>CM064486.1:6216359-6282705 GCA_032716605.1 Paralithodes platypus | reverse complement strand
CCATATGGCCGCACCATCTCAAGTTGTTCCTTTTCATACTTTCCAGCACATCTACCTCCACACCACACCTCCTTCTTACTTCCTCATTAGTCTGTCTATCCCTCCATGTAACTCCGCACTCACTCCTTAAGTAATCATTTCCACTGCTCTCACTCTTGGTCTGAGTCTCTCGACCAACGTCCATGCTTCGCTTCCGTAAGTCAGTGTCGGGATTACCACACCGTCATGCAAGGACTTCTTCACTTCCATACTGACCACCCTATTTCTTGTTACTGCTTTTAGCGTTCCTACAACCCTCTTCCCCTGTTGTACCATCTCCCGCACCTCTTCATCCATAGTCCCATCTGTACTCAACACACTGCCCAGATACTTAAAAGAGTTGACGATCTCCATAGCCTGACCGTTCAGCTTCACCTCACACTCTGTGACTTCACCCCTTTCGAAGACCATAACCTTGCTCTTCCCAGTATTTACCTTCAAATTCCGTTTTTCGCACACTGTTCGAAACTAATTACCAGACCCTGCAACTCCCATTCATTATCACTCATCAGAACTGTATCATCCGCAAACAGCAGTATAGGTAGCTTCCACTCAATTCCCTCCCTTTTCAGCGATACACCAACATCCACTGCTCTTGATAGTATTTCTTTCATAACTCCATCCATATATACAGTAAACAACCACGGGGACATCACACACCCCTGTTTCAAACCAACATTCAGTTCAAAGAACTCGCTCTGCTCACTCTCCACACGTACTGCCGCCATTGCACCCTCACACATGCTCTTCACTGCTTTCAGCAACTTGCCCTCTACTCCGTATATTCTAAGTACTTTCCACAAACCTTCTCTATCCACTCTGTCATAGGCCTTCTCCAAGTCCATAAAGGCAACATACACCCTTTTGTTTCTTATGCAGATACTTCTCCACAACACAATTCAGGGTAAAAATCTGATCTACACATCCTCTTCCCTTCCTAAAACCTCCCTGCTCGTCGCCTATCCATTTCTCCGTTCTCACTCTCACTCTCTCAATCACTACCCTACTGTATACCTTCCCTACTACGCTTAGAAGACATATTCCTCGGTGGTTACCACACACTCCTCTTTCCCCTTTGCCCTTATATAGGGGGACTATTATGCCAGTCTTCCAGTCATCGGGTGCACTCCCCTTCTCCCATGCTAGTTTGCACATTTTCCATACCCATTCTATCACCATCTCACCACCATACCTCAACATTTCCCCACACACTCCATCTGTTCCTGGTACTTTCCCCAACTTCACTCTTTTCATGGCTTTTCACTCTTTCAATTTGCTAATGATAGATTAAAATCCTCACAAAATGACGAAGAACGGGTGAAATTTGTAGAGCTACGACCCAAAGCCAAAAAGTTAATTAAGCAAAGTAAAAAGACCTTAGAGTTACATATTGCGAATCAAAGTAAAACAAACCCTAAAGAATTCTATAGTTATATCAGAAAGAAAAAAGTAGTTACTTCAACTGTTGGACCGTTAGTCGATGAAAATGGAGAATACACCAAAGACGAAGTACAAATGAGTAATGCCCTCAATACCTTCTTTGCATCAGTTTTTACGACCGAAGACCTCAGTGATATCCCTACACCATCGCCGATTCAGATTGATAATTCAGATGTTCTAAGCAATATCACCGTTACAGAGAGAGAAGTATTTAATTGTTTAGATAAACTCAAGGTAAATAAAACGCCTGGACCTGACACAATCTCGCCTAGAGTTCTAAAGGAAGCTAAGGATGAGCTCTCCAAACCACTGACATTGCTATTCAATGAATCCTTGCAGTCGGGACTAATGCGACTGATCAGTGGAAGCTAGCCAACGTAACACCGATATTCAAAAAAGGCATCCCTACCCAGTAACTATCGTCCAATTAGCTTAACCTCAATTGTATGTAAAATGCTAGAAACGGTCATAAGAGACCGACTCGTAAATCACTTAGAGGCAAATAACTTACTTAAGATACTCAACACGGCTTTCGTAAAAAAGTTCCCGTTTAACAAACCTCTTAGACTTCTTCCACGATATCCTCAACCTCTACGATGAGAGTAAAGCTGTAGATATTATATACCTTGATTTTCAAAAGGCCTTTGACAAAGTTCCCCACAAACGTTTACTGCTAAAACTAAAAGCGCATGGAATACAAGACAGTGTGTTGAAATGGATAGAAAATTGGCTCAGCGACGGAAAGCAAAGAGTAGTCATAAACGGTAAGGCATCTAAATGGACCAATGTAAGTAGCGGGGTACCCCAGGGATCGGTACTAGGACCAATTCTCTTTCTAATTTACATCAACGACATAGATGAGGGTCTCACCTGTACAATCTCAAAATTTGCTGACGATACAAAAATTGCAAATAGTGTACTCTCAAAAGAACAAGTTGACGATATGCAACACAATCTAGATAAATTGTCATGTTGGGCCCAAATTTGGCAAATGAGTTTCAATGCGGATAAATGTAAAGTACTACATATCGGATACCTAAATGAGAAAGCAAACTATTCGATGAATGGCACTCGGCTTAAGAATGTAAACAGAGAAACCGATCTGGGAGTAACAATATCGAGTAACCTAAAACCGAGTCAACAATGTTCAGAAGTTGTTAAGAAGGCAAACAAAATAATTGGCTTTATAGGCAGGTCATTTGAGCATAAATCCAAAGAAGTTATCCTAACCCTTTACAATTCCTTAGTCCGCCCTCTTCTGGAATACTGCGTTCAATCCTGGTGCCCTAATTACCAAAAAGATATAAACAAGCTAGAACGAGTTCAACGTAGAGTTACCAAAATTATACCTAGCCTAAAGAACAAACCATACGAAGAGCGTCTTAGAGAATTAAATCTATTTCCTTTAACCCAGCGCAGATTAAGAGGCGACTTAATTCAAGTGTTCAAAATCATCAAAGGCATCGACAATATGAACTGTAGTAAGTACTTCACTATCGACCAATCTAATTACACGCGGGAAACGGTTGCAAAATTATTGGTAAATCTTTTAATTCGCACAAATCTAAGAATTTCTTCTTCAATCGAGTTGTTAACTTGTGGAATGGGCTTCACCGAAACGTTATAGACTGCATCACCGTTGATTCATTTAAACTCCGCCTAGACAAATATCTCGCATCAAACCCGCGACTGACTGCGTTTGTAAATAAATAACTTTATTTTATCCCCCCCACAGTTACTAACCCATCTGTCCTCTACTAATTTCCTAATCCTGCCACGGACATTAGTTCCAGGGCAGTAATTCCCTTTCCAATGTTCCCTTACCCACTCTAAACCACTGTTTGGACACTTGATCCTCAGTGTTTTGGAGGACAAGCAACCTAGAAGGGTCACTAGATCTGTTGTTGCTTGATTTCCTTTGTACTCTCTTTGTACTCTCTCTCTCTCTCTCTCTCTCTCTCTCTCTCTCTCTCTCTCTCTCTCTCTCTCTCTCTCTCTCTCTCTCTCTCTCTCTCTCTCATTCCCATGTTTCTATAATCACCAAGAATCCTTGATATGTATTGATTCCATTAAATTTCGATCACCAAAACAACATTAATCCACATGACACTCTTTAATCCACCTGGCTCATTGATCCAACTGGTTCAATGATTCAATTCAGTACTTGCAAGTTTCATTCTATAAGGAAATTGGAGCCGTAGACATCGATATTTAGCAGAATAACCAGCTATAATACGGTTTTAGTACACATATTAATACATAAACCGAATTCAACATACTATTTATTCATCAGAAACCTACATAATTACTGTATGTGTGTTGATATCAATGTTTACAGTCCCAACTTCCTTATAGCCTGAAACTCCCAAGCATTCAATAGCGTTATTACAGTTCAGGAAATTCGTGTCTCATAATTCGTTTACGTTATTGACCCAAACAGTATTATTCTGATTCAAGATGGGTGAACTGGAGATCCTTTAAGAAGTACAAAGGAGTACAAAGGAAATCAAGCAACAACAGGTCTAGTGACCCTTCTAGGTTGCTTGTCCTCCAAAACACTGAGGATCAAGTGTCCAAACAGTGGTTTAGAGTGGGTAAGGGAACATTGGAAAGGGAACTACTGCCCTGCCACTAACGTGGCAGGACTAGGAAGTTAGTAGGGGACATATGGGTTAGTAACTGAGGGGAGGATAAAGTTATTCATTTACAAACGCAGTCAGTCGCGGGTTTGATGCGAGATATTTGTCTAGGCGGAATTTAAATGAATCAACGGTGCTGCAGTCTATAACGTCCCGGGGAAGCCCATTCCACAAGTTGACAACTCGATTGAAGAAGAAATTCTTAGATTCGTGCGAGTTAAAAGATTTACCAATAATTTTGCAACCGTTTCCCCGCGTGTAATTAGATTGGTCGATAGTGAAGTACTTACTACAGTTCATATTGTCGATGCCTTTGATGATTTTGAACACTTGAATTAAGTCGCCTCTTAATCTGCGCTGGGTTAAAGGAAATAGATTTAATTCTCTAAAACGCTCTTCGTATGGTTTGTTCTTTAGGCTAGGTATCATTTTGGTAACTCTACGTTGAACTCGTTCTAGCTTGTTTATATCTTTTTGGTAATAAGGGCACCAGGATTGAACGCAGTATTCCAGAAGAGGGCGGACTAAGGAATTGTAAAGGGTTAGGATAACTTCTTTGGATTTATGCTCAAATGACCTGCCTATAAAGCCAATTATTTTGTTTGCCTTCTTAACAACTTCTGAACATTGTTGACTCGGTTTTAGGTTACTCGATATTGTTACTCCCAGATCAGTTTCTCTGTTTACATTCTTAAGCTGAGTGCCATTCATCGAATAGTTTGCTTTCTCATTTAGGTATCCGACATGTAGTACTTTACATTTATCCGCATTGAAACTCATTTTGCCAAATTTGGGCCCAACATGACAATTTATCTAGATTGTGTTGCATATCGTCAACTTGTTCTTTTGAGAGTACGCTATTTGCAATTTTTGTATCGTCAGCAAATTTTGAGATTGTGCAGGTGAGACCCTCATCTATGTCGTTGATGTAAATTAGAAAGAGAATTGGTCCTAGTACCGATCCCTGGGGTACCCCGCTACTTACATTGGTCCTAAATAATTTAGATGCCTTACCGTTTATGACTACCCTTTGCTTTCTGTTGCTGAGCCAATTTTCTATCCATTTCAACACACCGTCTTGTATTCCATGCGCTTTTAGTTTTAGCAGTAAACGTTTGTGGGGAACTTTGTCAAAGGCCTTTTGAAAATCAAGGTATATAATATCTACAGCTTTAATCTCATCGTAGAGGTTGAGGATATCGTGGAAGAAGTCTAAGAGGTTTGTTAAACAGGAACGTTTTTTACGAAAGCCGTGTTGAGTATCTTTAAGTATGTTATTTTCCTCTAAGTGATTTACGAGTCTGTCTCGTATGACCGTTTCTAGCATTTTACATACAACTGAGGTTAAGCTAATTGGACGATAGTTACTGGGTAGGGATTTGCTGCCTTTTTTGAATATCGGTGTTACGTTGGCTAGCTTCCACTGATCAGGCATAGTTCCAGACTGCAAGGATTTATTGAATAGTAATGTCAGTGGTTTGGAGAGCTCATTCTTAGCTTCCTTTAGAACTCTAGGCGAGATTGTATCAGGTCCTGGCGTTTTATTTACCTTGAGTTTATCTAAACAATTCAATACTTCTCTCTCTGTAACGGTGATATTGCTTAGAACATCTGAATTATCAATCTGAATCGGCGATGGTGTAGGGATATCACTGAGGTCTTCCGTTGTAAAAACTGATGCAAAGAAGGTATTGAGGGCATTACTCATTTGTACTTCGTCTTTGGTGTATTCTCCTTTTTCATCGACTAACGGTCCAACAGTTGAAGTAACTACTTTTTTCTTTCTGATATAACTATAGAATTCTTTCGGGTTTGTTTTACTTTGATTCGCAATATGTAACTCTAAGGTCTTTTTACTTTGCTTAATTAACTTTTTGGCTTTGCGTCGTAGCTCTACAAATTTCACCCGTTCTTCGTCATTTTGTGAGGATTTTAATCTATCATTAGCAAATTTTTTAGCAAGCAGGCAGTTTGAAATATCTTTATTCCACCATTTGGGCTTATTATTATGGCCTGGACGCCGTATTTTCGATGGTATGCAGTCTTGCACTGCTTTTAGGTAAGTGGTTTCGAATAACTTCCAAGATGTATTTATGTCGTTATTGTTAATTAAAAGCTCCAGTCAGTTTCTTTAAACATAGCTCTAAGTTTATGGAAGTTTGCTTTCTTGAAATTAGGGACTTTTTCGATGCTACTATTTGGTTCGTTACTAGTAAACTTTAAAGTGAAAGTTATCGTACGATGGTCGCTGTTACTGAATTCATCACCAACATTCAAATTCTCTATCAATTCTTCTTTTGTTGCAAGTACAATGTCAAGAACGTTATTACCACGGGTCGGCATTCGAACAAATTGATAAAGCGAACTCTCTTGCAAGTTCGTATACAAGTCATGTCCGGAGTGTGAAGTAAGAGTATCGCCCCACTTGGTCACAGGTAAATTAAAGTCGCCAAAAATTACGGTATCTTGTGAGTTACTTACATCTGCAATTTGTTCGTAAATTTCTCGGTCAGTTTGCACTGATTGAGCTGGAGGTCTGTATATTAACGCAAGTATTATTTTTGTACCTTTATTATTCTTTATTAGCACAAAAGATGTGTCGACGTTCACAATTTGAGGTTTTGACACGAGGGTCGGGTTAAGACTTTCTTTGATATAAAATAAAAAGTATGTAGAGATTAGACGACTTTTCACCATGACACGCACACATAGACTCTATTTTGTCTCTCTCATATACATACACACCATCTCTCTCTCTCTCTCTCTCTCCTTTCCTTCAACTTTCCATCTCTATGGGATATGCCATCTCTACTAGAATTAAGTCCTGACCACCTCGTTTGGATCGTAAGGTCTGTGTGGCCAGTGTAGCTATGTAAACAACAAATTTCTCTCTCTCGCTCTCGCTCTCGCTCTCGCTCTCTCTCTCTCTCTCTTTCTCTTTCTCTTTCTCCTTCTCTTTCTCTTTCTCTTTCTCCTCTCTACCCACCCCCACGCTTGGAGGACAGATCATAATCCTATTGTGGCCAGAGGTTGCCATGGTTACCCAGAACCTTTGTGTCTTAGCCACTCAACATGTCACATTAAGGGAGCCCACCTGGCTTTTTGTTATCTTTCTCTCCCTCTCTCTTTCCCTGGCTTGTATACATTCGGCCCCATTCAACCAACTGTTTTACGACGTTTATCCCCATCCAGGTGTCTATTTCTTCCTGGCGAACGATAGGGAGCCAGCATCGTTTGGAGAAATCCGGCTTCGCCGGAGACATTTTTCTATCGAAAAATTTACAAATTTAGCTTGCTGTCAAAACAAAAATATATATATGCTAGCTTGCTACCGCTCACCAGGAAAATATTGACACCTAGATGGGAGCAAACGTCTCAAAACAGTAGGCTGAATGAGGCCGAATGGATACAAGCCAGGGAAAGAGAGAAAAGGAGAGAAAGAGAAAAAAAAAGCGATGTGGGCTCCCTTAAAGAAAGAACAGTTTTGATAAACTTGAAATGACGCCTCTAGACTTTCTATCATCAGTAATCTATCTATCTATTTATCTATCTATCTATCTATCTATTTACTCAGGCTCAATCCCCACTGTTCCTATTTTATTTCTATAAATGTTTTGTTAAATTGCCTATTTGATCACAACGGTATGCAAATGATTTAGTGTTGATAGTAGTTCGTAATTAAAGGTAAATATAATGTGGGCAGTATTGTAGTCTGTTTACTGAAGGAGTATTTGCAGCAGACCTGTATGCAACGGAATCACGGGAGCAACTTTGCGTCTGTTTTAGATTTTGTATTTGTTATTTGTCATCCTGTCACACTAAAAACTGCGCTGGCCATATTGAGCCTGACAACCAGACTAAACTGTCAACACGTGTCATTATCCTGAAGTGTTTTTTTTTCGATTACATTAGACTGGTCTTGGTTCAGGCTTGGATAGGTCACGTGACGTCTGGTCGGTTAGATTTAGAGGAGGTTATTGTTTTGTCTGGGTATCCTTCTCTCTCATGTTGGGCCCCATTACTTTTGATATTTTAAGACGTTCGCCCTACTAGTGTGACGATTTTAAGATTATTTTCGCCCCATTTTTTTGTCAATAATAAAACCCTTCGTGCTATTTAGGTGTCTATTTTTTACTGGCGAGCGATAGCAAGACTAATCAAGGACGGCCTTCGATCGGGTAATTATTACTACCGAAAAGTATACAAGTTTATTTCGAAGGAACGCCTGGTGGGGTATTATTTTTGTTAAGGGGAGATGGGCCGTTTTCCTGGTCCCATTTCTTCCTCATGCTAATCCCCATTAGTTATATATTTCAAGACGTTTGCCCCATTAGTTTGTCGATGTTATGACTTTTTACCTAATTTCTTTGTCAATATTAAGACCTTTCGTGCCCTTTAGGTGTCGATTTTATTTCCTGGCGAGCGATAGCGAGTCTGTAATTGTGGAGGAACAGGCCTTCGGCCGTGACATTTTACTACAGAAAAATGTACAAATTAATCTTGAAGGGGAATTTAATTAATATTTTTTAAAGTTTGGATGGAGGTCTAGGGAGAAAACTAAAAAAATAAATAATAATATATATATAAATAGAGCCCAAAATATCCACTGTCCCCTTAAATTTGGAGGTCTAGGGCGTAACCTAAAAACCTCCCCTTAAATTGAGTATATTAACGCTTTCACGCTTTTATGACGCAGAGGTTGCCAGATTAGCAATAAGAAATAGAGTTCTCTCACTCTTATAATTACCTCTCCAAAATTAGTTTTCTGCCCACAGCCAACTCAAAGACAACTGCAGAGGTTGAAGTAACTAAACTAAAGGTTTCTAAATACCCCTGATGGTAACAAACGCTTTAAAGTATCCCTAATAGGCTCAAAATTGCGTCATAAGCATGAAAGGGTTAAGTTTGGATTAGGAGATCGTTCAGGTTGTGGCCGTTTAAGGTGTGTTACCATATTTTGGCTTGAAACCAGTCGTCAAGGGGAGATGGGTTGTTTTTCTGGTCCTCCTTCTCTCTCATGTTTAGACCCCCGTTAGTTTGAAGATTTTAAGACACTTGCCCCATTTAGTTTGTCGATTTAAAGACCTTTCGACCCATTTATTTGTGAATGTTAACACCTTTCGTGCTATTTACTGTAGGTGTCGATTTGTTTCCCTGGCGAACGATAATGAGCCTGTAATTTTGGAAAACTCGGCCTTCGGCGGAGATATTTTTTACCAAAAAATTTACAAATTATATTTACAAGGGGGATCTAATGGATTTGTTTTTAAAAGTTTGATGGAGGTCTAGGGAGGAAACTAGAACAATAATGAATGCATGAAAAAACATCGACCAAAAAGTGAACCATCTCCCCTTAAACCAATAACACACACTAACTGGTATGGTAATGTCTCACCTTGAATGACTGAAATGCAGTGTGTGTGTGTGTGTGTGTGTGTGTGTGTGTGTGTGTGTGTGTGTGTGTGTGTGTGTGTGTTACTCAGTTACTTGTTCGTCAAGGGGAATCCACGCAATGCGAGCTAAGCTCATTATTATCGCGCCTCCTTAACTGGGAATGTATTGCGTGAAATGCATGTTAAGTGTTTTATGTACTGTTGGAATGGCTGTGGATGTGTGTGTAGTCTGTATTTAGCCAATTGGCGACATCGGAAACGAAGGCTTAGGGTGGATCTGTATGGTACCATTCTCACTATAGACGGTACCGTCTCGCCCGAAGGCTTAGGTAGCCATCAGCTTAGGTGAACCATATGATACCCATCTCGCCTTGTACCATTTTTGCCAACCCCAGATGGGACGTCACAACGTCGTCCACTTATTCCAGGTACCTATTTACAGCTAGGTGAACTGAGGCTAACACATGAAAGGAGACAAGCCCAATTTGTCTCCGCCCGGCCGGGGATTGAACCCCCGACCCCTCGTGTGTGAGACGAGAGCTCTACCTACTAGGCTACGGGCTGTGTGTGTGTGTGTGTGTGTGTGTGTGTTTGACTGTGTGTGTGTTTAGGTGGTTTGTGCATGCCTCCCAGACCTTCACAAGCCGTACGACCACTCAGACACACTATAAATGCTCTGTACAGAGTTCATCCTAATAAACCGAACTGCGTGTTAGCTTTTAGGGGAGTGAGGTGGTAATCAGGAGAATGAAAGGTTAATTAGGACGCAATATAACAAAAGAAGTGGAGGTAGTATGCATTCTTTGTTTACGTTATTCAAATATCAACTTCCTTGCCGTGAAAACAGGCTCATTACCATTAACAAATTTAAGAATTAAACATTGTGCATTGAAGGAGAGGAGATTGTGTTTCAGTGTTTTTTTCTCTATCTGAATGTCTGTTCTGTTTGTATGCCTTTATGTCACGTTGTCTCTTTTTCTTTTGTTCTGGCTGTCTGCTTACCTACAGTATATCGCACTTCCCCTCACTTCTGCTTACCTATATCGCACTTCCCCTCACTTCTGCTTACCTATATCGCACTTCCCCTCACTTCTGCTTACCTGTATCGCACTTCCCCTCACTTCTGCTTACTTATATCGCACTTCCCCTCACTTCTGCTTACCTATATCGCACTTCCCCTCACTTCTGCTTACCTATATCGCACTTCCCCTCACTTCTGCTTACCTATATCGCACTTCCCCTCACTTCTGCTTACCTATATCGCACTTCCCCTCACTTCTGCTTACCTATATCGCACTTCCCCTCACTTCTGCTTACCTATATCGCACTTCCCCTCACTTCTCTTCGATAATTTTTTTATATTGAATATAAACTAACGCAGAATGTTGTGAGACAATACGAAACTTAATTTGTTGTTGATCCTTGTATAACTGACCACAAGACCGGCCACTGCAGAGCTTATGTTACAGGCTGTTTTGTAGCTTATATGGATAAAAAAATCGATGACAAGCATGATAGTGTGTTCTAATATTATAGATAATAAATTACGTGCGTGTAAATCTCCTTGGAAATGGCATAATCCCAATTAAGTGAAACAACTGTACACAAAAAACAAAACAAAAATACGACAAGATAAAATAAAATAAAATAAACTCTGTATCAAGCAAATATCTTGCCCAGTTGTACTTCTCTAAATTCACAGGTCCCTCGACTCAAACATTATTTACTACATTCTACAAATTCAAATACATTTCCACACATACAGTATGCATATAATATGTGATCCAAATAACCATTATTCAACCATTATACTGATACATGCTCTTTACTACCAATCACCAATGCATGCAGTATTGATCAATAATATTACCGATTAAAAATTAAATTCATCAAAGACACTATGTCTACTGTTCTACAGATAAAGGTTACTCATATAATTCCCCATTAATTAATAACAGCATCAGTTTGATGCAAACTATATCAACTAACATGACACAGAATCCTTTGATAATGAATGTACTGAAACATTTTCAAATTGGACTAATTAGTCTTCAGTGTTGTGTCATTGCGAATAATTTGTGATACTTTTCCAAATTTTAAACTTCTATATTAAAAATATCGTTCACGCGAAATGAATTAATTCTTAGCCTAAATTAATGTGCAGAAAACATTTTGTTTCAACGGCCCATTACGTAAGCAATATCAAACATCACAACTCTAATGTGTAATGAAATGTGGCAATATAGCTAATGAGCTAATGATAGATGTGCTGCTTGAAACTGCATCTAAGCATTTATTGCTTTTTAGCAGTACACTCGCCTACACTACTAACTAGAACACTACTATATGATAAACTTGAAACAGTGAACACTAATTGAATGAGGGGATAATATGACCTGGGAATATGCTTGAATGGAATGTTTCAAAATATTTCATCGTTGGATCAGTATCCTTTAGTCAAATTTGTACCACCTTTCACTGAAGGCGATTGTACAGAAATAGTTGTATTTAGCCATAGACGACGTGAAGTCTTGTCCAGCACCCTACAATCCTATGATGGTACCTGGTATTCAAGATGATAGGTGCATTTGATATACTTTCTAAGCCCATAATTATGCTATTAGACATATTAGATATCCATACGACATTTACAAAATCATGTTATGTATACTAGAAATATTATAAAATAAAAGGCCTCCTTAAAGTATATTCCTTGAGAAATATGGTTACACTTACTGATGTCTACCCTTTGGATCCCGACTGATCAGTTTGGCCCTTAATGGAGTGGGCTTGGATTGATCCTTCTGGACTGTGTGATCCCTCTGTCCGACCCATGGCCTCCTTCACTACAAACAGATTACCTCAATGCTCACTCTTGGAGGGGTTTAACCCTTTCAGTACCAGCGACGTTTGTTATATTTTATTGTATCTATATTTAGACGACATTATGTAGCTTAGGAAGAATCTGTGCTAGTTAAAAGGCTTGGTTGAGATAGTTTGAAGCCATATTATTGCTAGAGGTCCCTCCTAGGCTGAATGAAATCGTTTAATAGTTGCCAGAATATAACGAAAGGGATGTCCCTGGTACTGCATGGGTTAAGAGGGTGCTGGTGATTGTTTGATCTTTGTATTTATTGATTTATTTATATATTTATTGGCTTATTAATTTATCTATTTATTTATTTATTTACTTATTTATGTACTGTATGTTTTAGTTTCTTCGCTTATATATTTACTTATATTGGTGTTAGTTTCCTCGCTTATATATTTACTTATATTGGTGTTAGTTTCCTCGCTTATATTTACTTATATTGGTGTTAGTTTCCTCGCTTATATATTTACTTATATTGGTGTTAGTTTCCTCGCTTATATATTTACTTATATTGGTGTTAGTTTCCTCGTTTATATATTTACTTATATAGGTGTTAGTTTCTTCGCTTATATATTTACTTATATAGGTGTTAGTTTCTTCGCTTATATATTTACTTATATAGGTGTTAGTTTCTTCGCTTATATATTTACTTATATTGGTGTTAGTTTCCTCGCTTATATATTTACTTATATTGGTGTTAGTTTCCTCGCTTATATATTTACTTATATTGGTGTTAGTTTCCTCGCTTATATATTTACTTATATTGGTGTTAGTTTCCTCGCTTATATATTTACTTATATTGGTGTTAGTTTCCTCGCTTATATATTTACTTATATTGGTGTTAGTTTCCTCGCTTATATATTTACTTATATTGGTGTTAGTTTCCTCGCTTATATATTTACTTATATTGGTGTTAGTTTCCTCGCTTATATATTTACTTATATTGGTGTTTGTTTCCTCGCTAGACCTCCATCAAGCTTGAATAAATAAAATGAAATAAATAAATAAATAAAACTAGACCCCTTTCAATATAAATGTGTACATTTTTCGGCCGAAGGCCGGTTCATCCTAAAATACAGGCTCGCTCTCGCTCACCAGGAAATACAGGCTCGCTCTCGCTCACCAGGAAATACAGGCTCGCTCTCGCTCACCAGGAAATACAGGCTCGCTCTCGCTCACCAGGAAATACAGGCTCGCTCTCGCTCACCAGGAAATACAGGCTCGCTCTCGCTCACCAGGAAATACAGGCTCGCTCTCGCTCACCAGGAAATACAGGCTCGCTCTCGCTCACCAGGAAATACAGGCTCGCTCTCGCTCACCAGGAAATACAGGCTCGCTCTCGCTCACCAGGAAATACAGGCTCGCTCTCGCTCACCAGGAAATACAGGCTCGCTCTCGCTCACCAGGAAATACAGGCTCGCTCTCGCTCACCAGGAAATACAGGCTCGCTCTCGCTCACCAGGAAATACAGGCTCGCTCTCGCTCACCAGGAAATACAGGCTCGCTCTCGCTCACCAGGAAATACAGGCTCGCTCTCGCTCACCAGGAAATACAGGCTCGCTCTCGCTCACCAGGAAATACAGGCTCGCTCTCGCTCACCAGGAAATATCGACAGCTAAATAACACGAACACTTGACAAAGAAATACGACAAATGGTCTTAAAATCGCCAAACTAATGGGCCAAACGTCTTCTAATCTGAAAACAAATGGGGCTAAACATGCAGGAAAAGGGGGACCAGAAAAAACGGCCCATCTTCCCTTAAGTTGAATACCTACTTTGACAAAAAAAAGAAGAAACGAATAAAACACGAAATAAAATCCTTCGCGTGTTCACAGAAAATATTCCCCCGTTTACTCTGGGGATTTTATCTTGGGTCATAAAAAGAGTTTGAGGAGAGCCAATTTTACGGCGCAGCAGTGCCTCGTGGAGCGTTATAAAGGCACACATATCCCCGGTCTATTATTGGGTTAACCTGCTGCAGAAAGATGACGACTTCTTTTATTATAATCTTGTCATCCTTTAAGGGGAGATTTCCACCTGGAGGATTTTTTTCTGGATCCCTTTCTCCCTCATGTTTAGCCCCATTGCTTTTGAGATTTTAAGACGCTTGCCCCATTAGTTTGGCGATTTTAAGAACCCTCGCCCCATTTCTGTAAATTTTAAGACTATTCGCGCTATTTAGGTGTCGATTTTTGTCCTGGCGAGCGATAGCGAGCCTGTAATTTAAAGGGAACCGGCCTTCGGCCGGGAAATTTTTCTACCGAAAAATGTACAAATTTATCTTGAAAGGGGGTCTAGGGGGAGTAATTTTAAGCTTGATGGAAGTCTAGGGCATCAACTAAAGACCTCCCTTTAAGGGGGTAGTGCTTGGTTTATGGTTTAAGTATTACTGTGTTAGATTATTGTTGAGTCTCCTCGTTAGACCTCCATCAAGCTTAAAAAAACACCCCCTCTACCCCCTTTCAAGATAAATTTGTACATTTTTCGATTCCTTCTAAAATTGCAGGCTTGCTATTGCTCGCCAGGAAACAAAAAATCGACACTTAAATGCCACGAAAGGTCTTGATATTGACAACAAATTGGGACGGAATGTGTCAAAATCTCCAAACTAATGGATCGAACGTCTTAAAATCTCAAAACTAACATGCTAAACATTAGGGAGAAGGGGGTTCCCATCGCTACAGATAGCCTACAGTCCCGAGGTTGAGAGAAAACATACATTAATGGGGCAATATGGCAAATTATCCAAACTAATGGGGCAATATGGCAAATTATCCAAACTAATGGAGCGAAACAAGGGACGTTAAGGGGAGGTTTTTAGTTGATTCCCTAGACTTCCATCAAGCTTAAAATTACTCCCCCTTAACCCTCTTTCAAGATAAATTTGTACATTTTTCGGTAGAAAAATGTCCCGGCCGAAGGCCGGTTCCCTTTAAATTACAGGCTCGCTATCGCTCGCCAGGAAAAAATTGACACCTAAATGGCACGAATGGTCTTAAAATTGACAGAAATGGGGTGAGGGTTCTTAAAATCGCCAAACTAATGGGGCAAGCGTTTTCAAATCTCACAAGCAATGGGGCTAAACATGAGGGAGAAAGAGGTTCAGAAAAAAATCCTCCAGGTGGAAATCTCCCCTTAAACAAAAAAACATACTTGTACTGAAGTGTTATCATTCATTATAGATATATTCATGGTTACATCTATTTATGGTTACATCTATTGTTCAATATTCATGGTTACATCTATTGTTCAATAGTTTGAATTAGTTTTACAGTGTTGTCAGGGAATCGTATATATTCTGTTTGAAGAGCAATTTTATTATTTGGAACATTTTCAGTTTATAATTCATGAGAAAGCAACACCTAAATACCTAAATAACTTAACCGTTTCAGTAGACGTTTCCCTGGTATTATACACCCTCTCTCGCTCTCGCTCTCGCTCTCGCTCTCGCTCTCTCTCTCTCTCCAAATGTAATCCTAGTTGACATCCACCATTATCAAAATGTTTTACAAAATTCCATTTTCCAATTCTGTGAAAGCTTAAGTTTGATTATCAGGAAAGTTAATATAATTGACTGATACATAATTAAAGATATTTGTGTGACCATGTAATTGGCCTTGTTTTAAAGAAAACTAAGTTTTCGGCGATAATAAGACGCTTCGCCCCATTCAGGCATTGATTATTTGGGGGCTAGCGATAGCGAGCCTTTAACTTAGAAGAAATCAGCCTTCGGCCGGGACACTCTTCTAACGAAATATGCACAAATTTAGCTTGAAAGGGGTCTGGGTGGGCAATTTTTAGCTTGAAGGAAGTCTGTCAATTTCAATTCAATGTCCCGGTCTCTAAATTTCACCTTAATTATGCTTGTATAATATAGCATAATTTATTCTAAGCACAGGAATATCGCACCTATCAATCACCCCATGAAGGTTTCCGGTGAATTATGGATTTTAACCCCTATTGTACCGGCGACGGCTTTTTAATTGTATCTTTGCTATATTTAAACGATTATGTGCAGTTTAAGAAGGATCTGTGGTCGTAAAAATGGCTATGTGAGATAGTTCTAAGCCTGTTAACCCCTTCACCACCATGACGTAATTTACATCATATTCTGGTAACCATTGAACGATTTTCTTTAATATAAAATCTACCTCTACGACTCAGAAGGGTAAATAAGATAAATAAATAAAATCTCAGAAGGGCAAATAAGATAAATAAATAAAATCTCAATAAACCCTCCTAATAACCTTGGTTCTTTTTAAACTGCAAGAAATAGTCTTAAGGGGAGATCTCCACTCGAGGGATTTTTTTCTTGACCCCTTTCTCCCTCATGTTTAGCCCCATTGCTTTTGATATTATAAAACGTTTGCCCCATTAGTTTAGCGATTTTAAGAACTGTCACCCCATATTAAGACCTTTCGTGCCATTCAGGTGTCAATTTTATCCTGGCGAGCGATAGCGAGCCTGTAATTTAAGAGGAACCGGCCTTCGGCCGGGACATTTTTCGGTAGAAAAATGTACAAATTTATCTTGAAAGGGAATCAAGGGGGTGTAATTTTAAGGTTGATGGAGGTCTAGGGAACAAACTAAAAACCTCCCCTTAACTTTAGCCAGCATCAAAGGTAAGAAGGCATCATGGTGCTGAAATGGTTAAATGTTGAGGCCCTTTCTAAACTGAACAACCTCGCCTAATAGTAACCAGAATAAAGCAACAAATACGTTGGCGGCGCAGAAGGGGTTAACTGCACCACATTATCCCCACATTCGCGTCCTCCCTAATACATTCCCTGCTGGCATAAATGGATGTCCAATATCCCTCCCATGCTCTGATATTACCTTGCTCTCAACCAATCTGCCATTAGCTAACTCTGGTTATAGCCCATTAACGCAATTGTCGAGTGGGGGCAAAGATTTACTGACCAAATAACAATAGCAAACATGGATAGTGCAGTCAAAGTGAAAAGTCAGCCGAAATCCTTGATGATAATTATATATAATGTGTGAAATCTAGATAGAGCAGCTGTACTTAGTCCTAGTTATTGCTAAAGTCACTGTTAACCCTTTCTGTACCGTCGACGTCTATAATTCAATTTTATGCTAACTATATTTAGGTGATTTTGTGAAGTTTAAGGTTAAATGAAATAGTTCGAAGCCTGTAAATTGCTGAAGGCCCTTTATCAACTTAATAAAATCGTCCAACAATTTCCAGAATACAGTTAAAAGAATGTCACCGGTATTCTGTGGGTTAATTACGCAAAAAGAAAGAAAACAAAATCATCAAGAACATTTCCATGTCAATTTCTCCGGCAGTCCATGTTTACCTCATCACAAGCAGCATCTATCTATCTATCTATTGCCTGACGCCGTGATCCCCGAAGGGGTGGCCACGAACGAACCGCCCCCATGCACCTCTGTCCCCAGTCAGTCGACGCCCCTCCCCCCAACCAGCACCGCCTTCGTTCATGTACTTCCTCACTACTTCCACCTCTCATTCGGTCTACCTCTCCCTCTCTGTCCAAGCAGCATGACGAGGATAAAATTAGTAGACCTTTTATTCCTTGTTTCCTTCGTAAATATGTGTACCTACCGACGTCGTCTTCATGTGCTATCACTTATATGCATATATTATCACCCAAACATGAATTCACGTTTATCACTATTTTCAAGCCTACATCAACGTGTACTTCCCAATGTGGTGAAAGTCAAGGACAGTTTCTTATATGAGGAGGGATGAGCGTATTTACTTGCTTATTTATTTATCTTTTCATTACGTCTTATTTGCTTCCCTAGACCTCCATCACACTTTAACCAAAACACACAGCAACAATCCTCTTCAAGATAAATTTGGACATATCTCGGTAGAAAAATTTCCCGACCAAAGGCCGGTTCCTCCTAAATTACAGGTTCGCTGTCGCTCTCCAAGATCAAATTGTCACCTAAATGGCACGAAAGCTCTTAATATTGATAAAGAAATGTGGTGAAAGGTCTTGCAATTGCCAAACTAATGGGCTAAACGTCTTAAAATGTGAAAACTAAAGGGGCTAAACATAAGGGAGAAGGGGAACCAGACAAAAAAAAAATCCCCCTTTTTCATAGCTGCTTGTAGCCTTGTAGTTCCTTCTTCCCCGGTACCCAGTGTGTTTGTTAATACTACAACGTCAGTAATAGTCTATATATTTGATTTTATGTTGTGTGTACACTCATAAACAGGAATATTACGCGACCTATTTTGGAAAATGTCTTGAGCCACGAAGATGTCATTACTTGGATTCACGATTGAAGCTAGAGTACGCCAATACCTTACTTAAGGGGAGGTATTTACTTTGTTCCCTAGACCTCCATCAAGCTTAAAATTATAACCCCTTGAGTCCCTTTCAAGATAAATTTGTAAATTTTTCGGTAGAACAATGTCCCGGCCGAAGGCCGGTTCCTCTTAAATTACAGGCTCGCTATCGCTCGCCAGGATAAAATCGACACCTGAATGGCACGAAAGGTCTTAATATGGGGTGAAAGTTCTTAAAATTGCTAAACTAATGGGGCGAACGTTTTATAATATCAAAAGCAATGGAGCTAAACATGAGGGAGAAAGGGGTCAAGAAAAAAATCCCTCAAGTGGAGATCTCCCCTTAACCCTTTGAGTACCAGCGACGTGTTATATTTTATTCTAGCTATACTTAAACGATAATATACCGCTTAGGAAGTATCTGTGGTAATTAGAAGGGTTGGTCGAGATATTTTGAAGCCTTATAATTGCTAGAAATAATTCCTAAACTGAATAAAATCGATTAGTAGTAGCCGGAATAAAGTCAAAAGGATGTCGACGGCACAGAAGGGGTTAACACTTAACTCAAATTCCGTATCAAACTAAAACGCAACACCAACTTCCTTACACAACTTCACTCTACACATTATATCACATCTGTCTTAATTTGGATGTAGCTTTCATGTTCAGGATGTTTTAATGTCTGCACCTTCACCTGTCTCCACCCTCACGCATTCCCCACTTTCATATGTATGCGAGAAAAATAAATAAATATATATATATATATTTGATAAACCGGTAATATACATTATACAGGCAGCCTGCGCATGTCTTTTAACGAATTATAATATAATTTTAATATATTATATAGTCAATAAAAAGAATAATTTTATATGATCGATTGATTTGCTATTATACGGTATATATGATATATACAAATCTAGTAATTTAAGAAAGGTATTAAACATAAATAAGAATTATCACTCCTTTCAAGCAAACCGCGAAAAATATGTGGGTTCGGAAATGAAAGGCTATTTTTAAGACACCGTGGAACCAGAGATATCCGATTTTCACGGTGCTATCATCATTTGCTTTCTTTGTGTGCCCACTACGCGGAAAGTGGAGGAAAATTTGCTTCTTCATATTTAACTTACAGTATCTAAATCCAACCTTCCTGCCAACTACATATAGAAAAAGTTTTATAAAGAAAACAAATATTTCTGATTATAAGTTGTATGTTTGTATCATTTATCGCATTAAGTCTGTATTTTCCACAGAATCATTAGATGCTTATGCGTTTTTTCCTTCCTTCGACCTAATGATTGATTTTGTATCATGATGACAAAATTAAATGAAGTGTGATCATAAACAGTGTAGATATATTTGATATACCTAATGTTCTTAGGATAAATAGTGTTTAAATAAAAAGTTTACCATTTAAATTTTATTTATTACGCAGTATACAGTATAGTGTTGAATTTACAGTAGATCGTGTAGGTGGTAGTCACCGATATAGGCTTTTATGCTTTGTTGAATGTTTGTGATAATATTTCAGATTATGGTGGAATGGAGATGGCTGGGTTTTAGTGATTATTGGTTTTGAAATCTGATACTTTCAAACCATTGTTAAGTAAATATAGATAACAACTGCACATGTGCTTTAACCCCTACTGTACCGGAGGATACAGTAATAAAAGTCCCCCCAGTCCCAAGCAATGTGGCCAAAACGGCAAGATAGAACAACCTTCCACCTCAAGAGATAAAGGAAGACTGGCTCTCCAGACCAGACCAGATTGCTGGAGTACCCTTCAGTGGGTTTTATATAAGCTGAGAAGTGTTGCCATCTCGAGAGCAGTGCTCAAACGGTCGTGGTACCAGGTACAGCCTGATACAGGCAGTTACAAGGAAAGTACATTACTGATGGCTCCTAGCTGTCGCTGGGACTGGGGAGTGACTTATTTACTGACGGCTAGTAGCCGTCGCTGGGATTGGACGGGTTAATAATGTGGAAAATGTGGAGTATAGTTTTTGTAAATAACCTTTTAAATATATTTTGGCTATCTCCATTGGGAATATTCCCAACAGGAACAATCCGAGAAACCCTACCACAATATCAGAGCCCCACCAGACATTCACTACCTCAAGAAGATAAAAACAAATTTCCTTGAGACAATTAAAAGAAAACCTACTCCAACGAAAAAGGAAGAGACATCAGCATACTACCTTAACCCCCTGCGGGACACGTTCCCGAACGCTATGGAAATTTACAGCAATTTACAGGCTTTTAAAGCCTCTTAAAGCCTGTAAAATCAAGTGCGAGGGAGCGGGAGAGCGACAGGCCACGCGTCCTTCTCCCAGCCAGGCGGCCGCGGCACTGAGGGCTCTGAGTCAGAGTCTCGTGAGATATACAGTGCTGCCAAAGGCAAATGTAGCACGATATTAGCGATAATTGCTCATTTTAGGGAATGTGTATGGTAGCGCTGCGGGTGAAGCCCGCGAGCTACGAAGCTCGTTTGGCGTCATTTTGAAGCTATTTTCTTCTAGTTTTTGGCTGAATAAATTTAATTTCATTCAGACACTTGCCTAATCAAACAGGAGTGCCTGAATGAGCCCTAATATGGCGGAAATAGGGTGAAATATGCCCGCAGCGTAAGCGTTAAGACAAAGTACAGTACGAAAACATCTTGAGATAATCTGCGGTACAAAGCTTGACGTGATACTCACTACAGGCGCCTTGATACTGCAGAGTGACGTTGATTTCCTTCAGGCAGGCGTGACGAAGAAGGTGACAGAGGGAGGCGTAGGTGTCTCCATCAGTGCCACAGGCTGGACGGTCACTGCGGCACTCGGAGGGACACGGGCACTGACCTCTTTGGCACTCTCCGTAAGGGCACGATACTTCGAGGCACTGGTTCGCTGGAAGAGAGAAAAGGGAGACAAGTTATTTAAGCTGTGAATAAATATATCTTATTTAGTTGACGAAAATAAAGAGAACAGGCAAATCCTTGATTTTGGTCGAATTTTGACTTGTCAATATTATTACATATTTGGATTCGTCTCGCCGTTGCGGTTTCATTGGTATAATTTTGTTTTTTTAATTTTGACCAATTTTTAGGCCCAATACGCCTATTTTAAAATTAAAAAAATCCATAGACGAGTTATTTAAGTACGGATTTTGTTTAAATTTATACCATAAGTACACTTTGGCAAGCTGAATCGAATGGCGTAAACAAAATTAAAATCGGACGATTAGTTTAGGATTTCGATTTTGAGTGGCCTTCCTGGAGGGCTCAGGGGACCGTTTTTTGGACTTTAAAGGTCCTCTGCAGCCCAAACTATAAGTCCTAGAGAATTCTAACTGGTGCCATTCGTTTTTTCTCGCCGATCTGCTTCTAGACATGTTTGTAGATTTTATTTTCGCCCAGCCATTCGCCCAGAATCGAAAATATTTTTTCCAAAAAACCTAGGCAAATCCTTGATTTTGGTCGAATTTTGACTTTTCAATATTATTACAGATTTGAAATCGTCTCTCCGTTGTGGTATCAATGGTATAATTATTTTTTTAATTTTGACCGATGTTTAGGCCCAATAGGCCAATTTAAAAAATTTAAAATCCATAGACGAGTTATATATGTACGGATTTTGTTTAAATTTATACCATAAGTACACTTTGGCAAGCTGAATCGAATGGTGCAAACAGAATTAAAATCGGACCATTAGTTTAGGATTTCGATTTTGAGTGGCCTTCCTGGAGGGCCCAGGGGACCGTTTTTTGGACTTTAAAAGTCCTCTGCAGCCCAAACTATAAGTCCTAAAGAATTCTAACTGGTGCCATTCGTTTTTCTTCGCCGATCTGCTTCTAGACATGGTCGTCGATTTTGTTTTCTCACCCAGTCATTCGCCCAGAATCGAAAATATTTTTTCCAAAAAAAACTTGGGCCTGTTCACACCATTGCACTAATTATGCCTAAATAAATACATAAACACATATCTTTCGTTAGTTCTGGCACTCCTAAAGGCAGCTCTTAGATAGTAATATGTACGGAAGTTTAGAAAGAACAACTATGATGAGAGAAAAGGGAAACAAGTTATTAGAGCGTTGAATAAATATCTTATTTGATTGACGAACATAAATAACTTTTTGTTTCTTTCTTCATACCATTGTACTAATTAGGCCTAAAGGAACGCATAAAAACATTTGTATCGTTCGTTAGTTCTGGCACTGGTCGGCTGGAAGAGAGAAAAGGGAAATAAGATATTAGAGCTGCGAATATATGTCTTATTTGATTGACGAAAATAATGAACTCGAATATTTATTGTTCATACCATTGTACTAATTAGGCTTAAGGGGGTAGTGCTTGTTTTTTGGTCTATATATTTATTATTAACTTTATATATTAGTTTCGTCGCTAGACCTCCCTCAAGCTTAAAAAAAAAACACCCCCTAGACCCTCTTTCAAGATATATTGTACATTTTTTTGGTAGAAAATTTTCCCAGGCGAAGGCCGATTCCTTCTAAAATTACATACTCGCTATCGCTCACCATGAAAAAATCGACCCCTGAATGGCACGAAGGATCTGATCATTGACAAAGAAATGGGGCGAAAAGTGGTAAAATCGCCAAAATAATAGGCCGAACGTCTTAAAATTTCAAAACTGATATACTAAACATGAGGAAGAAGGGGGTCTAGAAAAAGCGACTTCCTCCCCCTCAAAGGAATGCATAAACATATTTTGTATAATTCGTTAGTTCTGGCACCCCTGAAGGCTGCTTTTAGATAGTAATATGTATGGAAATTTTGAGAGAATAACTATGATGAAACTTATAGTTGTCTCAGAATATTCTCTTTAAAAAGTAGTTGTTACATCTTGCCCACATTCAGTCATTCCACATACATTTGTATGGCAATGGTTCGCGTTTAGTTTCTGATAGCGATATGTTATCAATGGTGCGTATTTATTTTAATTTCGTGCTTATTATAATATGTATGCTTCTTATGATTTAAGATAAAAAACTAAAACCATATGTTCTCGTTTCATCATAATAATCGAATTAATTGTACGTATATGCAGACGTGTAACCTGTAACAATAACGATAAATTGTATTGAAGTTGATTGACATTTTTGAAGCACTATTGTTTACATTGAAGCTATGCCATAAATACAATATATATATATATTATATATATATATATATATATATATATATATATATATATATATATATATATATATATATACAGTATATACTGTATATGTATGTATGTATGTGTATGCATGTATGTATGTATGCATGCATCATGTATGTATATTTATGCCTATATATATACAGTATATACTGTATATATTACAGTATATATATATACCGGGTATATATATTTTTTTGGATTTATGCATGCATGCAATTCAATTAAAGGCGAGTCCGTGTATTGTTATCTATGAAGATTACTGCCTTGCGTGTAAATTGAAAAAATATATACCATATACATTACAAAAAAATATATATACTGGTATATATACACCGTATATTAGTAACACATATATATATATATTTTGTTCTTTTTCTATGTGAGTGAGGGAGACAAAAGGCAGAACTGCCTGTAGCCGGTGCCTCCCCCAGAGTTGAAAGAGTGACAGGGCCAAAATCAAGGGACGTTCGAGCTAAAATGCCTGGACACACAGAGTTTGAAGCAATTTAAGTCATAGGAAGAGGTAAAGACTGATTCTGGGAGAGAGTTCCAGAGCTCAGCAGTTGAATGGAAGAAAGACTGAGAATAGTGTTTCACTCTTGGGTTGGAGAGTTGCACAGAGTAGGAGTGGGATTGTGTTGCTAGACGGGTACTACGTGCCCTACGTAGAGGAGGTGGTATACACTGGGAAAGCTCTGAGGAGCACTGATTATTGTAGTAGCGATAGAATAGCGAGAGAGATGCAACATTGTGGCGAAGAGAGAGAGATTGCAGAGAGTTGGTGAGTGGACGGGAGTTAATGATACAGAAGGCTTTCCTTTCTACTTTGTCTAGGAGTGCGGTGTGAGAGGATCCTCCCCACACATGTGAACAATACTCAATACAAGGATGCACTGTGCACCTGTACAAAGTAAGAAGCTGTGCAGGGGTAAAGAACCTCTTGAGGCGGTTTAGCACACCCAGCTTCTGGGAGGCTGCCTTAGCAAGACTGGTAATATGGTCCTTCTAAGTGAGAGCAGAAGAAAAGGAGACACCAAGAATATTCAGAGAAGATGAAGGATTGATTTTTGTATTGTTGAAGAGTAAGGGAGTCCTCTGGAAGTTCTGAAGTAGTAAGATGAAGAAATTGGGGTTTGGAAGCATTAAAAGTAACAAGGTTTTCTCTGCTCCAATTGGAAATAGTAGTTTGATCAGAAGATAAATGTTGCATTACTTCATTACATTTGTTTTTGAGGGATCGCTGGCTGGGGTGTTCAGGAAAACTAATTGAGTAGTGTAAGGTAGAGTCGTCTGCGTATGAATGTAAGGGACTGGAGGTACAGTTGAGAAGATCATTTATGAAAATTAGAAAGAGAATGGGAGATAGGACAGAGCCCTGAGGAACACCGGAGTTGATAGGATGAGGAAGTGAGCAATGGCAGTCCACAACCGCAGCTATGGAATGACCGGAAAGGAAATTAGAGACAAAGGCACAGATGGATTGATAGAAACCAAAGGAGGGTAGTTAGAAATTAAAGATTTGTGCCAGACTCTATCGAAGGATTTTGATATGTCAAGTGCAACAGAAAAGGTCTCGCCGAAGTCCGGAAAGGAGGATGACCAGGAGTTAGTAAGATTTGAAAGAAGATAACCAGTAGAGCGACCCTTAGGGAAGCCATACCGGCGATCTCAGAGTAGATTATGAGAAGAGAAATGCTTAAGAAATTTGGATGCAAGAATAGTTTCAAAAACTTTAGAGATACAAGAGATGAGAGCAACTGGACTGGTTGGAGGGGTCACCCTTCTTTGGGACAGGTTGAATGAGAGCAAACTTCCAGCAAGAAGGGAAGACGTTAGAGGAGAGACAGAGACGAAAGAGTTTGCCTAGGCAGGGAGTCAGCACGGAAGCACAGTTTGTTAGTACAACAGGAGGAACACCGTCCGGACCGTACGCCTTCTTAGTATTAAGCCCAGAGAGGGTAGAAAGTACATCTTTAGAAGAGATTAGGATATTAGGCATAAGTAGGAGAGAGGGGGATGGAGAGGGAGGAATAGCACCGGAATCATCCAAAGTGGAGTTTCTAGCAAAAGTTTGAGCAAAAAGTTCTGCTTTGTCAGAGGAAGAATTGATGGATGTGCCATCAGAGTGGAAAAGGGGAGGGAAAGACAAGGAAGAAAAATTGGATAGTTTGGTGCATTTATATATACAGGAGCATAATAATATATGTGCTAAGGCGGGATTACACCTATGATTATCGAGGCCTAGTGAGGAAACTAAAATAATATATAAATAAACACAAAAATTACACCTACCTCATTAAACAAAATAGTCTTTTATACGACACACATACATAGACAATGACATAGATCGATGACTAACATTTACATAATTCTTGTAAGTGGGCAAATATTGAATTATATTAATTCTCGATTCTTTTACGAAGAGGGCTGTCTTTTGCTAAATTGAATTTAGTTGTCTCCGAAACCTTTGACGCCCTACTCCTCCTAAACGTAAGCCTCCCTAGCATTGAAGACTTAGAGTAAACTTGTTGGTAGAGCCAAAATGAACTGAGTGAACCTGCCAGATTTCCGCTACACTCGTTAAATGGGTTTGTTACGCTGTGTTTTGCCGTTTCCGGAACCTTTGATGCACTACTCCTCCTATTTGCCTGCCTCCGCGACATTAAACACAATGACCAAAGTTGTTCATAGAGCCATAATAAACAAAGTGAGCGGGCTGGATATTCTCTACCGACTGTGGTGGCTCTTACACCACAAGATTATCTTAAGCGGTATGTTGCCGATTCATCCGCTTTGACAAGTTTAGACGAAATTGAAACTTAATCATAGGTTTTTCCCGGACAGGGACCCTCCCTGCTGGGCGTTGTAATAGATAATGCAAATTTTGGGTATGACTAGTTTAAGAGTATTTGCTAGTATCAAGTATATTCGAAACCAAA
Organism: Paralithodes platypus; assembly: GCA_032716605.1. NCBI lineage: Eukaryota > Metazoa > Arthropoda > Malacostraca > Decapoda > Lithodidae > Paralithodes > Paralithodes platypus. The sequence continues at coordinate 6,255,930 of CM064486.1, read as the reverse complement.
GGGATTAATGAAATAGTGATAGAGCAAATTAATAAAACAAATAACACCTAATACCATTTTAGTGCATGTGCAGTTTGAGAATATTTAGTAGTAGCAAGTATAATCAGAACTATGAGCATCTATGAACATACAGATATAATCCTTCCAGAAGAAAAACTGAAAATGCGATATCAAGGCACAGGCAGGAAAGACAGAAACAACCTTGGATCAGCAAGGCTTAAGAAAATACCCGGCGAAGAATGGGAAAAAGAAAGAGTGAAAGGAGAGGAGAGAAAACCAGGAATAGCAGAACATGTTTGGAAAGAAAAGGAAAATGGATAGACAAGTGAGAAAAGAGAGAAACAGGAACAGTGATTTGGTCCGTAATTTTTTCCACTTCTTTTCTTGTCAATTATCTTCCGAAATTGTAATTAAGGGGAGTGACTTGTATATCTCTCCCAGTTCGTGATTAAGATTATTTTTTATCTTGATCAAAAATATATTCTTAATTATCAACTTAGGTCTTCTATTAAGCTCTAGTCCTTCCTCCTTCTTGGAATTCATTAGCGGAGGTGTAGAAGGCTCGGAAACTAAGGATTACAACCAGTCGCAGACGAGATGATTCAGTTGCAGATGTAGGATGATTACCAGTCGCAAACAAATATTTTCTACTTTGTATCCCAGTTGCAAACAGAATATGACTACCAGCTGCAGATAAAGTTAACTTTGTTCTGCTAGTCGCAGATAAAGCGATGTCGACCCCACTCACGACGAAGGATAGAAGGCACAGTTGTAGATGAAGTGCCCAGGTTAGTTGCAGACAAAGCCTCAATATATATCCCACATCTGTGACAAAGGGCTACATGGTTGCTTGCTGTTGCTCTTCTTTGACTTCTGGTAGTGGGAAGATACATATACAATATATATATATATATATATATATATATATATATCCCTCTTCCTATGACTTAAAGTGCTTCAAACTCGCGTGTGTCCAGGCATTTTGGCTCGAACGTCCCTTGATTTTGGCCCTGTCACTCTTTCAATTCTGGGGGAGGCACTCGCTACAGGCAGTTCTGCCTTTTGTCTCCCTGATTCACATAGAAAAAAAAAAATCATGGACTGGATCATAGATATATACCGGTATAATAATCAAAGGTTGCAAGAAAATAACGTTGCTAATAAATAACTGCTGGGTGCTTGTGTAAATCCATCTTAAGGGGGTAGTACTCGCTTTTTCTGGACCCCCTTCTCCTTCATGTTTAGCATATTAGTTTTGAGGTTTTAAGACGCTCGTTCCGTTAGTTTGGCGATTTTTAGACCTTTCGCCTCATGTTGTCAATATTAAGACCTTTCGTGCTCTTTAAGAGCCGATATTTTCCTAGCGAGTGATAGCAAGCTTCCAATTTTAGAAGGAAACGGCCTTCGGCCGGGACATATTTCTACCAAAAAATTTACAAATTTATATCGAAGGGGGGGGGGGGGGTTTGTGAGTGTTCTTTTAAGTTTGATGGAGGTTAAGAGAGCAAACTAAACCATTGATCCGAACCAGTAAATTATGATGCACAATACCGTCTGAGCTCTCTTAAAAGGAAACTCCTGATTAAGAAAGGTTGGAGGGCGGTGTGTGTGTAAGTGAAGATCGAGGAGGTGGGTTAGAATGTGAGGCTATGCATAACGTCAACACCGTGGCTGTGTGGTGGGGTCCCTGATCCTGTGGTTCCAGCCCCGGTATCAACTCCACCACACCGTCTTTGCCCTCTCTCTCTCTCTCTCTCTCTCTCTCTCTCTCTCTCTCTCTCTCTCTCTCTCTCTCTCGCTCTCTCTCTCTCTCTCTCTCTCTCGCCTCTCTCTCTCTCTCTCTCTCTCTCTTCTCTCTCTCTCTCTCTTCTCTCTCTCTCTCTCCTCTCTCTCTCTCTCTCTCCTCTCTCTTCTCTCTCTCTCTCTCTCTCTCTCTCTCTCCTCTCTCCTACGATGAGAGTAAGCTGTAGATATTATATGCCTTGATTTTCAAAAGGCCTTTGACAAAGTTTCCCACAAACGTTTACTTCTAAAACTAAAAGCGCATGGAATACAAGACGGTGTGTTGAAATGGATAGAAAATTGGCTCAGCGACAGACAGACAGAAAGCAAAGTAATCATAAACGGTAAGGCATCTAAATGGACCAATGTAAGTAGCGGGGTACCCCAGGGATCGGTACTAGGACCAATTCTCTTTCTAATTCACATCAACGACATAGATGAGGGTCTCACCTGTACAATCTCAAAATTTGCTGACGATACAAAAATTGTAAATAGCGTACTCTCAAAAGAACAAGTTGACGATATGCAACACAATCTAGATAAATTGTCATGATGGGCCCAAATATGGCAAATTAGTTTCATTGCGGATAAATGTAAAGTACTACATATCGGATACCTAAATGAGAAAGCAAACTATTCGATGAATGGCACTCAGCTTAAGAATGTAAACAGAGAAACCGATCTGGGAGTAACAATATCGAGTAACCTAAAACCGAGTCAATAATGTTCAGAAGTTGTTAAGAAGTCAAACAAAATAATTGGCTTTATAGGCAGGTCATTTGAGCATAAATCCAAAGAAGTTATCCTAACCCTTTACAATTCCTTAGTCCGCCCTCTTCTGGAATACTGCGTTCAATCCTGGTGCCCTTATTACCAAAAAGATATAAACAAGCTAGAACGAGTTAAACGTAGAGTTACCAAAATGATACCTAGCCTAAAGAACAAACCATACGAAGAGCGTCTTAGAGAATTAAATTTATTTCCTTTAACCCAGCTGCAGATTAAGAGGTGACTTAATTCAAGTGTTCAAAATCATCAAAGGCATCGACAATATGAACTGTAGTAAGTACTTCACTATCGACCAATCTAATTACACGCGGGGGAAACGGTTTGCCAAATTATTGGTAAATCTTTTAACTCACACGAATCTAAGAATTTCTTCTTCAATCGAGTTGTCAACTTGTGGAATGGGCTTCCCGGAGACGTTATAGACTGCAGCACCGTTGATTCATTTAAACTCCGCCTAGACAAATATCTCGCATCAAACCCGCGACTGACTGCGTTTGTAAATGAATAACTTTATTTTATCTCCCCCTCAGTTACTAACCCATCCGTCCCCTACTAACTTCCTAATCCTGCCACGGACATTAGTTCCAGGGTAGTAGTTCCCTTTCCAATGTTCCCTTACCCACTCTAAACCACTGTTTGGACACTTGATCCTCAGTGTTTTGGAGGACAAGCAGCCTAGAAGGGTCACTACAGGTTGTTGCTTGATTTCCTTTGTACTCTCTCTCTCTCTCTCTCTCTCTCTCTCTCTCTCTCTCTCTCTCTCTCTCTCTCTCTCTCTCTCTCTCTCTCTCTCTCTCTCTCTCTCTCTCTCTCTCTCTCTCTCTCTCTCTCTCTCTCTCTCTCTCTCTCTCTCTCTCTCTCTCTCTCTCTCTCTCTCACAACCCATAACTTCAGGGGAACACTCTCTTGAAGGGAACTAATGCAAGTGATCCTAGATACACCAAAAGAAAAGGTAAATGTTGATAGACTGATCTAATGCCATAACATTAAGTGCAACCCTTGTATATATAAAAACAACAAAATATTGCCACAGCCATCAACTGAAGGGCTTTAGCTTCAGAAAACCAAATTATAGTGCTATGTACGATACTGAAACGGTCACATTACTCAGCCACAAACGCTGTCAGTCGGGATTTCATGGCAATATAATATTTATCAATTTGATTATTGAATGTCTGGACTGTATGGCATTCTATAACTCTTCTTGGCAGGTGTTGTTGAACAAGTCCTTTTGAACCTGTGGATTTACTACGTATGTGAGAGAAATACAGCCCACCTATATGGAAGCAAGCCTCGACAGCCACAACCCATATATGGAAGCAAGCCTCGACAGCCACAACCCATATGGGCACAATACTAAACAGGCAAGGTTGTGTTGTTAGATTAGGATAGACTTGGTTAGGCCTAGTCAGATTAGGTCTGAGTTAAGTCTGGTAAATAAAGATGATTAAGTGAGGATAGCATAGGAGACCCATGGCCAATTATGTGTGGCTGCTTTTTCAGAATGTGGCCGTTTTGACTTGAAGCTAACCTATATTTGTTTGTGAATGAAGGAAAACACCGGTAGATAGTCAGTCAGAAAATCAATGTTGATAGATCCCTGGGAATATGGAAATACGGCCGATGTGTGTGCAGTAACACAACTCACCAACTACCGTGGAACCGTAGAAATATTTGTTTGTAGTGGGTGAATGATCTATTGGTATATATATAACTATTAATTGAAAGAAATGTACATACTATCGTGTTAACTCTTTCGGAATTCGAGGACGCGTTTGTTAATTTTACTCAGGCTATTATTTGAGATTTTATTTTGCTTAGGAAGGAATTGTGGAAGTTAGGGGGTTAATTGAGATAGCCATTACCACTTTGAATCGTAGAAGGCCTTCCAAACCTGAGCAAAAAATCTAATGTTGGCCAGAATATATTGAAAAAGAGTGCCGCAGTACTGGAAGTGTTATTTAAGGATTGCAATTATAGATACCATGTATGGCCTGCACACAGCGTACCAATAAATAAAGTCTTTCAAGAATAACCTATGATTATGTAAAGATAATTTCCCAAATTTGATGGGAAAAGAATTCACAGCTTTATTTTAACTCTGTGAAGGGTGGGGTAAATATAATTAGTTTGTCAAAAAAAAAAAAAAACAAGGTCACGATGCTTTCAATACGTAAAAGTGAAAACAACTCCCTGGTGCACAGAATAAAATCTTACCAATATTCTCAGTAGGCCTTGAAATCGCAATCTGTTTTTCCAAGTGGAAGTGAAGAAAACAGCTCGTGGATATCGTTGTGTGGTATGAAAACAAGCCCGATAGGAATATCCGAGCCGTGTAGAGAGAGCGACTTACAAATATTCCGTGAGAGAGAGAGAGAGAGAGAGTGAGAGTGAGAGAGAGAGAGAGAGAGAGTGTGTGAGAGAGAGAGAGAGTGAGAGTGTAAGAGAGCGCGATAGAAAGAGAGAGAGAGAGAGAGAGTCACTAGTTTATTTTTCTTCTCCTCCAAAATGGGTAGAAAGATCATAAACCAACGAACAGAGATTCTGACCCATGGCTGCTGGGAAGTTATAATAGATAAGGGAATATAGCCCAGGACCAACCCACCAGGACTAAAAGGAAAGGAGATTCAATATGAGATAGTAGACCACACACCCACACACTCACAAATATCCAATAGCACAATATTTTACACACACACACACACACACACACACACACACACACACACACACACACACACACACACACACACACACATGTAGACAGTTGGCATTATGATTTTCTACATGCGTGTGTGTAAAATGGTGTGCTATTGCGTATTTACGTGTGTGTATACGTGATCACAACGCCAACACACACACACACTTACACACCAACATGCACACCCGCGCCAACTTGCAAAGATACTAAAAATTAATGCACACACACACACACACACACACACACACTTTTTTTTTTTTTTAAAGACCTCCGTCTACGTATCTGGTGATGGGCTGGTCTATCAGAATGAGAGTTGAGCGTTCTCTGTCATACCCATAGCTTACTCTGACTGTTCCTTTTACTTATATATCTTCTAGATCTCAAGTGACGGCGTCTTTTCCGTGGATCGACCTCCCTACTGCCAACCTAAAAGTTGGCAGATTGGGAGCCAAAGCGTCACATTTTTCCCTTGCCCCTCAACTTTCCCTTCATAATTGCTGAGGGGCACAGGGCCTTGGGTGGGGCTTTGGTTTCTCGGGCGATTCCGCGCCCTCCTCAGCTCCCTGCCTTAGAGTGGCTTCGGTCACCTGGGTTTTGTTAGTGGTAAGCAGGGAGGGTTTTGTGGGGGCGCTCTATGGCCTTGGCCTTGCTCGGGACCTTGGGGCTGTTCGGCCAGGCAGCCTGGGGAACAACAACAACAACAACAACGTATTGTGAAAAACCTGTTATCCTCCGGAAAATTACACTTATATATATATATATATATATATATATATATATATATATATATATATATATATATATATTTGCACTCACAAGCAACGTCTAATAAAGCAGTAAGAAAGAATAGACTGACATAATGTTACGTGTACTAGCATTCTCATGTGTTCTATGTGTGGAGCTGGAAGCAGTGTTCTATGTGTGGAGCTGGAAGCAGTGTTCTATGTGTGGAGCTGGAAGCAGTGTTCTATGTGTGGAGCTGGAAGCAGTTGTCTGTGTGTGGAGCTGGAAGCAGTGTTCTATGTGTGGAGCTGGAAGCAGTGTTCTATGTGTGGAGCTGGAAGCAGTGTTCTATGTGTGGAGCTGGAAGCAGTGTTCTATGTGTGGAGCTGGAAGCAGTGTTCTATGTGTGGAGCTGGAAGCAGTGTTCTATGTGTGGAGCTGGAAGCAGTGTTCTATGTGTGGAGCTGGAAGCAGTGTTCTCTGTGTGGAGCTGGAAGCAGTGTTCTCTGTGTGGAGCTGGAAGCAGTGTTCTATGTGTGGAGCTGGAAGCAGTGTTCTATGTGTGGAGCTGGAAGCAGTGTTCTATGTGTGGAGCTGGAAGCAGTGTTCTATGTGTGGAGCTGGAAGCAGTGTTCTATGTGTGGAGCTGGAAGTAGTGTTCTATGTGTGGAGCTGGAAGCAGTGTTCTATGTGTGGTGCTGGAAGCAGTGTTCTATGTGTGGAGCTGGAAGCAGTGTTCTATGTGGAGCTGGAAGCAGTGTTCTATGTGTGGAGCTGGAAGCAGTGTTCTATGTGTGGAGCTGGAAGCAGTGTTCTATGTGTGGAGCTGGAAGCAGTGTTCTATGTGTGGAGCTGGAAGCAGTGTTCTATGTGTGGAGCTGGAAGCAGTGTTCTATGTGGAGCTGGAAGCAGTGTTCTATGTGTGGAGCTGGAAGCAGTGTTCTATGTGTGGAGCTGGAAGCAGTGTTCTATGTGTGGAGCTGGAAGCAGTGTTCTCTATTCCCCATACGGTGCAGGGTAACAATATTTGTATTCCCGGGCCGGTTAAGGGACCCCACCTCGCTGTTTTCCTCTCTCTCTTCCTCTCTCTCTGGGTTGTATACATTTGGCCCCATTCAGCCTACTGTTTTAAGACGTTTACCCCCATCCAGGTGTCAATATTTTCCTGGCGAGCGGTAGCAAGCCAGCATATATATATTTTTGTTTTGACAGCTAGCTACATTTGTACATTTTTCGATAGAAATATTTCTCCGGCGAAGCCGGATTTCTCCATACAATGCTGGCTTGCTATCGCTCGCCAGGAAGAAATCGACACCTGGATGGGGATAAACGTCTTAAAACAGTTGGCTGAATGGGGCCGAATGGATACAAGCCAGGGAAAGAGAGAAAGGGAGAGAACGATAAAAAGAAGCCGGTGATCCCCTTTAATATTATAAGGTCGTTGGATACACCGCGCGGAAGCAAAGCAGTACAACCACTCACACAAATTCACGGACCCTCTTACGTTTTATCTATGCAAATACGGCCATCGGAATTGATATGTGCGTGCAGTTTGCTTTAGAATAATTTGAGCATATCGTTTTATTATTCTATCTATCTATCTATCTATCTCTCTCTCTCTCTCTCTCTCTCTCTCTCTCTCTCTCTCTCTCTCTCTCTCTCTCTCTCTCTCTCTCTCTATCTATATCTATCTATCTATCTATCTATCTATCTCTCTATCTCTCTATCTATCTATCTATCTATCCCCAATCCCCACCCCTCCTATTTTCCCCCTGTTTTCCTTTTTTTGTTTTGTTCCTTTATGGGGGTGACCGACTCAAGACAGAGCAACAACAGGGACAACACAAAACACAATAGAAAACAACTCACACACACAGACAAAACACAAACTCACACACACTTAGAGGTAATTCAGGAGAAGACCCAGAGACCAGGGTCACCAAAGGTCCTCCAGCACTCCCCCGGTGTACACAAAATCCATTCATGATTAAGATTACATGGAGGCTATTGTTATTTACTTGCCCCCCCAAAATGTATCCCTTAGTAACTAATATGATGATACTTAATGAAAATATAACTGTTGTGTCTGCGCAATATATTATTGACAAGATTTCATAATTGACAACTTAATTTGCTACAATTTGATCACATCCACAGCCAAAGATACACTAACACATGACTGTCATTGGAGGTGGGAATTAACGAACTTGCTCACTCCCGCCAGTACAACTAGAGTAAGTAGTTAAGTACACACACACACACACACACACACACACACACACACACACACACACACACACACACATACACAAGCACCCACCCATTCACAAGCACCCACCCATTCACAAGTACACACCCACACAAGCATACCGACACCGCCTCCAGTAGTTAAGTACACACACACACACACACACACACACACACACACACACACACACACACACACACACAAGCACCCACCCATTCACAAGCACACACCCACACAAGCATACCGACACCGCCTCCAGTAGTTAAGTACACACACACATATAAACACCCACACACACCCACCCATTCACAAGTACACACCCACACAAGCATACCGACACCGCCTCCAGTATAGCATTGCGTGTGAACTTGTACACGGCAACTACAAACTGGAAAACTTACAACCCTTTATTTTATTAAGGGGACCCACCTCGCTTGTTTTCTCTTTCTCCCTCTCTCTCTGGGTTGTATCCATGCTGGCCCATTCAGCCTAATGTTTTAAAACGTTTACCCCCATCCAGGTGTCAATATTTTCCTGGCGAGCGGTAGCGAGCCAGCATATATATTTTTGTTTTGACAGCAAGCTAAATTTGTAAATTTTTCGATAGAAAAATGTCTGGCGAAGCCGGATTTCTCAATATAATGGTGGCTCGCTATCGCTCGCCAGGAAGAAATCTACACCTGGATGGGGATAAACGTCTTAAAACAGTAGGCTGAATGGGGCCGAATGGATGCAAGCCAGGGAAAGAGAGAACAGGAGAGACAGATAAAAAACAAAAAACCTGTGACCCCCCTTAACCCCGTCCCACACACGAAATTGTAGCTGCGGAGCTGTGCAGTGCTCGGGTGTTATGCACGAGTTATCAGGTACTATTTTAAGACTTGTGTTGATCATTACAAGCTTATATACAATGGATTATGCAAGATTATAGGTGGTATCACACGAGAGCTTGTATCGTCAACTTTCTATGATCCACATTTGGCTTGGATCGTCTACACTGCTATCGGAAACTAGACTGATGATATATTCAGTTTGATGACAAAGTGATTCTATAAGTTGGCCTTATAAGCTGCCAGACCAGTGTTGACGATAAATGTTGAGGGTATTATACGCTCGTGCGATACCGGCTATCTAATCGTATATACTGTCACATCACAGCTAACCCTTGGCAGATATTATTTTATATTTATGACTCATATTTGTATACCCTGATTAAATGACACCGTTGATTGCTCTCAGTTCTTCCAAAATATAAGGTTTTGGAAACTTTCGAATCAACATTTCTTAAGGGGGGTGACTTGCTTTTGTCTCTCCTTTTCTCTCGCTTGTATCCATTCGGCCCCATTCATCCTACTGTTTTAAGACGTTTACCCCTATGCAGGTGTCATGTTTGTTCCTGACGAGCTCCCGGGACCGAGCCAGCATTGTATGGAGAAATCCGGCTTTGCCGGGGACATTTTTCTATCGAAATATTTATCAATTTAGCCAGCTGTCTAACACATTAACCGAAATATGGAGGCTCGCTATCGCTCGCCAGGTATAAATCGACACCTGGATGAGGATAAAGGTCTTAAAACAGTAGGCTGAATGGGGTCGAAGGGATACAACCCAGAGAGAGAGAGAAAACAAGAATGTCAGCCCCCTTAAACAAATTATACTGCCAACCCGTGTTTGTAAGGTTACGTTTGCACAGCATACATAACACGTAAAAGGTTCGTGATTTTTCTGTCCTTCAAGTTTTCTTGCGATCCCAAGTGTTTGCCTTCATTCGCCATTGTCGTTCCTCAAATCTGGCTTCCTTCCACAGAGGTAGAAGGGGACTCTATCCAGGGCAGACACGGGGATTGGAATGTTTACCTTTATTTTATAAGAGGGGAGTGTGGTAGAGGGAAGGAAAGAAATCTTGGGTTTTACTCATGCTGTTCAAGAAATACGCATATTTTCACACACACACACACACACACACACACACACACACACACACACACACACACACACACACACAAAGATGTTAGTTCTACATGGTGTTAATATTGAAAGGAGGGAACTCTTATCATGGGTATATCTGTAGATAATTAAACATACGGTACATTGAAGAAACATACGGTACATTGAAGAAACATACGGTACATTGAAGAAACATACGGTACATTGAAGACAATATTCGCTAGTGATATTATCTAATGTGATAGAGGTAGACGCTATATATAGGTTCTGTCCTTTAAGGGGGTCACCGGCTTTGTTTATCTTTCTCTCCTTTTCTCTCTTTCCCTGGCTTGCATCCATGCGGCCCCATTAAGCCAACTGTTTTAAGACGTTTATCCCCGTCCAGGTGTCGATATCTTCCTGGCGAGCGATAGCGAGCCAGCATTGTATGGAGAAATCTGGCGTCGCCGGAGACATTTTTCTATCGATTTTTTTTTACAAATTTAGCTTGCTGTCAAAACAAAAATATATATATGCTGGCTTGTTACCGCTCGCCAGGAAAATATTGACACCTAGACGGGGGTAAACGTCTTAAAACAGTAGGCTGAATGGGGCCGAATGGATACAAGCCAAAGAGAGAAGGAAAACAAAAGCGAGGTGGGCTCCCTTAAGTGGATTGGCCATTAATATTTCACTGTTCTTCGTTCTGTCATAATGTTATGCTTATATTAATAGCATTGTAGGGAAAAATCTGGCTTCGCCGGAGATATTTTTCTTTTAAAAAATGTACAAATTTAGCTTGCTGTAAAAAAACAAAAATACATATAAGATAGCTAGCTACCGTTTGCCAGGAAAATATTGACACCTAGTATGCTGAATGGGGCCGAATGGATACAACCCAGAGAGAGAGTGAGAAAGAGAGAAACAACGAGGTGGGCCCCCTTAAATTCGTTCTGGTTATATACTGAGGCTCTGTTATATACTGAGGCTCTGTTATATACTGAGGCTCTGTTATATACTGAGGCTCTGTTATATACTGAGGCTCTGTTATATACTGAGGCTCTGTTATATACTGAGGCTCTGTTATATACTGAGGCTCTGTTATATACTGAGGCTCTGTTATATACTGAGGCTCTGTTATATACTGAGGCTCTGTTATATACTGAGGCTCTGTTATATACTGAGGCTCTGTTATATACTGAGGCTCTGTTATATATTGAGGCTCTGTTATATACTGAGGCTCTGTTATATACTGAGGCTCTGTTATATACTGAGGCTCTGTTATATACTGAGGCTCTGTTATATCTCTGTTATATACTGAGGCTCTGTTATATACTGAGGCTCTGTTATATACTGAGGCTCTGTTATATACTGAGCTCTGTTATATACTGAGGCTCTGTTATATACTGAGGCTCTGTTATATACTGAGGCTCTGTTATATACTGAGGCTCTGTTATATACTGAGGCTCTGTTATATACTGAGGCTCTGTTATATACTGAGGCTCTGTTATATACTGAGGCTCTGTTGTATCGTTGGCAACTTCAAGACTAAAGATACATTATATTTGATGGCTCAATTTATAAGACAATTTTAATTCAGAGAACGTCAGAGGAAAATATATCTAAGGAAAATTATGTTAACCCATACAGTACCAGTGGCGTCTTTTTCATCGTATTCTGGCAACTATTAGACGATTTTATTCAGCTTAGGAAGGACCTTTACCAAATAATAAGCCTTCAAGCTATCTCAACCGACCCTTTTGACTACCACAGATCTTTCCTAAGCTGCATAATATCGTCTACATATAGCTAGAATATAATACAGGAGACGTCGCTGGTACTTCAAGGGTTAAATGAAGTTCACGTATGATTCTCCCTATATTCACCCACGTATGATTCTCCCTATATTCACCCACTATGATTCTCCCTATATTCACCCACGTATGATTCTCCCTATATTCACCCACGTATGATTCTCCCTATATTCACCCACTATGATTCTCCCTATATTCACCCACGCTCCCTATATTCACCCCCTATATTCACCCACGTAATGATTTCTCCCTATATTCACCCACGTATGATTCTCCCTATATTCACCCACGTATGATTCTCCCTATATTCACCCACGTATGATTCTCCCTATATTCACCCACGTATGATTCTCCCTATATTCACCCACGTATGATTCTCCTATATTCACCCACGTATGATTCTGCCTATATTCACCCACGTATGATTCTCCCTATATTCACCCACGTATGATTCTCCCTATATTCACCCACGTATGATTCTCCCTATATTCACCCAGCTATACCGTATAGGTAGACTTGTTCATTACAAAATCATTATATTATACAGTCCCAGTCCTTTCTCCCAGTTCACCCATAGCCAGCCACACGCACCAGTAACCTTGATGTGTATTGGCCTCCTGTCAAACAAAGATTATCTGGTCCAATTTATTAATACAAGAATTTAAGGGGAGGCAGACCGTTTGTTTGGTCTGTTAATTAATGTATTCATATGTTTTGTTTTGTTTCCTCCCTAGACCTCCATCAAGCTTAGAAAAACACCCCCTAGACCCCCCTGTATATTAATTTGTACATTTTTCGGTAGACAAATTTACCGGCCAAGGGCCGGGATTTTTGTTTATCTATATATATATATATATATATATATATATATATATATATATATATATATATAGGCAAGTATATCTAATTATCTCTCTAGTAATAATCAAGTTCATCCCTCTTTCTCAGTTAAGGGAGCCCACCTCGCTTTTTTTCTCTCTCTCCCTCTTTCTTTGGCTTGTATCCATTCAGCCCAATTCAACCTACTTTTTTGAGACGTTTACCCCCATCCAGGTGTCAATATTTTCCTGGCGAGCGGTAACGAGCCAGCATAGATATATTTTTGTTTTGACAGCAAGCTAAATTTGTACATTTTTCGATGGAAAAAAATTCTTCGGCGAAGCCGGTTTTCTCCATACAATGCTGGCTTGCTATCGCTCGCCAGGAAGAAATGAACACCTGGATGCGGATAAACGTCTTAAAACAGTTGGCTGAATGGGGCCGAATGGATACAAGCCAGGGAAAGAGAGAAAAGGAGAGACAGATATAAAAAGCCAGTGACCCCCTTTATCTATGTCTCCCAGTCCACTGTTCATCTTTTTCTCCCTGTTCAACACAGTCTCTCATACGTACCAGTAACTCTCAAATGTATTGGCCTCATGACAAACAAAGGGTTTCTCTCCTCCGGATGATTAATACAAGGAAAAAATACACTCAATTCACACATAAATAGACCTACACCACGTTTCAACTAACCTGGCAAAACCTAATATACCTACACCACGTTTCAACTAACCTGGCAAAACCCGACCCCTTAACATTTTATAGCTTAACAATAATTAAGACAATCGAGCTGGTATATTTATTATTTTGTAAGGGTAGACCAGTGATTAGTTGTGTGAAATTACATCCGGTTTGCTATAGCGGTTCCCGAGGTATAAAGAAGCTATGGATCAGAATTATTGCCAAGTTAGCTGACACCGGGTATAGCGTACGAGGAATAAGTCTTATTATTTGTGTTCAGTGTATGTAGCTTACTTGGAAGAAGGCCCAATATAAGGGGAGGTATATATTTTTTTCTGGAACCTATTCTCTCTCGTGTTTAGCCCCATTAGTTTTGAAACTTTAAGACGTTCGGCCCATTAGTTTGGCGATTTTAACACCTTCCGCCCTATTTCGTTGTCAACTTTATAACCTTTCTTGCCATTTAGGTGTCGATTTTTTTCCTTGCGAGTGATAGCGAGCCTGTAATTTAGTAGAAACTGGCCTTCAACCGGGAAATTTGTCTACCGAAAAATTTACAAATTTATCTTGAAGGCAGGTCTTGGGTGTGATTTTTTTTTTAGCTTGATAAAGGTCTAGGGAGCAAACTAAAGACAATATATATATAACAATGAAAAAATGCAAATAAAAACAAGATAACACCCCTTAACGGAGCTTTATGAAAGTGAAGAGTCTAATTTACAAGTAAGTAGCCCCAGTTCACCCAACTATGAAACACCCAGTTCACTTGCAAATAACCTTCCCAGTCCAGTCTTTGGGAAGATTGTAGCCACCAATCAAGCAGGCATATGATAAGGAATTGCTGGAACTCTTGTTTTATTTGCCCGGATTCCCCCACTGGTTGTGTTGTGCCTCACCTACATAGAGAGTAATCCTGCTAGCTCTCACAAACACCTCTTCTTCCTATTCATTTTACTACACTCTACAAGCAGACTGCACTTCTTTCCCACACGCCTAAATTACCTCTAATGTACCTTGATTTTGGCTCTCTACCAATCTTTCAACCTTGGTGGGGACACTTGTTACAGGAAGCTTTACCTTTTGTCTCCTTCATACACATAGAACAAAAAAAAATCTATTCCTTTCTCCCAGTTCCCACATAGCCAGCCTCTCGCACCAGTAACTAGTATAACGCCATGTTTATTGGCCTCATGTCAAACAAAGGGTATCTCTGGTCCGGATGATTACTGTGGCCTCAATTATCGAGTTTCCATCAATTGGGATTATGCCGGGGAATAAAATGTGTTAATCCGATTCGGCCGTTTGGAGTTATAATATTTGGGTTATATAAATGCTGCTGCTTTCACATCGTTATATTCCATGCTAGTAGTGACTGGATATTTTTCCCTTTGTTTTATCTATTAATCTATCTATTGCCAGATGTCTTACTCCCCTTAATGAGAGTGGCCATACACAGAAGGCCCCGAAGTGGACCTATCCCCTGTAAGAGGAACAACCCATGCCAGTTAACTGAAAGGCTTACAGGGCTGACCACTCAATTTAGTGTCCGTCCGACCCCGAGGCCCTCTATGTATTTTTTTAGCACTATTTTTCTACACTGGTGTTCGGCTAATCCATCCACTAACCTGCTTCACCCTTAGGTAAGCAGTGCAGGTTTCTATCAGGTTTACTACCCTAGACAGGTTGCTGACCAAGGGTAACGAGTCCCATCCACATTAGTAAATATAAATAAAACTAAGTAAACCAGCTGCGTTTATTTATTTATATATTTCTTATAGGGTGAGGGCTGGTCCTGTCCAGAGTGAGGTTTGGTATCCTCTACCCAACCTTATCTGTTTCTGTCTTGTCTCTTTTCCTGTACTACTTTTCCTACTTCGGTTGGACGGGACTCAATAGCCTCGGCAGGCAACCTAGTCTTCTGGAAGGAAAACCCCAAAGAACAAATCCTCCTTATCAACTCCAGCAACCATGGAGAGGAGCCAGCTGGTTTGGGGTAGGGCCTGCGACCCGTCCCCACGCACTACCCTCGACTGAGGAATAGGGACCGGGGATTGTGGTAAACACTACTGGGCGGGTGCCTACGACCCCGGCCCAGCAATACTGGGGGTTCAATGCCAGGCATGCCCGGCTCGGCTGGTGGGACCAGAGTCCTACTGCTCCTGCCAGTCGAGCAAGGGTGCCAACTGTAAGGACTGCAGGGCAAAGCCTTTGGGACCCCTGCAGTCTGAAGGGCGGCGGACCTCCCAGACAAACTCCTGCCTTGCGGGGTGGTCGTGGCAGCGCAAACGAATCACGGTCCCAAAGAGCAGCTCTAGAGCTTAACTTTCGGAGGGGTCTTCGGGTTGGAGCCTGGAACATATTGACCCTCTCGGATGATGACCGACTATCTCCATTATCTAGGGAGCTGCGGCAGCTAGGGATCGACATACTGTAGTGGCCCTTTCTGAGGTGGCCTGGCAATGGTAATATGTGTGAGATGGTTACACATACTACTGGTCTGGCTGTGACAATGGTGCTCGCCAAAGGGGGTTGGCTGTTGCGATCTCTTCCGCCCTGGTTTCCACAATTGTGGGGGTTATACCTGTTGACGAGCGTCTACTGCTGGTGAGGATGAAGCATACGATGGGCTTCAGATCTCTTGTTGCAGTGTATGCTCCTACCAAGATGTGTAAGTTAGAAGAGATTTAGAAGAGAGTTAGATTGTTCTACACCAAGCTCGCTCTATTGTTGAACAGTGCCACCCAAGGGATACACTCGTTGTCCTTGGGGACTTCAATGCAGTTACTGGCACAAATAGGGCTGGTTACAAGGTATGTGTTTGTCTTCATGGCTCTGGCAACAAAAATGTCAACAGTTCTTTCTTCCTGAATTTTGCAAGGTCCAGGAAGGTGAGGATTGTGGGGGCCTGGTTTCAGAGAATAGGTCTACACCGCTGCTGGTGGTGTGGCCAAGAAGATCGATCACTTACTCGTAAGCACTCATTGGAGGATTCTCCATAACTGCAGGGTCTTTAGGAGTGATGTGTTCTTTGCTACTGACCACGATCTCGTTGTTGCTATACTGAGGCTACAACTCAAAACCAGAAAAATCTCAAAATGATATTCCAGAGGGTTTCATCTTGAGAAGCTCAAGGATGAAGAGTATCCAAGGGAGTATGTAGTGGCACTCTCAAACCGGTTTGGCTCCCTGGAGGATCCTGTAGAAGTATGGCAATCCTTTAAGCGTGGAGCCCTGTCAGCAGCTGATGAATGCATTAGTGTCAAACCGGGGTTAAGGAGAGGTTTCCAATCGGGTGAGACGCTGGGCATAATAGAAGAGTCGTGCTGCCATATTGGATGGAGATCTGGTTCAGCACAGGGCCCTGTCTTGCTTTAGTTTTTAAAGCAGTGACACATATCTCAGTTTGTCTTTCTATTTCTACAAAACTCTTGCAACTAAATACAATCGTCTGTTAATATACGTACTAAATCCTCATGGGATTAAGTTAAAAAGGTCGATATAAGGGAGAGAGGCTAAAGGATATATGTTGCTTCCTAAGATGTATTCAATTGGCTAGTGCTTGCAGTGATATAATGCATTAACACTTCATCTTACTTAGAAGGTTTATATGTATAATATCGTTTGAGGGTACTTGAAATGACACCAAATAGAGGGCATTGGTTTGAAAGCGACAACCATGATAACTCTTCAACTGTTTCCTCACAATATGTTCTTCCTAAGCTAATATAAATCGCTCTCACTCACACACACACACACACACACACACACACACACACACACACACACACACACACACACACACACACACACACACACACACACAGAACCCGTTCAGTACGATAGCGTTTTCACATATATATTCTTACACGAGAAAATTGTATTCAATATAATAATGATATCAGGAACGCAATAGGGTTCCATACCATTCAATTCAATCTTGCAACGTTCCCAGCTTGCATCAATAGCGTCTGATGATAAACATACTGTATTTAATGTGTAGAATGCGGCATCATGCTGAGAAGGCTATATTTACTTGGTTATCAGTAATACGTTCCAAAATTGCGGTCGTAACATAAACCACTTAAGGAGGATGGTACACTTTTTGGGCGATTTTTGCATGTATTCATTATTTTTGCATGTATTCATTATTTTTGCATGTATTCATTATTTTTGCATGTATTAATTATTTTTGCATGTATTCATTATTTTTCTAGTTTCCTCCCTAGACCTCCACCACATTTAACACAACATCCATTAGATTTCCCTTCTAGATTAATTTGTAAATTTTTCGGTAGAAAAATTTCCCGGCCAAAGGCCGGTTCTTCCTTACATGCTCACTATCGTTCGCCAGGGAAAACATTGACACCTAAATAGCACGAAAAGTCTAAATATTTACGACGAAAAGGGGTGAAAGGTCTGTAAACTATTGACGACGAAAAGAGGTGAAAGGTCTGAAAATCGACTATATAATGGGGCAAACATCTTAACATCTGAAAACTAATGGGGCTAAACTTGAAGCAGAAAGTGGTCCAGAAAACCAGTCCATCCCCTTTAACTCTACGGGAACACCACGCCAGATATGAGGTGAATTAATGCTCCTCCTCTTATGGACTTTAGCGTTTCATTATATTTGTTGTTACATATATTTTATTTACGATTCCCAACTCTTTTAATTCTAGTATCTCGCATTATTATTAATTTGTGCTACCGTGTTCTTCGTCTATCTTTCTTTGTGTTTCCGGTCGATGGATAAAACTCTCTCTCTCTCTCTCTCTCTCTCTCTCTCTGTCTCTGTCTCTGTCTGTCTCTGTCTCTGTCTGTCTCTGTCTCTGTCTCTGTCTCTCTCTCTCTCTCTCTCTCTCTCTCTCTCTCTCTCTCTCTCTCTCTCTCTCTCTCTCTCTCTCTCTCTCTCTCTCTCTCTCTCTGTGTTTGTGTTGGATCTTTCTCCATTCTCCGTTCCTCGCGGTTCACTGCGACTTTTGTGCCTCCCCATTCTGTCCACCTTTCATCTTCCTTCTCGCGTGTTTTCTCCTTGCCCAGTTTCTCCTTTACGATCTTATTTTGACTTTGATAAGGATGTATTTGTTTAGTTATATTATTTTGACTTTGATAAGGATGTATTTGTTTAGTTATATTATTTTGACTTTGATAAGGATGTATTTGTTTAGTTATATTATTTTGACTTTGATAAGGATGTATTTGTTCAGTTATATTATTTTGACTTTGATAAGGATGTATTTGTTCAGTTATATTATTTTGACTTTGATAAGGATGTATTTGTTCAGTTATATTATTTGATATTAGTTTCCTCACCCGACCAGACTCTCGATTATGCTCTTATTTTGACTGTCCTTGTTAATCAATGTATGTGATCAACCATATGCATCTGTATTGTTAACCTGGCCAACCCAATTATTTATCTATTATGCTTATACTTTCTTACCATACACAATAGATTAAACACACACACACACACACACACACACACACACACACACACACACACACACACACACACATACACACACGAGGGCAGTACTGGGGAAGGAGGGCACAATGTTGGCGGGTTGGTAGGGGGCAGAGGCAGTGGAAGGAAGGGGGAGGGGCAGTACTGGGGAAGATAGGGGCACAATGCTGGAGGCTTGGTAGGGGAAGGTGCTGGGTGGGGGTGGGAGGAAGGGGGAGGGGCAGTACTGGGGAAGATGGGGGCACAATGCTGGAGGCTTGGTAGGGGAAGGTGCTGGGTGGGGGTGGGAGGAAGTGGGGGAGGTATATTACTGGGGAAGGGGGCAAAAGGTTGGAGGCTTGGTAGGTGGTGCTGGGTCCGGGGGGGGGAGGCAGTACTGAGGAAGGAGGGTATAAGGCTTGGTATGGGGCACGGACAGTGCTGGAGGGGGTTGGGGAGCAGTTTTGAGAAGTGTTGGGGGGGGGGGGGGTGTCAGACAGTGCTTGAGGGAGAGTGGGGGAATAGTGAGGTGGCAGTTCTGCAGAGGGAGTGGGGCAGCAGAGGAGGCGTGTGAGGGTGCTGGACAAATATTAACCCTTCCAGTATGATGACACAATGTGTTCACCGTATTCTGGCTATCAATAGACAATTTCATGTATTAAGTAACACCCCGTTCTTAAGGGAACCCACCTCGCTTTTTTTTTCTATCTCTCTTTCTCTCTCTCTTTGGCTTGTATCCATTCAGCCCCATTCAGCCTACTGTTTTAAGTCGTTTACCCCCTTCCAGGTGTCAATATTATTCTGGCGAGTGGTAGCGAGTCAGCATATATATATATATATATATATATATACTATATATATATATATATATACTATATATATATATATTTATTTTTTATTTTTTATTTATTTTTACAGCAAGCTAAATTTGTGTATTTTTCGATAGAAAAATGTCTCTGGCGAAGCCGGATTCCTCCATACAATGCTGGTTTTTTATCGCTCGCCAGGAAAAAATCGACACCTGGATGGGGATAAACGTCTTAAAACAGTTGGCTGAATGGGGCCGAATGGATACAAGCCAGAGAAAGAGAGACAAATAGAAAAATAGAAGACAAAAAAACAGGTGACCCTCCTTAACATTAATCATCAATTACAAACCCCAATGCACTTGAATGTATCTCAGGAAGAGCTCTGACTCCCACAGATCTTTCCCAAACTGAATACAATTGCCGACTTGCGAGTTTCGTTCTATAAGGAAGTTGGAGCTGTAGATATCGATAATTACCAGAATTATCAAATAAATTGCGGTTGTAGTGCTTATAAAAATACACAAAACTAAATCAAACACACCATTTATCCATCAGAAACGTACATTATTATTGCATTTCTGTTTAATATCGATGTTCACGGCTCCAACTTCCTTATAGCCTGAAACTCGCAGGTGGTCAATTGACTAGGGATATCCAGAATAAAAGCAAGAGAGGCAGGGTCATATTATGGAATGGTTCAATCAAATGAATCATATGGAATGGTTCAATCAAATGAATCATATGGAATGGTTCAATCAAATGAATCATATGGAATGGTTCAATCAAATGAATCATATGGAATGGTTCAATCAAATGAATCATATGGAATGGTTCAATCAAATGAATCATATGGAATGGTTCAATTAAATTAATCATATGGAATGGTTCAATCAAATGAATCATATGGAATGGTTCAATCAAATGAATCATGTTCGTATTTGTTGGGCATGTAGTTTACGATCATTCTGTTTACGAACATACAGTCATACATTCCAACACTCGAGCGAGCAGGCAATTAACCCGTTCAGTACCAGTGCCGTCCTTTTCATCATATTTTGGCAACTGTTAGACGACTTTATTCAGCTTAGGAAGGACCTCTAGCAATAATAAGCCTTCTAACTATCTCAACCAAGCCTCTCATCCAACTACTACAGATCCTCACTAAGCTGCACAATATCGTCTAAATATAACTCGAATACAATATAACACACGTCGCTGGTACTCAAAGGGTTAACTATGTGGATGATAGAATTATTGAACAAAGTAAACAATTACGCATTACATACGCTTTATAATCTATATTTTGTATTAACTTCACCACACCACCAAACACCTCCAATGAAATTAATGAAAACATATATGTGATCCACCGGGATTCGAACCTGGGTTTTCACACACATATTTTTAAACACTCTTAACCATTACACCAGCGAATGTACACCACTAAAATGTACACGTAGTTTGAAGTATGTTGTGTTAGAGGGAATTACTGCAGATATGTGTGAGTTTATTATATGTAATTGCTTGTTTCTGGATGGTTTGCTTTTTGATGGTGTCACCTGTTTTTTTTTATCTTTCTCTCCGTTTCTCTCTTTCCCTGGCTTGTATCCATTCGGCCCCATTCAGCCAACTGTTTTAATACGTTTATCCCCATCCAGTTGTCAATTTCTTCCTGGCGAGCGATAGCGAGCCAGCATTGTATGAAGAAATCCGGCTTAGCCGGAGAAATTTTCTATCGAAAAATGTACAAATTTAGCTTGCTGTCAAAACAAAAAAATATATATGCTGGCTCGCTACCGCTCACCAGGAAAATATTGACACCTGGATGGGGGTAAGCGTCTTAAAACAGTAGGCTGAATGGGGCCGAATGGATACAAGCCAAAAAAGAGGGAGAAAAAGAGAAAAAAAAAACGAGGTGGGCTCCCTTAAAAATAGTATGTTGATGTACAGTCGTCGTCAGTGATATGTGTACCATAATATTCGGGACAGCAATTATGACCCACTGACGAAGTACTCTTGATAACTTGATTGCACCCCATTAGTCGTACTATTGCGTTTCTGTAACCATTGCTCTCTGTCTCGTGCATAGCATTAGGTGGTGTTCAAAAGTATACATGTCCGTGACTGTACACAAACCAATATTTTCAGGCACACACACACACACACACAGACACGCATATATATATATATATATATATATATACTGTATATATATGGGGAGGTATGGTAGAGTCGTTATGCCACTGGACTGGTAATCCAATGGTCCCAGATTCGAATCCCGATGTATAAATGAGAAGATATTATTGGGATGGAATTTGTGCTGTACCTAGTTTCAGTGCCCACCGAAAAGTAAAACAAAAATACCCTCATTGTTCCCTGATTAAATAGGATTGTATGAATATTCCCATATACAAAATATGCTACAGGGGAGCAATGCCTAGTGAGTTCATTGCTCAATAGGTGGCGTTCTGAGAGTGAGGGTCCGAGTCTAGGTGGTGAGACAGTGAAGCATTGGAGTGAAGCAGCTTCAGAGATGTGGCTGCTTCGAGCCGTGGGTGGGCAACCGTGCATCTTGCGAAGGCAAGATATCGGATAATGGTTGCATCCCAAAGTGCTTCACATGGCACACACCCTACACTGGAACGAGACCTCACGGGCTTCACCATTCAAAGTATGGTTGAATGTACAGGCTCTCAGCCTATGCCCGAGAGGGAGTAGTTGGAATAAAAAAAAAAAAAAAAAAAATATATATATATATAATTATATCTCAACTATTACATATTGCATATTCAATAGCCAAATCTGGTGCTAATTGTGACATTAGGCATTATTGTGATGCATAGACGAACCAGGTATATATTTTTCCATTAATTATCGAGAAATCAGGTGCTAATGGAGTAAACCTTTCGCCAGGTTGTAAAATAGAATCCAGCAGTTAGATACACTTATTTATATCAGTCTATCTTTGTATTTATTTGTCAGTGACGAACAAATATGCAGAGTAAACCCAGTAATTGACTTATGGTAACAAACAATGGGTGTAGCTCAATAATAACATAGTAGACTAATATAAATAAAAGAAGCGACGAGAGCATATGTCCAATTACTTTTGAAATATGTTGCAGAGTTCATCCTATATATTGTTGCTAAAATAAGGTTGATGTTGTTAATAGTGACGCATGGATTCCCGATATCCGATTTTAATTTGGTTTTCAGCCATTCATATCTGATGTAGCTAGAGATATACGAGTGTTTCGGATGAATTGTGAATCTCCATTAATTAATTCGGTATAAATTCGGCATATGTTTGCCTGGATACTCTTATAAATTATAAAAAAAAAAATCTGTGAAAGAATTACTAATTTCTTAGTAATTGTTGAGCTAATCGTGTTTTCATTTCAATTAAAATATTATAAACAGTTATCTGGCAACCACTATAGTCATATATATAATTTTGCTTTAATGAATCACGGTAAACAAATCGATTCCCTGACTATAATAGAATAAGACCTATAGTCCATTCATTAAAGGTAGGCAAAACATCGTGATCCCTGACCTCTGTTACTCAAAAAGGGCTCAAATAAATAGGCTGTAAATGTCCACAGCTATTCCCAGGTTGACCCTTCCTTAATGGTAGACATACTAGCTCGATTACTCTAGTCGTATATGAGTTGTTGTTGCTGTTCCCCAGGCTGTCTGGCCGAACAGCCCCGAGGAAGGCCAAGGCCATAACCGAGCGCCCCCACAGAACTCTCCCTGCCTACCACAAAAAAACCTGGGTGACCGAAGCCACCCACAGGCGAGGAGCTGAGGAGGGTGCAGAAATGCCCTGGATACCGAAAACCCACCGAAGGCTCTGTGCTCCTCAGCAATTATGAAGGGAAAGCTGAGTAACTGATATAGAGGTTAGTGGTCAAGATGTTTGGCCTACCTATAACGAATGGACTATAGTATAATATAAAGATGTTATGGCTTGCGTGCTTATGTTCTGGGTGTGATGTCCCGAGTTCGAATTACGGGAGGACCATATGCTTTCATTAGTTTATTCAAGTACATTGGGGTTTGTAACTGATGATTAATGTTAAGAAGGGGGGCGGGGGGGGGGGGGGGGGTACTTATATGTAATGTACACAAGGTGGCGCACAATTCGGCTACCCATCTGGCAGAAATTGGCAACACTGTCTTTCTATACATATATGTAGCCAGACGGGAGACTGCTTTTTTAGACCCCCTTCTCTCTCATGTTAAACCCCATTAGTTTGCAGATTTAGAGATGTTTACTCATTAGTTTGTCGATTTTAAAACTTTTCGCCCCATTTCTTTGTCAATATTAAGACCTTTCCTACTATTTAGGTGTATTTTTTTTTGTTTCCTGGCGAACGATAGTGAGCCTGTAATTTTGGAAGGGCCGAAGTGCCGGGAAAATTTTCTACCGAAAAATGTAGCAGTAGTAAGCTAAATATACTGTACACACTGTATATAAACAATTATAAGTTAATTAATTTCTTCCTATTTCTATGCCCTTATATATAAAAACAAAAACTAATATAGTCTAAAAAAAAAAAAATTAGATCTTAGCTCCTGTAGGCATGGGCAGAAGGGATTGTAGGCATGGGCAGAAGGGATTGTAGGCATGGGCAGAAGGGATTGTAGGCATGGGCAGAAGGGATTGTAGGCACGGGCAGAAGGGATTGTAGGCATGGGCAGAAGGGATTGTAGGCATGGGCAGAAGGGATTGTAGGCACGGGCAGAAGGGATTGTAGGCATGGGCAGAAGGGATTGTAGGCATGGGCAGAAGGGATTGTAGGCATGGGCAGAAGGGATTGTAGGCATGGGCAAAAGGGATTGTAGGCATGGGCAGAAGGGATTGTAGGCATGGGCAGAAGGGATTGTAGGCATGGGTAGAAGGGATTGTAGGCATGGGCAAAAGGGATTGTAGGCATGGGCAGAAGGGATTGTAGGCATGGGCAGAAGGGATTGTAGGCATGGGCAGAAGGGATTGTAGGCATGGGCAGAAGGGATTGTAGGCATGGGCAGAAGGGATTGTAGGCATGGGCAGAAGGGATTGTAGGCATGGGCAGAAGGGATTGTAGGCATGGGCAGAAGGGATTGTAGGCATGGGCAGAAGGGATTGTCACCACGTAATTGTTCCCCGCCCTTCTCACCGCGGCGCCCCTGGACATCCTTCCTTCCTTCCTCTCTCACGCCCTCACTCCTGCAGGACGGTTAAGGGGAGAGGGGTCGGTTTTATAGACCCCCTTCTTCCTCATGTTTAGCCCCATTCGTTTTCAAATGTTTGCCCCATTAGTTTGTCGATTTTAAGATCTTTCGCCCGATTTTGTTATCAATATTAAGACCTTTCGTCATATTTAGGTGTAATTTAAAGATAACACCACTGGTAACAATGAACTCTGGCTGATGTAACTTGACTTGACCTTGTCGAAATTAGTCTTAACTTATTTTATTTCCACTTATATAACCTATCACTAGAAGTACTGTAGGTTGTCAATATAACACGATAAGCTATTTAGTCTTATCTACAGCAGCTATCAGTACTGTATACAATGTAGTACAGTGCATTACATAGTACAGTACTATTTACAGTGTAGTACAGTATTTGGAGGAACAGTTACGTTACGCCAACCACCAATCCTAAAAACTGAATGAGCTATGATATACAACTAGGCACCATTAACCATTGCTCTCTGGTTCGTATCAATCGGTAAGAAGTGTCCATATACTGTATGTGACCGAGACTGTACGAGTATCAAATAATTCACCCCCCAACTCACCTGCACACAAGTATCAAATAATTCACCCCCCAACTCACCTGCACACAAGTATCAAATAATTCACCCCAACTCACCTGCACACAAGTATCAAATAATTCACCCCCCAACTCACCTGCACACAAGTATAAAATTATTCACCCCCAACTCACCTGCACACAAGTGACTAGAAACGTGTGAATATGTACCTGTTGTATATGTACCTGTTGTATATGTACCTGTTGTATATGTACCTGTTGTATATGTACCTGTTGTATATACTGTACTATGTGTAATACAAATAACAATTGTCGGTTTATTGTTCACGTGCAGAAAGTGAGGCTGAAATTCTACAGAGTTTCTTAACTATGATGTGACATACTTCCAATACAGACTACCTTACATACACTCCACACCTATAACCTCACCTCCACCCTCATATCTATACCTCATACTCCACACCTATAACCTCACCTCCACCCTCATATCTATACCTCATACTCCACACCTATAACCTCACCTCCACCCTCATATCTATAACTCATACTCCACACCTATAACCTCACCTCCACCCTCATATCTATACCTCATACTCCACACCTATAACCTCACCTCCACCCTCATATCTATACCTCATACTCCACACCTATAACCTCACCTCCACCCTCATATCTATACCTCATACTCCACACCTATAACCTCACCTCCACCCTCATATCTATACCTCATACTCCACACCTATAACCTCACCTCCACCCTCATATCTATACCTCATACTCCACACCTATAACCTCACCTCCACCCTCATATCTATAACTCATACTCCACACCTATAACCTCACCTCCACCCTCATATCTATACCTCATACTCCACACCTATAACCTCACCTCCACCCTCATATCTATACCTCATACTCCACACCTATAACCTCACCTCCACCCTCATATCTATACCTCATACTCCACACCTATAACCTAACCTCCACCCTCATATCTATACCTCATACTCACACCTATAACCTCACCTCCACCCTCATATCTATACCTCATACTCCACACCTATAACCTCACCTCCACCCTCATATCTATACCTCATACTCCACACCTATAACCTAACCTCCACCCTCATATCTATACCTCATACTCCACACCTATAACCTCACCTCCACCCTCATATCTATACCTCATACTCCACACCTATAACCTAACCTCCACCCTCATATCTATACCTCATACTCCACACCTATAACCTCACCTCCACCCTCATATCTATACCTCATACTCCACACCTATAACCTAACCTCCACCCTCATATCTATACCTCATACTCCACACCTATAACCTCACCTCCACCCTCATATCTATACCTCATACTCCACACCTATAACCTAACCTCCACCCTCAAATCTATACCTCATACTTCAAATACAAAACACCTAACATAACATAACGCCACACCTCAAGTACAGGACACTTTATGTTTACTTCACACTCATACATTCCGTTCCACCTTAACCCTTTCGAGCTCCAATACGTGTCTACGTTCTGTTTTCTGGCTACTATTAGACGATTTTATTCAGATTAGTAACGGTATACGGAAGTCAAAGGGTTGATTGAGATAGTATTTACCCTTTTAACACCCACAGATCCTTCCTAAGCTACATAAAATCGTCTAATGCCAGCCAAAATAAACTGCTAAAACGCGTCAGAGCTTCAAGGGGTCAATATCCAATATTGAATACCCGACACTTCAAGTACAAACTACGTAACATGCACTCAACACCCATAATACGTAACATGCACTCAACACCCATAACTTCATCTTAAGGGGAGGCAGACCGTTTTTCTGGATCACCTTCTCCCTAATGTTTATCCCCACTAGTTTTGAGATTATAAGACGTTCGGCCCATTAGTTTGGGGATTTTAACACCTTTCGCCCCATTTCGTTGTCAATGTTAAGACCTTTCGTGCCATTTAGGTGTCGATTATTTCCTGGCAAGCGATAGCGAGCCTGCAATTTTAAGAGGAATCGGCCTTCGGCCGGGACATTTTTCTGCCGAAAAATTTACAAATTTATCTTGAAGGGGGTCTAGGGGTGTTTTTCTAAGCTTGATGGAGGTCTAGGGAGGAAACTAAAAGAAAACATGAACAAATTAATTATTAGACCAAACAAACAGCCTGCCTCCCCTTAACCCTCTCCGACATATTTCGCGATTTTGAGCCGATTAGGGATACTTTAAAGCCTTTGTTACCATCAGGGGTATTTAGAAACCTTTAGTTTAGTTACTTCAACCTCTGCAGTTGTCTTTGAGTTTGCTGTGGGCAGAAAACTAATTTTGGAGAGGTAATTATAGGAGTGAGAGAACTCTATTTCTTATTGCTAATCTGGACACCTCTGCGTCATAAGAGTCTGAAGGGGTTAATATTCTTCATAGCCACAGCTCTAGGCCCCACATACTCCATGCTTCAAACACAAAACACCTTACATGCAATTCACACTCGCAAGTCTCACCTCCACCCTCATTACCGCAACTCTATCCTTCACACACCATTCTTCAGCAAGCCATTATATTCTATTTTCTATTGTATATACTCAGGTCCAATCCCCACTTTTCCTTGTTTGTTTTTGTTTTTTCAGCAAGCCATAGCCCACGTAAACTATAGGTAGCGCCAACCAACTTGACAATAATCTTGTTCCCTGACCGCTATGTAACTCAAAAGGCCCTAGAGCAAACTGGATGTAAATATCCACACCTATTTCCTGGTGGACTCTTCCCAAATGGTAGAAACGTCAGCCGGATTGCTTTCATTCATTTCGAGTTATAAGAAGTTAAGGGGCCAAGATTATTGTCAAGTTCGTTGGTGTTACCTATAACGCCAATCAAGGACACCACACCTTATCTTAGTCTACTTTATATCGAATCCCAACGATAACACAGACATGTATTAGCAAACTGTATTCTTGTGTACCATCAATCATTTTCTGTATATTTCATGTGTCTGATAGGAGGCTAGGAGCCTTTGAATCAGCACACTTAACCCTCTCCGACATATTTCGCGATTTTGAGCCGATTAGGGATACTTTAAAGCCTTTGTTACCATCAGGGGTATTTAGAAACCTTTAGTTTAGTTACTTCAACCTCTGCAGTTGTCTTTGAGTTAGCTGTGGGCAGAAAACTAATTTTGGAGAGGTAATTATAGGGGTGAGAGAACTCTATTTCTTATTGCTAATCTGGCCACCTCTGTGTCATATGAGTCTGAAGGGGTTAATTATGCCGATTTTAAACTTCGCGCATGTATAGTCTATTCACTATAATTAAGCTAGAAATGTTGACCGGTAACTTTTGTAACCTGTATTACTTATATTTATAATACCAATAAGGTACAGAAACACCTAGTTTTTTCTCTCTTTCCCTATCTCTCTGGGTTGTATCCATTTGGCCTAATTCAGTCTACTGCTTTAAGAAGTTTGTCCCCATATCCAGGTATCGATTTTTTCCTGGCGAGCAAAACCGAGCCAGCATATTTTTTGACAGCAGGCTAAATTTGTAAATTTTTCGATAGAAAAAGGTCACCTGCGAAGCCGGATTTCTCCATACAATGCTGGCTCGCTATCGCTCTCCGGGAAGAAATCGACACCTGGATGGGGATAAACGTCTTAAAACAGTAGGCTGAATGGGAATGAATGGATACAAGCCAGAGAAATAGAGAAAAGGAGAGAACAAAAGCAGGTGACCCCCCATAAGACTTGTAAATCCAGACCACCTTACAGTCATTCCACACCCACAACGTAACCACACAGTAACACCAGCATACCCATTCCCTCACACAACACCCTACATTGACACACTACAGCCCTCCCATCAACCGAAGAACACCTGCCTATTCTCCAACTAAGCACAACTTCACTCTGTAATCAGAACCCAATGCCATACCTATCCTCCCACATTCCCACCCTTCCACATTCCCTTACACCCCTTCTCCCCCTAACACACACACACACACACACACACACACACACACACACACACACACACACACACACGCACGCACGCACGCACCGAGCGGGAAAGAGACATTTGGGCAAGTCTCCTAACGGTGTAGCCTCTGTTCACCTGACAGTGTAAATAGGCATCTGGTATAAGTGTACTAAGTTGTGATGTCCCCTCTGGGGTTTGGTGGTCTGTTATTACACGGTGAGACTGGTATCGTACAGATCAACCCAAGCCTTCGATTTTAGATGTCGCCAATTAACTGATTACAGACAACACTCACATCCACAGCCAACGATACACTAACTGTGACTAACACATGACATGCATTTCATGCAATACATTCCCAGTTAAGGAGGCGCGATAATAAAGAGCGTGAAGCTCGCAATGCGTAGAATCCCCTTGACAAACAAGTTCGGTGAATCACGCACACAGACCCATAGTACGCACGCACGCACGCACCCCCCCCCCCCCCCCTCTCCCGGAGCCATCCGGATCTCAATAGCGTGCTTAACACCGTCACAAAAATACCGGATTTCTCACGGGGGGTCTGTAATAGTCTGCTTACGGTCCCGCTCAATAACGACGGATTTACACCAGACACATTATTCCTGGCAACGTTTGATCGGCAACTACTGTATATTCTGACAACTTTTGGTTTTTTTTTCCACGTGGTGATGGCGAGTACACTTAAGGCTGCTAATTATAAGTGACCGTATGTTTATTAAGAGTTATTGAAGAGTTATTAGAGAGTTCAGAAAGTGCCGTATTTGGAGTTGCTGGAGAAGCTCTACAGGTAGTGTGATTTATCATGTTGGGAGCTCAGGTTCCGAGAATCACCTGGTGAAAGCCCATGATTGCGTGAGGTCTTTACTGAGCTAAATAACAGTGTGTATTAATGCTCAGATTAAGAACTTATAACCGATTTAATTGCACTGGATAGCTTGATTAATAAAAATGTTAGGTCTCGTGACTAATGCCTAAGCTGGATAACATTGTCTAATGTTATCCAGATTGAAATAGACAGATCATTAAATTGGCTAAATGAATATCGTATCACAATTGCTTGCTTACACAGTTTTTGTAGCGAAATATGCTGTCAATTACGAGAACTTGACATGAGAAGGATGTAGAGATATATAAACTTCACATTGTTCAGGTACATACATATACACACATTTCTACATTAATGTATCTTCAATTTGGCTCTGTCACTCTTTCAATTCGGTGTGGCGAATCGTTACAGATTATTCGGTATTTATTTGTGGTCGCCTTTTTGCAAATAGAAACACACACACACACATAGGGAGAGAAAGAGAGAGAGAGAGAGAGAGAGAGAGAGAGAGAGAGAGAGAGAGAGAGAGAGAGAGAGAGAGAGAGAGAGAGAGAGAGAGCACAAATCCAGTCCCATGTAACCCTGCAAGGTTAATATGATGACCGTAATTATAAGTCAGCATAGCTCTCTGTAGACGGCTCTATATCACACTACTATACTGTATATCACACTACTATACTGTATATCACACTACTATACTGTATATCACACTACTATACTGTATATCACACTACTATACTGTATATCACACTACTATACTGTATATCACACTACTATACTGTATATCACACTACTATACTGTATATCACACTACTATACTGTATATCACATTACTATACTGTATATCACACTTTATATCACACTACTATACTGTATATCACACTACTATACTCTATATCACACTACTATACTGTATATCACACTACTATACTGTATATCACATTACTATACTGTATATCACACTACTATACTGTATATCACACTTTATATCACACTACTATACTGTATATCACACTACTATACTGTATATCACACTACTATACTCTATATCACACTACTATACTCTATATCACATTACTATACTGTATATCACACTACTATACTGTATATCACACTTTATATCACACTACTATACTGTATATCACACTACTATACTCTATATCACACTACTATACTGTATATCACACTACTATACTGTATATCACACTACTATACTCTATATCACACTACTATACTGTATATCACACTACTATACTGTATATCACACTTTATATCACACTACTATACTGTATATCACACTACTATACTGTATATCACACTACTATACTGTATATCACACTACTATACTGTATATCACATTACTATACTGTATATCACACTTTATATCACACTACTATACTGTATATCACACTACTATACTGTATATCACACTACTATACTGTATATCACACTACTATACTGTATATCACACTACTATACTGTATATCACACTACTATACTGTATATCACACTTTATATCACACTACTATACTGTATATCACACTACTATACTCTATATCACACTACTATACTGTATATCACACTACTATACTGTATATCACACTACTATACTCTATATCACACTACTATACTGTATATCACACTACTATACTGTATATCACACTACTATACTGTATATCACACTACTATACTGTATATCACACTACTATACTGTATATCACACTTTATATCACATTACTCTCTATCACACTACTTTCTTCTTCTTAGTATTACATACAACTAGCCCCGGTAAACTCTATGTTTCATGTATAACACAGCATGGACGTGGTAATGTTCTGCAGTATTTACGGCACCTATAATAAACGGATCTGCGTGTTGTATTGCTCGTAAGCTTACATTAAGTTGGTGTCACACGAGCGCGTTTTCCGGAAATGTTCGATGAGCAACTTTTTTCTCGTAACATTTTGAATCTTTTTCCCATTGGCATCGGAAACTAGACTGAAGGCAGGTTATGCTAGGGGGCTGATTTCTGACATAACTTAAATTTCGAAGATGCCAGACTACAATTGCCCGTAACAAAATGACGTGTGACGCTAGCTTTACTCGTGAGGTTGTGATCAACGACTGCTTTACCAGACAGACAGACAGACAGACAGGCAGGCAGGCAGGCAGGCAGGCAGGCAGGCAGGCAGGAAGACCCAACATTTTAAATATCTCGCTTTGTTGCCTATATGTTACCGGTACATGATTCAGTAAATATCAAGTCAGGGTTTTCCTACAAATCATAGGTTCGCTCTGTTTAATGTTGGTAAGATACCGGTTCTGTTAAGGGGAGGTTTCTAGTTGGTTTCCTACTCCTCCAGCAATCTTAAAATTTCACCCCCTTGACCCCCTTTCAAGATAAATTTGTACATTTTTCGGTAGAAAAATGTCCCGGCCGAAGGCCGATTACTCTTAAATTACAGGCTCGCTATCGCTCGCCAGGATAAAATCGACACCTAAATGGCACGAAAGGTCTTAAAATTGACAGAATGGGGCGGAAATTCTTAAAAATCACCAAACTAATGGGGCAAACGTCTTAAAATTTCAAAAGCAATGGGGCTAAACATGAGGGAGAAAGGGGTCAAGAAAAAAGTCCCTCAAGTGGATATCTCCCCTTAACTAGCCGAAAAGTGTACATTAACCCATTCTGTATTTGATGACGCTGTTACTACATCTACTATATCTACTATATCTACTATATCTACATGTTTCAGTACTTCCATTTGGCTGTCATAGTGAGGTTGAGTTTAGTGTAACACTCAATGCATGTTCCTATATATCAACATGGGATATGTTCAAAGAGTAGGTGCTAAACCTTTAACCTTCTTGGCAGTAGTGATACAGCACTGTTGTCTTGTTTGGGGGTCCGGAGTTCGATTCTCGCAAGCACTCATCACTAATTAACCCTACAATGTAATTTGTGTGAAGTGGTTAGATAATAAGGCCATTTGTAGATTATAATTATATATATGTGTGTGTGTGTAAACTATATGTGTGTGTGTGTAAACTATATGTGTCTACTTGATTATATGTCATCTACCATGCGTACAGGTACAGTATGTATGAGTTGAGCTGATGTGTGTAAGCTTCATATATAAACCTATCCATACGCCGGTTGATGTCAAGTTCCACGTGTGAGTGCATATGTGTGTAACAGTATGTGTCTGTGTGTGCTAATGTTGATGCTCGTGTGTGACTGTGTGTATTCATGAGCGTGTCCATATGCTAGATAAAGATTTACTAGAGAACGTATTACTAGCGAACGTATTACCTGAGAACGTATTACTAGAGAACGTGTTACTGGAGAACGTATTACCTGAGAACGTATTACTAGAGAACGTATTACCTGATAACGTATTACCTGATAACGTATTACCTGAGCACGTGTTACTGGAGAACGTATTACTAGAGAACGTATTACTAGAGAACGTATTACTAGAGAACGTATTACCTGATAACGTATTACCTGAGCACGTGTTACTGGAGAACGTATTACTAGAGAACGTATTACTGAACATCGTATTACTAGAGAACATATTACTAGAGAACGCATTACTAGAGAACGCATTACTAGAGAACGTATTACTAGAGAACGTATTACCATATGGCCGAATGTTAGTACGATAATTTGTAGATGTGCTGTAGACTGTTATATATATTTATGCATCTAATTATCAGCGTCAACATTCACGATATACGAGTGTGTGCTTGTTTACAGTGAGGTTACTGGTGCGGTTACATGTATCAGTGCCTCTGTCTCTATTATCTTGTGGTATTGCGGGCGTTGGGTGTACGGTCGTGTCCTTATGCTTCTATGGGTGAGTGCAAATGCCAAGTACCGGTACCATGTTTGAGTAAGTAAGTACCACGAATATATGAGTGTGACCATAAACGTGTGTGTGTGTGTTTGAGAGAAGAGAGAGAGAGAGAGAGAGAGAGAGAGAGAGAGAGAGAGAGAGAGAGAGAGAGAGAGAGAGAGAGAGAGAGAGAGAGAGAGAAGAGAGAGAGAGAGAGAGAGAGAGAGAGAGAGAGAGAGAGAGAGAGAGAGAGAGAGAGAGAGAGAGAGAGAGAGAGAGAGAGAGAGAGAGAGAGAGAGAGAGAGAGAGAGAGAGAGAGAGAGAGAGAGAGAGAGAGAGAGAGAGAGAGAGCGCGCGCAGGTGTACAGTACAGCAACAGCTTTACCATAGGGCTACATAAAGTCGCTCGGAGCCTGTCATTCACTCCTTTACTCCGTATACCCTTGTAATTCACCTCACACAACCTCCCAGACCTCACAATCCCCCAGAGATCCTTCTGCTGTGCTATCCTTGCCTTCTACTTTGTAGCAAATTATATTATAGCATTAAGTTCGGACTACCTAATAGGGACCGCAAGGTCTGTGTAGTCTGTGTACTTTTTTTTTTTTTTCATATCACCCCAGCCCTCTGCAGATAGAGGTCAAGCCTTCCCTTGAAAGCGTTTATTGTGTCGCTCTCCACCACTCTCGCTGGTAGTTTATTCCACTCTGACACCACACTGTAGGTGAAGAAACTCTTTGTGACATCTACTATGGGTTTCAGAGGCCGTGTTACATGGTTTTTCGGGAATAACTTATTAACACAAATTTGGATTAGTATGATATTTTGACACAGCTTTATTCACACCCTGCCCTAATTTTCGCCAATATCGTGCATTACCAAAAGTGAAGAATTAAGGTACTTGTCCCTGTGTCATGAGGTTAAAGTCGCACCTGGTCACACCTGGATGATGAGGAAACGAACAAGGTTAGTCACCCCCCCATCTCTCTTTCTTTCCCTCTCGCTCTCTCTCTCTCTCTCTCGCTCGCTCTCTCTCTCTCTCTCTCACTTTCTCACACATGGAAACTACGGCCACTGGCGCATGCATTTTACATATAAAAATGAGGCATGCAAAATGTGTTATTTTATATTTATATTGTATAGTGACATAACGTGAATGTAAGGACAAGAGTATGGTAGGGTGCTGTGTATAATTATAACGACCGTGTTTCATCGATGAGCAATGGTTTTGGTTGTTTCCGGGTGTTGTGTGTTTTTCGTCGGGTGCCACGGGCTTACGGCAGCAGTCGTATACAGTCAGCCATACGTGACATTGGTTGCAAATTATGGCAACCATGTTGCGTCATTGTCCGCGTGGGTGTAAAAAACGCATTGTCATGCGTCTTTACTACATATACAGCAGGAGAAAGCCGCCAATGGGCTAAAAATCAGTTTGAATAGGTAAGTGGTTAATTATGGCTATTATACGTAGTAATATTTAACCAGACAGAGACACAGGTTACGTGTACCAGTTTGCAGAACATCATTGGTAACAAAAACATTTCAACATAAGGGAGTTAAAATATGGAATAACCTCATTGTAAATGTTGATGTTAATTATATGTTTTCATTATATAAGAAACGATTATAATTATATTTAATGGATAGCTAAATTGTGCTCTGAATTCTAGGAATTTTAAACTTGTTAATTTATTTGTCGTCTATGTGAAGAGGCAATGTGTATTTGAATGTAAATGACTGTGTATATAATTGTCTTTATTTTGTGTATATATTATGTCTTTGTTTTGTATTGCACTTGTGTACATTTCTTTACTTTGTTGTCTTATTTCACCTGATATGCATATGATTATAAGAGGACATAATTATATGCCTGATGGCATCAAATCATCTTTGTCATGGATATATCTTATCTTTGTATAATGGCACATTTTTGTAAACATGTATACCTATATATCTATGGCAATAAACTGTTATTAACTGTTTTAATCTTTAGATCTTTAAAGGGCGTTTTACTGCAACAAATTAATTGGCAGCACTGAAATGGTGAGCCCGATAGCTACAAATATAATATTTATAAGTATCCATACAAAGAGCAAAGTATTTATAGCATGATTCCATGCTTACAATAACATACACAGTATTTATTAAGTTTTTCATGCGCCACATTAGACATAAATAAATCTAATTAATTAAAATAACTCCCAACACCAAACACCTCCGAATGAAAGCAATTGGACTTTCACCACACAGGCCTTATGACCGCGTAGCGGAAGCCGTGGGAGTGACGATAAGAGCAGTGCAGATGATGGTGCACCGCAGCACCCAGTCTCGGCCTGGGACAGTGACAGCACCCCCAACACCGGGCGCCTTTGACAGTTTCGCCATCGGTGCCATTCGCCGCAATATCCACACAAAGTTTGCTGCCAAGCAAACCTTCACGATTGGCTCCGTGACGGAAGACCTAAAGATGGCGAGCATCATCCCGGAGGCAACTTCGGAGACGTCGGTTTGGCGACTCATCCACAACATGGGATTCCGCAACAAAACCTCACAGCGGAAGATATATATGTGAGGAAGGAGTCGCTGGACATTGTGTGCCGCCGGATCAACGCTCTCCGGGCACCCAAACAATTCCGGGAGGAAGGGAGGCAGGTGGTTTACCTGGACGAGACCTGGTTTACCACCAGGATGAACCACAGCATGGAGTGGGTCGACAGCACTCAGCCTCCCACCAGCACCACGTTCAGTCGTCAAGTGCCGCCCGGAGAAGGGGAGCGTTTCGTGGTGGTAGCAGCTGGCACAGCCGACGGTTTCGTCGAAAACACATTCCTGTGCTTCCCGGCCAAGAACACCAGCGGTGACTATCACGGCGAGATGAACAGCAAGCTCTTCCTCCGCTGGCTGACGTGACAACTTCTGCCGTCGCTGGCTCAGCCATCGGTACTGGTGATGGATAAATTGCCATATCACAGCCAGCTGACGGAGGAGAGTCGCTGCCCCACCACCGCCACTAAGAAAGCGAATCTTATAAAATGGCTGGACCACCGCAGGCTACCCTTCCCACCACATGCCACACGTCCTGAACTGCTGCTCATCTGCAAGCAAAACCGGCCACAGCCCACAATACACAGTTGATGACACCATCCGCGCGTGGGGCCACGAGGTCGTCCGTCTGGCACTCGCTCATCCAGAGCTCGATGCCATCGAGCAGGTATGGGGGTGCATGAAATGGCACGTGCGCTCCTCCCTACACCGTTTCACCCGGGCGGATCTACAGGAAAGGCTGGAGGAAGCCAGGCTTTGCGCCACTGAAGAGATGTGGGCGGGTGCGGTCCGACGATCCCGAGCCTTCGAAGACGAGTACTGGTCCACGGACAACATCCACGAAGGTGTGGATCCCGTCATCATCAACCTCGCTAGTGATGAAGAGGACGACTTGTTTTTAGATAGTGACGATGACTAAAATAAGCGGTTTGCTGTGTATTTGTGTGCATCATTTGTCCACCCTTCATGTCTCCGCCTTCCTTTCGTTGTATAAAATTACCTATTAATAAAACCTGGCCACACTCACCCCTCCACATTCCTATAAACTTTGTATAAATGTCCCATTGTCCCACCCTTCTCCTCCGTGTTTTTTTGTATTGTTTGTTTTATTGTCGGCAGCATTTTCCTCAACGTACCATCACTCATAACAATTCATGGACCTCACACTTTTTCTAATTATGGAAGTATATCTCTACAAACGGATTTACGAATATGATTTTCTATACATCAATTACGAACCTACATATACCATTGATTGTAAAGCAAGTCCCAGCCAATAATCAACTCAGATAGTAATTGCATAACGAAAATCGTACCGGTCCACGATTTTGTATAAGTGACTGTAGTTACTTACCCTACACTACCCTTCCTCCCCCAACATTTTCCCATCCTCACCCCTTCCCAACTCCTACCCAACCCGTAATTAATGACCAAGCGTCAACTGCCCCATCCCACCTGACATCCAACACAACCTGACGATACGATGACCATATTACACCTTACAGTAGATGCAATATCATGCCAACACAAAACCACACAACACCTGGAAACCACCAAACCACTGCTCTTCCATCACACACGCTCGTTTTATACCCACCACCCTACCGACTGAGAAAACTTACTTGCCTTCAGTTTATGTCACTATCATATATTAATATAAAATTAACACATTTTGCATGCCTCACTTTTATATGTATAATGAATGCGCCAGTGGCCGTAGTTTCCATGTGAGAGAGAGAGAGAGAGAGAGAGAGAGAGAGAGAGAGAGAGAGAGAGAGAGAGAGAGAGAGAGAGAGAGAGAGAGAGAGAGAGAGAGAGAGCGAGGCGAGAGGGAAAGAAAGAGAGATGGGGGGGTGACTAACCTTGTTCGTTTCCTCATCATCCAGGTGTGACCAGGTGCGACTTTAACCTCATGACACAGGGACAAGTACCTTACTTCTACACTTTTGGTAATGCACGATATTGGCGAAAATTAGGGCAGGGTGTGAATAAAGCTGTGTCAAAATATCATACTAATCCAAATTTGTGTTAATAAGTTATTCCCGAAAAACCATGTAACACGGCCTCTGAAACCCATAGTAGGTTTGCCTTTTTGGTTTTTAATTTCATTCCATTTCCGCGAGTTTGATTAGTATTGTTTAATGTGAATAGTGCATTTACATCGACTTTGTCGAAACCTTTTAGTATCTTAAATCACTCAATAAGCTGACCCCTCAACCTCCTCTTTTTTAATGAGAACAGGTTCAATCGTTTAAGTCTTTCTTCATATGATTTATTTCTTAATGAGGGTATCATCTTCGTCGCTCTACGCTGTACTGACTCGAGTCTTACAATGTCCTTGATCAGATAAGGTGACCAGAACTGCACACCATATTCAAGGTGGGGCCTCACCATACTTTTGAACAGTGGCACTATTACGTTTTCATGTTTATATGTAAATTTTCGTTTAATAAAGCCCAATGCTATGTTTGCCTTATTTGCAGCTGCTATACATTGGTCGGAAGTTTTTAGGTTTTCAGATATTAGTACCCCTAGGTCTTTTACTACCGTTGCGGTTTTTATTTGTTTGCCATTCATTTCGTATTTGTATTTCATATTTCTGCTACCAACCTGCAGCAGAGAGAGAGAGAGAGAGAGAGAGAGAGAGAGAGAGAGAGAGAGAGAGAGAGGGGGGGGGGGGACGGGGGCAGGGAATATATAGTAGTAATGAGAGGGTCAGTACAACAGTTTTACCATGAGGTGGATATATAAGTCGCTCACAACTTGTCATTGCTACTAATCTAACTACTTAAACCCCTACGATATACCTTTACTACTAACACCCCTACGATACACCTCAACCAACCCCCAGA
>CM064486.1:6115793-6216259 GCA_032716605.1 Paralithodes platypus | reverse complement strand
ATATATCTATGGCCATAAACTGTTATTAACTGTTTTAATCTTTAGATCTTTAAAGGGCGTTTTACTGCAACAAATTAATTGGCAGCACTGAAATGGTGAGACCGATAGCTACAAATATAATATTTATACGTATCCATACAAAGAGCAAAGTATTTATAGCATGATTCCATGCTTACAATAACATACACAGTATTTATTAAGTTTTTTCATGCGCCACATTAGACATAAATAAATCTAATTAATTAAAATAACTCCCAACCCAAACACCTCCGAATGAAAGCAATTGGACTTTCACCACAAAGGCCTTATGACCGCGTAGCGGAAGCCGTGGGAGTGACGATAAGAGCAGTGCAGATGATGGTGCACCGCAGCACCCAGTCTCGGCCTGGGACAGTGACAGCACCCCCAACACCGGGCGCCTTTGACAGTTTCGCCATCGGTGCCATTCGCCGCAATATCCACACAAAGTTTGCTGCCAAGCAAACCTTCACGATTGGCTCCGTGACGGAAGACCTACAGATGGCGAGCATCATCCCGGAGGCAACTTCGGAGACGTCGGTTTGGCGACTCATCCACAACATGGGATTCCGCAACAAAACCTCACAGCGGAAGATATATATGTGAGGAAGGAGTCGCTGGACAGTGTGTGCCGCCCGATCAACGCTCTCCGGGCACCCAAACAATTCCGGGAGGAAGGGAGGCAGGTGGTTTACCTGGACGAGACCTGGTTAAACACCAGGATGAACCACAGCATGGAGTGGGTCGACAGCACTCAGCCTCCCACCAGCACCACGTTCAGTCGTCAAGTGCCGCCCGGAGAAGGAGAGCGTTTCGTGGTGGTAGCAGCTGGCACAGCCGACGGTTTCGTCGAAAACACATTCCTGTGCTTCCCGGCCAAGAACACCAGCGGTGACTATCACGGCGAGATGAACAGCAAGCTCTTCCTCCGCTGGCTGACGTGACAACTTCTGCCGTCGCTGGCTCAGCCATCGGTACTGGTGATGGATAAATTGCCATATCACAGCCAGCTGACGGAGGAGAGTCGCTGCCCCACCACCGCCACTAAGAAAGCGAATCTTATAAAATGGCTGGACCACCGCAGGCTACCCTTCCCACCACATGCCACACGTCCTGAACTGCTGCCCATCTGCAAGCAAAACCGGCCACAGCCACAATACACAGTTGATGACACCATCCGCGCGTGGGGCCACGAGGGTCGTCCGTCTGGCACTCGCTCATCCAGAGCTCGATGCCATCGAGCATGTATGGGGGTGCATGAAATGGCACGTGCGCTCCTCCCTACACCGTTTCACCCGGGCGGATCTACAGGAAAGGCTGGAGGAAGCCAGGCTTTGCGCCACTGAAGAGATGGGCGGGTGCGGTCCGACGATCCCGAGCCTTCGAAGACGAGTACTGGTCCACGGACAACATCACGAAGGTGTGGATCCCGTCATCATCAACCTCGCTAGTGATGAAGAGGACGACTTGTTTTTAGATAGTGACGATGACTAAAATAAGCGGTTTGCTGTGTATTTTGTGCATCATTTGTCCACCCTTCATGTCTCCGCTTCCTTTCGTTGTATAAAATTACCTATTAATAAAACCTGGCCACACTCACCCCTCCACATTCCTATAAACTTTGTATAAATGTCCCATTGTCCCACCCTTCTCCTCCGTGTTTTTGTGTATTGTTTGTTTTATTGTCGGCAGCATTTTCCTCAACGTACCATCACTCATAACAATTCATGGACCTCACACTTTTTCTAATTATGGAAGTATATCTCTACAAACGGATTTACGAATATGATTTTCTATACATCAATTACGAACCTACATATACCATTGATTGTAAAGCAAAGTCCCAGCCAATAATCAAACTCAGATAGTAATTGCATAACGAAAATCGTACCGGTCCACGATTTTGTATAAGTGACTGTAGTTACTTACCCTACACTACCCTTCCTCCCCCAACATTTTCCCATCCTCACCCCTTCCCAACTCCTACCCAACCCGTAATTAATGACCAAGCGTCAACTGCCCCATCCCACCTGACATCCAACACAACCTGACGATACGATGGACCATATTACACCTTACAGTAGATGCATATCATGCCAACACAAAACCACACAACACCTGGAAACCACCAAACCACTGCTCTTCCATCACACACGCTCGTTTTATACCCACCACCCTACCCTACTGTTACCCTTGCAGTCAGTTTATGTCACTATCATATTAATATAAAATTAACACATTTTGCATGCCTCACTTTTATATGTATAATGAATGCGCCAGTGGCCGTAGTTTCCATGTGAGAGACAGAGAGAGAGAGAGAGAGAGAGAGAGAGAGAGAGAGAGAGAGAGAGAGAGAGAGAGAGAGAGCGAGCGAGAGGGAAAGAAAGAGAGATGGGGGGGTGACTAACCTTGTTCGTTTCCTCATCATCCAGGTGTGACCAGGTGCGACTTTAACCTCATGACACAGGGACAAGTACCTTACTTCTACACTTTTGGTAATGCACGATATTGGCGAAAATTAGGGCAGGGTGTGAATAAAGCTGTGTCAAAATATCATACTAATCCAAATTTGTGTTAATAAGTTATTCCCGAAAAACCATGTAACACGGCCTCTGAAACCCATAGTAGGTTTGCCTTTTTGGTTTTTAATTTCATTCCATTTCCGCGAGTTTGATTAGTATTGTTTAATGTGAATAGTGCATTTACATCGACTTTGTCGAAACCTTTTAGTATCTTAAATCACTCAATAAGCTGACCCCTCAACCTCCTCTTTTTTAATGAGAACAGGTTCAATCGTTTAAGTCTTTCTTCATATGATTTATTTCTTAATGAGGGTATCATCTTCGTCGCTCTACGCTGTACTGACTCGAGTCTTACAATGTCCTTGATCAGATAAGGTGACCAGAACTGCACACCATATTCAAGGTGGGGCCTCACCATACTTTTGAACAGTGGCACTATTACGTTTTCATGTTTATATGTAAATTTTCGTTTAATAAAGCCCAATGCTATGTTTGCCTTATTTGCAGCTGCTATACATTGGTCGGAAGTTTTTAGGTTTTCAGATATTAGTACCCCTAGGTCTTTTACTACCGTTGCGGTTTTTATTTGTTTGCCATTCATTTCGTATTTGTATTTCATATTTCTGCTACCAACCTGCAGCAGAGGTAAGAGAGAGAGAGAGAGAGAGAGAGAGAGAGAGAGAGAGAGAGAGGGGGGGGGGGGACGGGGGCAGGGAATATATAGTAGTAAATGAGAGGGTCAGTACAACAGTTTTACCATGAGGTGGATATATAAAGTCGCTCACAACTTGTCATTGCTACTAATCTAACTACTTAAACCCCTACGATATACCTTTACTACTAACACCCCTACGATACACCTCAACCAACCCCCAGACGACTATCTGGCATACCACATCCGAGAATACCTGCTATAAACGTCATTAACCCTATTAGAGAGAGAGAGAGAGAGAGAGAGAGAGAGAGAGAGAGAGAGAGAGAGAGCAGGTGTACAGTACAGCAACAGCTTTACCATAGGGCTACATAAAGTCGCTCGGAGCCTGTCATTAACTGCCATTCACTCCTTTACTCCGTATACCCTTGTAATTCACCTCACACAACCCCCCAGACCTCATAATCCCCCAGAGATCCTTCTGCTTTGCTATCCTTGCCTTCTACTTTGTAGCAAATTATATTATAGCATTAAGTTCGGACTACCTAGTAGGGACCGCAAGGTCTGTGTAGTCTGTGTACCTATGTAACTCTCTCTCTCTCTCTCTCTCTCTCTCTCTCTCTCTCTCTCTCTCTCTCTCTCTCTCTCTCTCTCTCTCTCTCTCTCTCTCTCTCTCTCTCTCTCTCTCTCTCTCTCTCTCTCTCTCTCTCTCTCTCTCTCTCTTCATATCGAGGGGATTAACTCTCCTGATTATACTCTCCGTGCCTCTGTTATTACGCAAATTGGTTCTTTCCGGAAAAAAGAGAAAAATCCCGTTCACCCGGCCACAACTAACGTAGTCCGACTGTGAGGCTCGGTTGTCAGGTTGGTATTATGCAACCTGGTTCTGATCCTACGTTACTAGGGTTACCGATGCAAGTCAGTCGGCAGTGTAAAAACGGTGACCGGTCAACTCAACCAGTAGACCATTTCAACCAGTAGCTCTCAACCAGTACCAAATCAACCAATATGGTTAGGTTAGGTTAGGTTAGGTTAGTACTATATTTTGACACTGGTTTGGTTGATCTGGCACTGGTTGAGAGCTACTGGTTGAAATGGTCTACTGAACATAAGGGGGAAGGGTTTCTTTGTTGGTGTAGGCTATTTATTTATTTTTTGTATTTATTTTCTGCTTCCTCGCTAGACTTCCATCAAGCTTACAAAACACCCCCTAGACCCCTCATCGAGATAATTTTGTACATTTTTCGGTAGACAA
Organism: Paralithodes platypus; assembly: GCA_032716605.1. NCBI lineage: Eukaryota > Metazoa > Arthropoda > Malacostraca > Decapoda > Lithodidae > Paralithodes > Paralithodes platypus. The sequence goes on along the minus strand of CM064486.1, from coordinate 6,211,812 downwards.
ATGTCCTGGCCGACAGCCGAAGGTTCCTCCTAAAATGACAGGCTTCCTAGGAAATAATATAAACATAAATGGCAGGAAAGGTCCTAATATTGACAGAAACGATTGGGTGAAAGATCTTATAATCGCCAAACTAATGGGACTAAACACGAAGGAGAAGAGGGGCCAGAAAAATGGACTTGAGCCATTGAGTTGATATTTCTTATTTCTAACGTTTGCAAGGAATCTATCATGAATCATTATGTGTGGAAATTTACATCTCATTTTTTTTCCTATGTGTATAGACGAGACAATAGGCAGGTTTCCCGTAACGAGTGTCTCCCCAAAAGTCAAAAGAGTGACAGAGCCAAATTTAAAGGACGTTGGAGTCAAAATGCCTGGACACACGAAGCTTAAAGTAGGCTACAGTAAGTCATAGGATGAAGGAAAATTGATTGAGGGAGAGAGTTCCAGAGTTCAGTTTGTTGAATAGAAGAAAGACAGATAATCTACCAATTCTTGGGTTGGAGAGCTGGACAGAATCGGAATGGGACTGTGTTGAAAGGTGGGTGCCTCGCACTTGCCGCAAGGGAGGGGGTATATACTTAGAGAGCTCTGAAGAACACTGATTGTTGTAATAGCGATAGAAGAGTGAATGAGATGCAACATTGCAGCGTGTAGAAAGAGATTGTGGGGAACTAGTAAGAAGAATCGAGTTGATGAGGCGAAATGCTTTAGATTCTACTCATTCGAGAAGTACGGTATGGGTGGAGCCTCCCCACACCTGCGAACAATACGCAATACAGGGGCGCACTATGCCCCGATACAGAGCAAGAAGCTGTGCGGGGGTGAAGAACTCACGGAGACGGTTGAGCACACCTAACTTTTGGGAAGCTGTTTTAGCAAGAGTAGTAATATGATCTTTCCAAGAAAGGTCAGATGAAAAAGATACACCTAGAATATTGAGAGAAGATGAAGGGTTGAGTTGTGTATTGGTGAAAAAGAGTTGATAGTCTTGTGGAAGATTGTGATGGAGAAAAAGAGGGAGAAACTGGGTCTTGGAGGCATTGAAATTAACAAGATTGTCTCTGCCCCAATCGGAAATATTTGAAAGATCATAAGATATGCATTCTATGTCCTCGTCACGTTTGAGGGAGAAGGGGAGCCAGGAAACCTTTTGAAACGCGAATAAACTTTCGAATGGGTAAAAACAGACTATTTACATATTATATAATTATACCAGATGCGTACACAGCTTATCGGATAAAAGGGCCGCCGTAGTCGGTTTCGTTCAGCTGACGGTAAACTGAATCCCTTAGCAACTGACTTATCCATACTTTAAACAATAATAATAAAACAAAATATTAACTAAATAAATTAAACTACCATGTCTCTGCAACATTTTAATAACACGTTTTCATCATGAACTACATATTGCCATAACCATTCTCAATAATAACTAAGTAATCAAGATGTGGCCATACAAAATTTCCCTTAACTGGACAAATGAAGCTACAGTTAGTTCGTTATAATAGGACTGCAGAGGCTATCAACCCTATTGGATTATTAAGCCAGCACACTGTAAGTCAAGAATCACGTCAGGACTGGAGCCCCTTTTCGAGAACTCCAATCCCGTCTATAGCTACAGTAATATGTGCGTGGACAGAACTGGGTTACAGATAATAAACACAGACCTTCACCTTGTCTGAGTGCGTGACCCGGCTAATGGCTTCCTTGATTAAGTGCGCGTCCTGCCCCATTACCAACCGGCTCTTACGGGGCCGCAACCGGACAAAAATTAAACATGCTCGGGATTATTATGTTGTAAAAATGTGGTGGCCGTGACTGACGTTGATCGGCGTTCAGTCTTCTTGATGATGACGAATGATATCATGATTGTGGTGGGAGGGGGGGGGGAGGGATTGTGAGTGAGAGCATGGCCGTCTCTATTTAGTAACAGGGATTAAGAGGGAATTGTATTTTTGTACCGGGTATGTAGGCTATTTATTGAATGGAAGAGAATATGTGAGTCAGATACAAGGGGAGATATAAGGGTAGGAAGATCCCCATTGATATGAAGAGACTGTGTTAGACAAGCTTTGGATGATAGAGGAATGACTATAGATCAGGCCAGGTAAGTGGTAATACACAGGAATGAATGGAGAATGCTTGTGAATAGATGAATGTAAACGCGGTCTTTTGGGAGAGAGGGTCATGCGCCAGTTGGACTAGATCTAGTAGTCCATCAGGCGCCTGGCCCGGGGAGCTGGTGGTAATGAAGGGAGCGCCTGGAAGCATGGTGGGTGAGCTTGTAGTGGTCCAGCTTCACTGCGGGTCTGCCTGCGGAAATCGGCGCCTCTCCCGGGGATCTGGGACTCTTTTGCTGGGGACCCCAAATGGGCCTGGGTTCTGGGTATTTCTCCTGGACGACCTAGATATGTATGATTTGTTTTTGTTTTTCTGATGTGTTGTGATGTCCCTGTTCGGGCTCAGTCTCAGCGAGCCAGCGTTATATGGAAAAATCAGGCTTCGCCGGAGACATTTTTCTATCGAAAAATTTACAAATTTAGCCTGCTGTCATTTTTTTTTTTAAATATGCTGGCTCGCTGCCGCTCGCCAGGAAAAAATCGTCACCTGGATGGGGATAAACGCCCTAAAACAGTAGGCTGAATGGGGCAGAATGGGTACAACCCAGAGAGAGAAGGAGAGAGAGAGAAACAAAAACGAGGTGGGCCCCCTTAAGGGGAGATCTCCACTTGAGGGATTTTTTTCTTGACCCCTTTCTCCCTCATGTTTAGCCCCATTGCTTTTGATATTATAAAACGTTCGCCCCATTAGTTTAGCGATTTTAAGAACTTTCACCCCATATTAAGACCTTTCGTGCCATTCAGGTGTCAATTTTATCCTGGCGAGCGATAGCGAGCCTGTAATTTAAGAGGAACCGGCCTTTGGCCGGGACATTTTTCTACCGAAAAATTTACAAATTTATCTTGAAAGGGACTCAAGGGGGTGTAATTTCAAGCTTGATGGAAGTTTAGGAAACACACTAAAAACACACTAAAAACACACTAAAAACACACTAAAAACCTCCCCATAACAATCATTCGGCCATTCCCTCATAAAACAAAATACCCAGGTGTCTCGCCCGCCACTCCCATCAGCTCTTTAAATGCGAGACTCTCTGTAATTTGAGGGAGTGAACTCGAGGCTTAAAGAGCTTGAGCTTCTGTTCTCGGGATCATTGCCGGGTTTTTCCGAGCGTGGTATGATTTTCTTGACTCCATGTGTCTTATTAACTCCATGTGTCTTATTAACTCCATGTGTCTTATTAACTCCATGTGTCTTATTAACTCCATGTGTCTTATTAACTCCATGTGTCTTATTAACTCCATGTGTCTTATTAACTCCATGTGTCTTATTAACTCCATGTGTCTTATTAACTCCATGTGTCTTATTAACTCCATGTGTCTTATTAACTCCATGTGTCTTATTAACTCCATGTGTCTTATTAACTCCATGTGTCTTATTAACTCCATGTGTCTTATTAACTCCATGTGTCTTATTAACTCCATGTGTCTTATTAACTCCATGTGTCTTATTAACTCCATGTGTCTTATTATCTCCATATTATAACTTAACCAACGAACATTCTTTCGATAATATTAGGTTTCGTCGAGATGATATGATTTTCTTGACTCCATAATATTATGTCTGACGTACGGTACTATACTTGCTCTTATAATTTTTGTTTTAAGGGGAGGTATTTACTTTGTTCCCTAGACCTCCATCAAGCTTAAAATGATACCCCCTTGAGTCCCTTTCAAGATAAATGTGTACATTTTTCGGTAGAAAAATGTCCCGGCCATAGGCCGGTTCCTCTTAAATTACAGGCTCGCTATCGCTCGCCAGAATAAAAATCGACACCTGAATGGCATGAAAGGTCTTAATATGGGGTGAAAGTTCTTAAAATCGCTAAATTAATGGGGCGAATGTTTTATAATATCAAAAGCAATGGGGCTAAACATGAGGGAGAAAGGGGTCAAGAAAAAAATCCCTCAAGTGGACATCTCCCCTTAAGCGAATGGTGGCGTCTCATTAATGGGGGATGGGCTCATTTATTGGCTTGTTCATTCATATTTCTATAATTTGTTTTAGTTTCCTCCCTATACCTCCATCAAGCTTAAAAAAAAAAAAAAAAAATAGACTCTCAAGATAAATTTGTACATTTTTTGATAGAAACATGTCCCGGCCAAAGGCCAGGCTCCTCTTAGATTACAGGCTCGCTATCGCTCGCCAGGAAGGAACCGTCACCTAAATGACACGAACAGTCTTAATATTGACAAAGAAATGGAGTAAAAGGTCTTAAAATCGCCAAACTAATGTGCCAAACGTCTTAAAATCTGAAAACTAATTATGGCTACACATGAGGAAGAAGAGGGACCAGAAAAGTGTTCCGTCTCCCCTTAACTCCATATATATATCTTAACTACATATATATATCTTAACTCCATATATATATCTTAACCAACGTACATTCTTGGGATAATGTTAGGTTTCGTCGAGATGATATGATTTGCTTGACTCCATGTGTCTTGCGTACTCCATGTGTCTTGCGTACTCCATGTGTCTTGCGTACTCCATGTGTCTTGCGTACTCCATGTGTCTTGCGTACTCCATGTGTCTTGCGTACTCCAATGTGTCTTGCGTACTCCATGTGTCTTGCGTACTCCATGTGTCTTGCGTACTCCATGTGTCTTGCGTACTCCATGTGTCTTGCGTACTCCATGTGTCTTGCGTACTTCATGTGTCTTGCGTACTCCATGTGTCTTGCGTACTTCATGTGTCTTGCGTACTCCATGTGTCTTGCGTACTCCATGTGTCTTGCGTACTCCATGTGTCTTGCGTACTCCATGTGTCTTGCGTACTCCATGTGTCTTGCGTACTCCATGTGTCTTGCGTACTCCATGTGTCTTGCGTACTCCATGTGTCTTGCGTACTCCATGTGTCTTGCGTACTCCATGTGTCTTGCGTACTGCTTGTTTATGTCATATTTTGTGAAGCGTATTGTGGAGTCTTATTAACTCCATATATCTTAAGGGGGTAGTGGCCATTTTTTTTTGGTCTATTAATTTATATAATAATTTATTTTTTAGTTTCCTCGCTAAACCTCCATTAAGCTTAAAAATACCCCCCACCAAGATAAATATGTACATTTTCGGTAAAAAAACAAAACAAAAAAATGTCTTTGCCGAAGGCCGGTTCGTCTTAAAATTACAGGCTCGCTATCGCTCGCCAGGATACAATCGACACCTAAAAGGCACGAAAGGTCTTAAAATTGACAACAACATGGGGTGAAAGGTGTTAAAATCGTCAAACTAATGGGCCGAACGTCATACAATCTGAGCACTAATGGGGCTAAACATGAGGAAAAAGAGGGCCCAGAAAATCGACATAACGTATTTTCTTGGGATAATATTAGGTTTCGTCGAGATGATATGATTTTCTTGACTCCACGTATCGTAACAACTACCTACTTGCCTTTGCTGTATGGTTAAGTCTTATTAACTTCATATATCTCAACCAATATTTTTTCTTGGCGTAATGTGAGGTTCTGTCGAGCATTGATGGATTTTCTTGACTCCTTATATACTTGTTCTTGAATTCCTTAGATTTGTGTTTAGAGACATATGATACTTCCTTGCATCTTACGGGGAGATGGGTTCATTTTTTGGGTCGATTATTCCATATATTTATTATTTTTTGGGTTTCCTTCCTAGACCTCCTGTAATTATGGAAGAACTGCCCTTCGGCCGGTACATTTTGCTACCGAAACATGTACAAATTAATCTAGAAAGGGGATGTAATGGATGTTTTTTTTTTAAAGTTTAATGGAGGTCTAGGGAGAAAACTCGAAAAATAATGAATACATGAACAAAATCGACCAATAAGTGAACCGTCCCCTCTTAAACACAGTAACTAGGCGTGAATAACATCCTGAAATACGGTACCGTGTAAACAGGCTCCCCCCTCCTAGATTACCTGGTGCTTATATACACCACTTTTAAAGACGGGGTGCGGAAAGGAACCGGCTTGTTTTGATAATCACCGTTTGCCTTGTTACTCTGCCTGCTATACTTAAAGATAAGTACATAACTATCATAATATTGGAGTTACATATGAATATAAGACGTTTCGTACAGTTCTGGTGTCTATATTTTCCTGGCAAGCGATAGCAAGACTCCAATTTAGGAGAAATCGGCCTATGGCCGGGATATTTTTTTATAAAAAATGTGCAAATTTAACATGAAAGGAAGCCCGAGAGCACGTTTTTATTATGATTTTTGAATGAGAGTCAAATGTAACTCCATAAATATGAAAGTTGTCATGGCTGTATATATCTTTAACCCGTACAGTGCCAGAGACGTCTCTTTTATTTGATTTCAGCTACATTAAGATAATTTTATGAAGCTCAGAGAAGGTATACGGTAGCTAAAAGTATGGATTGAAATAGTTTGAAGCCTTTTAATTGGTGATGAAGAGTTTTTGCTGATTCGAAAACCAGATTTGGCTTGATTTCGGCCAGAAACATAGCAAGTACGAGATTCTTTGGTTTGAAGGCAAAGGCACCATTTGAATGCTTCATCCTTATCGCGGACAGTTGTAGAACTAGCTTAAGTAAACCATGACTTTTTTGCATTAAGCTGAGAGAAAGAAAATGGTATATATGCCTTCAACTTGGCTCCAAGCCCTCATAGAGTAGCTCAATGAGTGTTTGGTGAATGGGTAACATGACAGTGTTGGCGGTAGACACAGCAGTTCTGTTTGGTGGTACTGCAGTTTTGCTGGGGAGTAACCCAGCATGTGGGGTCTCTACTTGTATAGTGATTTGGTCAGGGTTCTTTTAGCTTAGATCACAAGTATGACTATTTCTGACTTATGGTGGTTTCTTTGCATTCGAGACATTTGGAGGGTCCCTAGCCATGGAAGCAAAAGTCTTTCCATGGAAAATAAAAAAAAAAGACTGCCTAAGAGCCTCCCAATCGGCAGCACCAATTTACCACAAGCTCTGGGAAGATCGACCATACTGGAGAGATAGGACAGGTAACAGGGATAAGGCTATGTATGTATGTATGAATATGCTCAGGCCCAATCCCCACTTTTCCTGTTTAATTTCTATTTTACTCTATTGTTTTATGTTTGTGTTTTTATTTTAGGCTATGATAGGAAAAACCCAATGAAGAAAACAAGCTAAGTTTACAGTGTAAGGAGAAGGATTATTTAAAATTATAGTCAGTACTACCATGTTAACAAATTCAGGAATAAAGAACACATTTTAAATATGCATTCGGGTTATGTTTAAGCGATTGTGTGTAACTTAGGAAAAATCTCTAGGAATCAAAGGGGTAAAAAACTATCACAATCAACTCTCTATAGCTCCTACAAGTTCTTCCTAAGCTGAATAAAATCGTCTTGTGCGGATAGACTGGCGATTAATGGGGTAGATGGTGACTTTAATGTAGTGGCGACTTTAATGTAGTGGCGACTTTAATGTAGTGGCGACTTTAATGTAGTGGCGACTTTAATGTAGTGGCGACTTTAATGTAGTGGCGACTTTAATGTAGTGGCGACTTTAATGTAGTGGCGACTTTAATGTAGTGGCGACTTTAATGTAGTGGCGACTTTAATGTAGTGGCGACTTTAATGTAGTGGCGACTTTAATGTAGTGGTGACTTTAATGTAGTGGCGACTTTAATGTAGTGGCGACTTTAACGTAATAGTAAAGAAACCTTACGGGGGGAAGGGTTATGTTTTGGTCGATTATTTCATATATATATTATTATTTTAATCTCCTCCCTAGACCTCCATCAGACATAAAAAAAAAACACCCATTAGATCCCCCTTCTAGATTAATTTGTAAAGTTTTCGGTAGACAAATGTCCCGGCCAAAGGCCGGTTCTTCCAAAATTACAGGCTCACTATCGTTCACCAGGAAACAAATCGACACATAAATAGCACGAAAGGTCTTACTATTAACAAAGAAATAGGACGAAAGGTCTTAAAATCGACAAACTAATGGGGTGAATATCTTAAAATCTGAAATATAATGGGGCTAAACATGAGGAAGAAGGGGGTCCAGAAAACCGGGCCATCTCCCCTTATTGTAAAATGTTTAAGGTGTTGGAGCGGCAGACTCGGGCCCTGGGTAGTGAAGTGGCTCCTCCCGGCAGACTCGGGCCCTGGGTAGTGAATTGGCTCCCGGCAGACTCGGGCCCTGGGTAGTGAAGTGGCTCCTCCCGGCAGACTCGGGCCCTGGGTAGTGAATTGGCTCCCGGCAGACTCGGGCCCTGGGTAGTGAAGTGGCTCCTCCCGACAGACTCGGGCCCTGGGTAGTGAAGTGGCTCCTCCCGGCAGACTCGGGCCCTGGGTAGTGAAGTGGCTCCTCCCGGCAGACTCGGGCCCTGGGTAGTGAAGTGGCTCCTCCCACAGACTCGGGCCCTGGGTAGTGAAGTGGCTCCTCCCGACAGACTCGGGCCCTGGGTAGTGAAGTGGCTCCTCCCGGCAGACTCGGGCCCTAGGTAGTGAATTGGCTCCCGGCAGACTCGGGCCCTGGGTAGTGAAGTGGCTCCTCCCAACAGACTCGGGCCCTGGGTAGTGAAGTGGCTCCTCCCGACAGACTCGGGCCCTGGGTAGTGAAGTGGCTCCTCCCGACAGACTCGGGCCCTGGGTAGTGAAGTGGCTCCTCCCGGCAGACTCGGGCCCTGGTTAGTGAAGTGGCTCCTCCCGGCAGACTCGGGCCCTGGGTAGTGAAGTGGCTCCTCCCGGCAGACTCGGGCCCTGGGTAGTGAAGTGGCTCCTCCCGGCAGACTCGGGCCCTGGGTAGTGAAGTGGCTCCTCCCGGCAGACTCGGGCCCTGGGTAGTGAAGTGGCTCCTCCCGGCAGACTCGGGCCCTGGGTAGTGAAGTGGCTCCTCCCGGCAGACTCGGGCCCTGGGTAGTGAAGTGGCTACTCCGGCAGACTCGGGCCCTGGGTAGTGAAGTGGCTCCTCCCGGCAGACTCGGGCCCTGGGTAGTGAAGTGGCTCCTCCCGGCAGACTCGGGCCCTGGCTAGTGAAGTGGCTCCTCCCGGCAGACTCGGGCCCTGGGTAGTGAAGTGGCTCCTCCCGGCAGACTCGGGCCCTGGGTAGTGAAGTGGCTCCTCCCGGCAGACTCGGGCCCTGGGTAGTGAAGTGGCTCCTCCCGGCACACTCGGGCCCTGGGTAGTGAAGTGGCTCCTCCCGGCAGACTCGGGCCCTGGGTAGTGAAGTGGCTCCTCCCGGCACACTCGGGCCCTGGGTAGTGAAGTGGCTCCTCCCGGCAGACTCGGGCCCTGGGTAGTGAAGTGGCTCCTCCCGGCAGACTCGGGCCCTGGGTAGTGAAGTGGCTCCTCCCGGCAGAGTCGGGCCCTGGGTAGTGAAGTGGCTCCTCCCGACAGCTTTATGGTGCTCTAATGTCTCATAATAGCGGTTCACGAGATAGTCCGGCCCATTACCAACTTGTTCAACCTTATATAATTATAGGACCTGAGATTAGGCAATTATTAGCGTGTCTGTGATAAAATTTGTAATTTGCGAATTATGCATACTTACGCAACCAAATTATATATATATATATATATATATATATATATATATATATATATATATATATATATATATATATAATTGGAAGATTTATCCTTAGCTAATCTTACCGATATGATAAGACTTTTACAACTGTAGTCAGGCTGTCGATAGACAAACATATGCACCTTGGTAAAGATCTGCTAGAGTCCATATGCTACTTAAATAGGTGTTTGCACATCGTTTGAAGAATTGTCATTGATTCAAGTCTAATCTTGGTGGATAATACAGCTGGTTAGCTCACAGATATTTCCATCTGCGAGGATATGGCCAGTATGCTACACAGAAGGATTAGTGGATAATATGACAAAACTGGTACCAGGTTGACAAAACAGTGATGATGGGTAACAGAGCTAAGGCCTCACAGAGTGTTACATCTATGAGGGCTTTGTCAGTGGTTATGCATGACAGTGCTGGTGTCAGACACAATAGCGCTGTTGGGTGATACAGCAGTTTACTGGCGAGTGACCCAGCATGTGGGGTCTCTATGCGCGCGGTGATTTGTTCAGGGTTCTTCAAGCTTAAAGCACAGATATGGCTATTTCTGACTTATGGTGGTTTGTTTCGAATAGTTTTGGCAGTTTTGTTGGTGAATTGGGTTAGTATTTTGGGAACTACAAGGGCAGCTGTGCTAACGGGAACAGGAGTTCTATCTCTCCAGTATGGCCACCCGATCCTCCCAGGCGGTGGCGTCTGTGGCACTTTGGCGCTACCAACTGGGAGGCTCTTCGGTAGTACTTCTTTGATTTTCCATGGAATTATTTTTGCTTCTGTGGCCGGGGACACTAGGAGTGTGCCGGGCGCATAAACAAAGTAATCGTCTCGGGCATGGAGGAAAAAAATCGACATCTAAATGGCACAAAATGTCCTAATATTGACAAATAAAATGGGTGAAAGGTCTTGAAATCGCCAAACTAATGGGTCGAACTTTTTTAATATCTGAGAACTAATGGGGTTAAACATGAGGGAGAAGGGGGTCCACAAAAAACAACCTTCCCCCCTTAAAGATATCCCCCTTAATTACACTACAGGTTAATTACACTACAGGTTAATTACACTACAGGTTAATTTCACTACAGGTTAATTTCACTACAGGTTAATTACACTACAGGTTAATTACACTACAGGTTAATTACACTACAGGTTAATTACACTACAGGTTAATTACACTACAGGTTAATTACACTACAGGTTAATTACACTACAGGTTAATTACACTACAGGTTAATTACACTACAGGTTAGGATATAAAGTATTCCTGGTTCCGTACCGACATCCCCAACACAGTGGAAAAACAAACCGCCATCCCACAGGTCACTCTCCTTAAGGGAGCCCACCTCGCTTTTTTTTTTTTCTCTTTCTCTCCCTCTCTCTTTGGCTTGTATATGTTCGGACCCATTCAGCCTACTGTTTTAAGACGTTTACCCCCATCCACGTGTCAATATTTTCCTGGCGAGCGGTAGCGAGCCAGCATACATATATTTTTGTTTTGACAGCAAGCTAAATTTGTATATTTTTCGATAGAAAAATGTCTCCGGCGAAACCGGATTTCTCCATACAATGCTGGCTCGCTATCGCTCGCCAGGAATAAATCGACACCTGGATGGGGATAAACGTCTTAAAACAGTTGGCTGAATGGGGCCGAATGGATACAAGCCAGGGAAAGAGAAAAAAAGGAGAGAAAGATATAAAAAAAGCCGGTGACCCCCCCTTAAATTTTGGTTGGCCCTTGTAATTGTAAGTCTGGGGATTAATGGCGCCCTAGCATGGGTGGGCAGGGAGCACCATGAACGGGCAATATTGATGTCACATTCACGTCACCTAAATCTTTGTGTATTTCACTTTACTCTTTACACACCTAATTACACCCCGCCCCCCCCCCCCCCCCCCCCCCGCCCCGCGCACATTACAGGCCTGATATATGCTGACTGGAGCGGCTGTTATGCTGTGCTAGAACTGTTTTCATGGCTGATTTAATTCTCTGGCTTAGAGCAGTTGAAGTATTGGGTCATGCCGAGGTGTGGAGAAGGCATAACATAGACTAGAGCAGCGGATAACAGTACACAATGCCGTAGAAGTACACTCTACATATAGTAGGTGAAATTAGGTGTTTGCGTAAGGTTTAATGATTACACTGATAAGCACGATGCTTTTGTTTTAGGGTCGACGTCTGATTATTGAACGTAGGACGTTTATGACGAGCAGTTGCTCTTTCCGACTGGTCACGGGTACCCCATGAATTAATCACAAAACTTTATTTTTGTATATCCTATACTATAGACAATCGAACTTTTCTGGTATAGACATTATCTTAGCCCAACGCATAATTAGCACTTTATCGATGTAGCCCCACCCAGATCTCAAACCACTTTCCGTTCTAGCTTACTGTCAGTGGTAAAGCGAGCATAATATATATATATATATATATATACAGTATATATATTTTTTTTTTTTTTTTTTTTTTTTTATATTCCAACTTACTTCCTCTCGGGCATAGGCTGAGAGCCTTAACATTCACCGCTTTACAATGAACAGTGAAGCCCGTGAGGTCTTGTTCCAGTCTAGGGAGTGAGACTGAGTGTATATACAGTATATATATATATATATACAGTATATACAGTATATATATATATATATATATATATAATGCAGAACTATAATATTATTTGGTGATTTTAATTCTCAGTGGGCGCCAATAGCGTCCAAAGAACGGTTGTGCATTCTTACCCTACTGTATATACCAATGTGGCGTCTAAATAACAACAAAGTGTTTTATAACAACAATCTTCTAGTAGAAAATACGAGCAGTATTTTGTGCCTAAGGATTTATCGAATGAGAAGTATTTTAATCAACCTCTTGCAAGGTTTGGGCTCTATGTAAGTTCAAGCTGTAGACATCGATATTTAGCAGGAATACAATCACATATGGGTGTTGTAATTAATTAAAATTAAGATTAATTTTAGTTTGTGTCCTTCAGTGTGTACGGTACTGTAAACGCATACAAGTTTATATATCTGCCAAACACCGATATATATTTTAGTAAAAATAGGACTTCAGAGGCTATCAACCCTTCTGGATTATTAAGCCAGCACTGTAAGTCAGGAATAGCGTCAGGACTGGACACCCTTTTCGAGAACTCCAGTCCCTTGCCGATGTCTATGCCTTGAACTTATATATAATAGCCCGCAACTCTCATGTGGTCAGTTCCACATGCACTATCAACAACAAAAGGTCGTTTCCCTAATCAGTCACTGAGTTAATCCGAAACACCTGGGGGGCGACAAACGAAGCATCTGAAAGAAGTGCCATTTACACCCAATAAATGCTTCGTTTTTCGACCTCCAGGTGATGTGGATTAAGGGGAGGTTTTTAGTTTGTTTCCTACTCCTCCAGCATTCTTAAAATGTCACCCCCTTGACTCCCTTTCAAGATAAATTTGTACATTTTTCGGTAGAAAACTTTCCCGGCCAAAGGCCGGTTACTCTTAAATCCTGAAACTATTTAAATGCACCAAGGAAATACACATTATACTTGTGGTGTAATTTGATTGATGTTGAGTGATGGTTCAAGGTTTGTGTACAGTACAGTACTGTACCTATTCCCTATGTGCCATGTCTAATAGGAATGGCAGGAGTAATTCCAGGTTTACAAGCTTCGTTCAACTCGTCTCAGTGAACCAGGTTTATAAGCATTGTTCAATGGGAACACAATATGTTTTAATGAAAACGCATGGAGGCAGATTTGGGGTGCATATTCGTTTCCTTTACATGTGTATATTGTGTATATTGTGTATATTGTGTATTATGTGTATATTGTGTTCCAGTTTTCATTATTTTTGATAACCAAAGGTCTCACTAATATTATCCTTGGGGTAATTGGAATCTAATACATTAAGAAATGCCCCTTAACAACATGCAATTAACTCAAACACTGAGAATGAGGCATATAAATGTTTTACACATGTATACATGTAAATGGATGTAATGCACAATAAAGTAGGTTTATCTTATAATATTAAACTGTATTTTCTCTGACTTCTCTGTCGGAATAAGTTAACATTTTGCAGTAACATACTCACACACAGCTCTTACGTGCAGATTGGTCTCAGATAATTACCCTTATTGATATCAATAATTTCACCTATTTCGATAAACACCATTGCAAGTATTCCGATAAACACCATTGCAACTATTCCGATAAACACCATTGCAAGTATTCCGATAAACACCATTGCAACTATTCCGATAAACACCATTGCAACTATTCCGATAAACACCATTGCAAGTAACATTCAAAACATTATAATAAATCAATGATCTATTTATAATGTACACTCGGATACCATAGTCTCTAGCCCACCCCACTCTGGGAAAAGGTGAGGCCAGGACCCTTTCTGGACGGTGGCCCACAGTGATAGTTAAGGCTGGGGTTTGGGAGAGAGAGAAACGCACACACGAACACGGCGTGAAACATTTGGGACAGGATTCGAAGTCTTCAAATACTTCACACTGTGCTCGTTTGTGTGTTGCCCTCTCTCTCTCACCATCACTGTGGGCCGCCATGCAGAAAGGGTCCTGGCCTCACCATTTGCCAGAGTGGGGTGGGCTAGAGACTATGGTATCCGAGTGTACATTAGTACAATAGGCATGGCAACATAACACGCAAACAGGTGTCCGGTGTCAATTATCTATTATGGATTGTAACCAATAAACAATACAATATTAATATACACAATATTTTTCATGTGAAAATATAATCACTCCCTTAGCAGCTGATTATTCCATACCTATGGGATGAAATGGAATCGTAGGTCACGGCCAGTTCCTCTATTTTTCCTGCATACCACACAGTGTTGGCCAACGTTTGGGGCCATGTTTGTTTATTCCGCTACACCCCCTCGGCCCTCGCATCGTTCCTCCTGTTGTAAACAGACAGACGATATGCTGGCGATCACAGCGCGATCTATTGACCAAGCTATATCATTATCTTGGTTTGATAATTCCCCATAAGAGTTGACACTCCGTATATTCTTTCCTCTGTGGGGGCAGTCAGTCGGTGGGCACGGTGTGGAGAACGTGTGTGCAGGTTGAAGGGAGCTCCCGTCTTATTGTGTGTTCAGCAATAGTTAAAATAGGACTTCAGAGGCTATCAGCCCTATTGGATTGTTAAACCAGCACACTGTAAGTCAAGAACAGCGTCAGAACTGGAGCCCCTTTTCGAGATCTCTAGTACCTTGTGTGTTCATGCGGTGAGTGAAGTGATTTTGCCGAGGTTGGTAGTTCGTTATGGGCGGGGCTGCACCTGTATGTGGGTTGGTCGTGGTGCAGGGGAGGTTGGTGCAGTGTTTGGTGTGCTGGTGTCGTTTAGCCGAACTGACTATTGGAGTGGCTCAATGTGAAGCCCCGAACAGCAAAGCGAACCTTCAAACTATAAATAGTAAGTAAAGTATTAATGAGAAAAATTGATTCAGTTCGGGAGAGCTACGAAATAATTTGATCGCGATTTATGTGCGAGAGTGTACAGTACGAAATGCCCCATCTAGCTGGAACTAAAACTCGCGTGCCTGAGTGTCATTAAGAGAGAAGTGAATAGGTGGTAGCCAACCTGATGGTGATGGTACGCCGCAGGGAATCGGTCCACAGGTAATGTCCAGTTTTATTATTGCTGTACCTGCACATTTTTATTATGATGCCATGTACACTTGGTCAAATAAGTGACTGCACCCCTACGCTGATCATCTGGTGTGTACAGCTCGGTAGGGTTGGCATCTCTGCCTGCAACTATATCCATGTTTCAGAGACGATCCTCTCTGTCACATGGATATAGTTGCAGGCAGAGGTGCCAGCCCTACCGAGCTGTAAACACCAGATGATCAGCGTAAGGGTGCAGATACTTCTTTGACCGAGTGTACAGTCAACTCGTTTAATCCGCAGTCTCAGAAAATTTAGTTATGCGATTATATGTTTTCAGATTGCTATAGGAAACAATATCGCATATATACTTCTTGATTCATCCCTTTTCCATTTTATATATTGCACATTTATTCTATACATTAACTTAAAGCTGCTAATAAGACTAAACAATATTCTGAGACCCTGCGGATTATACTAGTTGACTGTACGTACGGTCGCGCAAATAAGTCATGTTCCAGCTGTCATTACGCTTTGCTCGCTTTATGTTGTATTCATATTTATCAGATGTAGACTAGGGTGTGTAAAGATAGGAACATGGTTGTATATCTCACTCTGAACGATTATTTAAATCTTAGATAGCGATGGTACCAATTATTGATCGAAATATACTTGGTGCCCCGACATCACTTACTTGGGCGACTGTACGTACGGTCGCGCTAATAAGTCGTGTCCCACCTGTCATTACGTTTGGCTTGTTCTGTGCTGTATTAAAGTCTTTCAGATGTTGAATAGGGTGGATAAGTGTATGTATATACTGTATATAGGAACATGTTTGTATATTGCACTCGATATAAAGAAATGAAGCTTAGATATTGCTGATACCAAATATTGATCAACACACACTTGATGCCAAGACATTACTTATTAGCGCGACTGTACATTCCAGGTCACGAGTACTTCAACATCTATTAACCCCTTCTGTACCGGCGACGTCTTTTTAGTTTATTCTAGCTATATTTACACGATGTTGTGCAGTTTAAGGGGAGGTATTTAGTTTGTTCCCTAGACCTCCATCAAGCTTAAAATTACACCCCCTTGAGTCCCTTTCAAGATAAATTTGTACATTTTTCGGTAGAAAAATGTCCCGGCCAAAGGCCGGTTTCTCTTAAATTACAGGCTCGCTATCGCTCGCCAGGATAAAATCGACACCTGAATTGCACGAAAGGTCTTAATATGGGGTGAAAGTTCTTAAAATCGCTAAACTAATGGGGCAAACGTTTTATAATATCAAAAGCAATGGGGTTAAACATGAGGGAGAAAGTGGCCAAGAAAAAAATCCCTCAAGTGGAGATCTCCCCTTAAAAAGGATCAGTGGTAGTAAAAAAGGGTTAAGTGGGATTGTTCAAAGTCTGTCTATTGCTGAAGGCCCTTTTTAAACTGAATATATTCTTCTAATAGTAGCCAGAAGAACGGCACGGTAATGAAAGGGTTAAGGGGAGCTTTGTTTATTCTGGGCCCCCTTATCAGTTATGTTTTAGCCCCATTAGTTTTGAGATTTTAAGACATTCGTTTCATTTTGTTTTTTGCGATTTTATTGTCCTTTCGGTGTTTTCCTGGCGAGCGATAGCGAGCCTGTAACGTAGGAGAAACCAGTCTACAGCTGAGACATTTATCTACCGAAAAAATTACAAATTCCTCTTCAAGCAGGGTCATGGGGGTAATTTTTATAAGCTTGATGGACGTCTTGGGAAGAAAATATGGTCAATATGCATTTTAGGTCACATATGTGTTTGTTGTATTATAATCCTTTTTCTCATCAGTTCCTTCATTGATTAGTGTGTTTTAAGGTATTTTTCCTTTTGCAAATGCATTTTACCCATTATATAGCAATATTTAAACATGCACCACCGAAAACCATATTTTGTCATTACCCTAACAACCTAACCTTGCCTGGGGGCTGCCGCCCCCAGACCCCCGCTGGGTTAGCATTGATATAAAAGATGACAAAATACTAAAAATATGGTGGATAAATTAAAAATAATTGTTCTCCACTGATCCAAGATGGCCGCCATTTTTCCTTCCACCCTTATTTAACCCACAGAGTCTAAGGAAAAATAATTTATTTTACTGCGGTAAAGACATGTATTGCGGTGACTAATACTGTAAGAGAAAGCTATAGAAAACACTTGGAGTATTTGATATTGGCAATACTTATAGAAGAATATCCCCATGGCATCAACACCTACAATATCCCCATGGCATCAACACCTACAATATCCCCATGGCATCAACACCTACAATATCCCCATGGCATCAACACCTACAATATCCCCATGGCATCAACACCTACAATATCCCCATGGCATCAACACCTACAATATCCCCATGGCATCAACACCTACAATATCCCCATGGCATCAACACCTACAATATCCCCATGGCATCAACACCTACAATATCCCCATGGCATCAACACCTACAATATCCCCATGGCATCAACACCTACAATATCCCCATGGCATCAACACCTACAATATCCCATGGCATCAACACCTACAATATCCCCATGGCATCAACACCTACAATATCCCCATGGCATCAACACCTACAATATCCCCATGGCATCAACACCTACAATATCCCCATGGCATCAACACCTACAATATCCCCATGGCATCAACACCTACAATATCCCCATGGCATCAACACCTACAATATCCCCATGGCATCAACACCTACAATATCCCCATGGCATCAACACCTACAATATCCCCATGGCATCAACACCTACAATATCCCCATGGCATCAACACCTACAATTCCCTGCTCTAACTCCCAAAACACACCTAACATTTTAGCAAAGTGTATCAAATCTTGCAAGAGGATTCTTACTTCTCCATTAAAATATTGCTGTGTGAGCGACTGCATTTAATTTTGTGTTTATGTAATCTTCTCATACCTGTACACACCATAAAGTTATACACACGCTGTCAAGCCGCACGCACACCTACACATTCATACTGTCCTACACACACCATCAAACTATACACACACCTACACATTCAGTTTTATACACACACCTTCAAGCTATACACACACCTACACATTCAGTTCCATACACACACCTTCAAGCTATACACACGTACACACACCTTCAAGCTATACACACACCTACACTCATCCTACACACAACATCAAACTATACACACACCAACACTCATCCTACACACACCAACCACCCAACATCAACAAACAATACACCAACACATCCTACACACCCATCAAACATACAAACACTACAACACACCATCAAAAACACACAAACCCATCCTACACACCTACAAATATACACACACAACACTCATCCTACAACACCATCAAACTACAACACCACACACATCCAAACTATACACACACCAACACACCACCACAAACACACACCACATCCATACACACCATCAACCAAACAAACACCAACCAACAAGCCAACACACACAAACCACACACCAACCTCATCCACACACCAAAAACTACACACCAACACGCATCCTACACACACCATCAAACTATACACACACCAACACTCATCCTATACACACCATCAAACTATACACACACCAACACTCATCCTATACACACCATCAAACTATACACACACCAACACCTCCTATACACACCATCAACACAACACAAACACTCCTACACACAACATCAAACTATACACACACCAACACTCATCCTACACACACCAACTCTCACCCTACACACACCATCAAACTATACACACACCAACACTCATCCTATACACACCATCAAACTATACACACACCAACACTCATCCTATACACACCATCAAACTATACACACACCAACACTCATCCTACACACACCATCAAACTATACATACACCTACACACACCATCAAACTATACACACACCAACACTCATCCCACCATCAAAACTATACACACACCAACACTCATCCTACACACCATCAACTAACACACCACATCCTATACACACCATCAAACTATACACACAACAAACACCAACACCATCAAACTATACACACACCAAAAACTATACAACACACACACACCACCAACACTCATCCTACACACACCATCACACTATACACACACCAACACTCATCCTACACACACCATCACACTATACACACACCAACACTCATCCTACACACACCAACATTCATCCTACACACACCATCACACTATACACACACCAATATTCATCCTAAAAACACCATCAAACTACCGTATACTGTACACACATTTACACACTCAGTTTCATAAACACACCATAAAGATATTCACACTGTCCTACACACTACTCACACTGTCCTACACACTACTCACACTGTCCTACACACTTATCATCCTGACAGACTAAGCCGGGTGTGATTGTCAGCCATAATCAAGAATCACACCATCACATATTTTGAAAAAATTTCATATGTATTTTTGTTTTGCATCCGGCGAATATGTTCCTGGAGATAAACCACCTGATGCAATCTATATTCAATATGTTCCTGGAGATAAACCACCTGATGCAATCTATATTCAATATGTTCCTGGAGATAAACCACCTGATGCAATCTATATTCAATATGTTCCTGGAGATAAACCACCTGATGCAATCTATATTCAATATGTTCCTGGAGATAAACCACCTGATGCAATCTATATTCAATATGTTCCTGGAGATAAACCACCTGATGCAATCTATATTCAATATGTTCCTGGAGATAAACCACCTGATGCAATCTATATTCAATATGTTCCTGGAGATAAACCACCTGATGCAATCTATATTCAATATGTTCCTGGAGATAAACCACCTGATGCAATCTATATTCAATATGTTCCTGGAGATAAACCACCGGATGCAATCTATATTCAATATGTTCCTGAAGATAAACCACCTGATGCAATCTATATTCAATATGTTCCTGGAGATAAACCACCTGATGCAATCTATATTCAATCTACTTATCACTAGCCCAGCCGACGGTTGGTTGTATATCATGTTGTTTGTGTTTGATTATTATTGATGGTTTACATATTTTTGCCTCCTATGAATATCGTATTTTTAAGTCTGTATACAGTATATATTCCTTTCAAGCTAAAGTGGTAGATTATTCGATATAAATTGTCCAGGGCGAAGGTAGACCCGCTATCGCTCTTTGAATAACAATCGACACCTGAAGAGGGCGACGTGTCTTTTAATCATAATAAAGTAATGGGGCGATGCGTCTTGATATCGCCGAAATAATGGGGCAAAGCAGGGGAGATTTCAAAAGACCATCAACAAATTAGATAGGGTTAAGCGAAAGAGCCACGACACAAGAAGTTGCCAAAAGAATATTGCTGGAATAGCGCTCGTTTGACTAAATATTTAAATTTAGGAAAGATCTTTTGGATTCAACACTATTTTTGTTAATATATATATATATATATATATATATATATATATATATATATATATATATATATATATATATATACCCGGTATATATATATATATATTATTATTTTTTTTTTTTTTTTTTTTTGCCTTTGGAGGGCCTCTCTAAGTTGAATAACATCGTCTTGGGATAGCCAGAATACTATATATAAATAACGTCGCCGTACGGAAAGGGTTAAATTACAGGACTTCCGACATGAACCCCGTCGTAAGTTTGGAGGCAGGATATATCTGGCCAGCGATTTACCTCCCCCGTCGCCGCCGCCGTAAGTATAAGGCTTAGTTTCGGCCGTAAACCACAGACACAGAGTTGCGGCAAAGTAGAAATGCAGAAGTGAGAAATATTTTAAGGGGGGTGACTTGCTTTTTTCTCTTTCTTGGTTGTATCCATTCGTCCCCATTTAGCTTACTGTTTTAAGGCATTTATTACCTTCCAGGTGTCGATTTTGTCCTGGCGAGCGAAAGCGAGCCAGTATTTTATGGAGAAATCCCGATTTGCTGGAGAATTTTTTCTATCGAAAATTGTACAAATATGGTGGCTTGCTATCTCTCGCCAGGTATAAATCAACACCTGGATGGGAATAAACGCCTTAATTAAAACAGTAGGCTGAATGGGGCTGAATGGATACAACCTAGAGAAAAAATAAAGCAGGTAACGCCCCACGGAGTATTTGGTTGTGGAGGTTGGTTGCTGGGCTTCCTTTCTGGTTGGTTTGTGGTTATGATTTGATTGGTTGGGGTCTGTTTGTGTTGGTTGGTTGGTTGGTTGTGGGTTGATTGGTTGGTTGGTTGGTTTGTGGTTATGATTTGATTGGTTGGGGTCTGTTTGTGTTGATTGGTTGGTTGGTTCTGGGTTGGTTGGTTGGTTTGCTGGATTTAGGTTGATTGGTTGGTGGGTTGGTTTGTGGTTATGATTTGATTGGTTGGGGTCTGTTTGTGTTGGTTGGTTGGTTGGTTCTGGGTTGATTGGTTGGTTGGTTGGTTTGCTGGATTTAGGTTGATTGGTTGGTTGGTTGGTTTGGGTTGATTGGTGGGTGGATTTCCTGGATGGCTTGCTTGGTTGGTGCTTGCTTGGGAGGGTTGGTTTGTGGATTTCCTGGTTGGCTAGCGGTTAAGTGAATTGATTGGTTGGTGTTTGATTAGGTTGGTTGATGTTTGGTTGGTGGGTTTCCTATGGCTTGTGGTTAAATGACTTGAATGGTATGCGTTTGATTTGAATGGTTTAATGGGATTGCTGATTAGTTTGTTGGTGAATGAGTTGGTTGGGTTGTTGGTTGATTGGTAGGTGGAGGTGGGTGGATGACTAGTGGTTACATGACTTGGTTGTTGGTGTTTGATTTGGTTGGTTGATGGGTTTGCTTGTGACTCATTATGATATTTAGTTCAATAATTATGGAGGATTATTCTTGTTTTTTGCAATTTTCGAGCATATGCATTTTAGTTTGGCCCTAAGGATGATAAGAAACGCCTTCCCAGACGTGTCCTTCGAACTAAATAAATGCTCAACCAGACCCCTTTCAAGCTAAATTTGTACATATTTCGATTGGAAAATATACCAGCCGAAGGCCGATTTTTTTTTTTTTTTTTTTTTTTGGGGGGGGGGGGATTGCTATCGTTCAAACCCCCCCCCCCCCCCACCCCACACACACACACACAAAATCTATATCTGAATGGCGTGATTAAGTGTCTCATTATTACCAAACTAATAGGGTCTTTTTATCACCATATTAATGAAACGAAAAGGGGGAGATACAAAAGACTTCCCACGGACCAAATAGGGTTAACTGTAATAAGATGGTAGGTTAATTATCTTATTATTTGTCTGTACAGTAGTACACAAGGCTGAGAACAACATTATTAATGACATTCAAATATTGATCTTTAGACTAAATTAATAATTGCTTTTCTAATATGCATTCTTGTAAAATAAAATAGCGGTGTTGATATACAGTAGTTTGATATTGTTGTTGTTGTTGTTGTTGTTCCCCAAGCTGCCTGGCCGAACAGCCCCAAGGCCCCGAGCAAGGCCAAGGCCATAACCGAGCGCCCCCACAGAACCCTCCCCGCCGACCACAATAAAGCCTGGGTGACCGAAGCCACTCCATGGCGGGGAGCTTGAGGAGGGTGCGGAAACGCCCGGGAAACCAAAGCCCCACCCAGGGCCCTGTGCCCCTCAGCAATTATGAAGAGAAAGTTGAGGGGCAAGGGAAAAATGTGACGCTTTGGCTTCCATCTTGGTAGATTGGGAGGTCAATCCACGTTAGAGACGCCGTCACTTGAGATCTAGAAAATATATAAGTAAAAGGAACAGTCAGAGTAAGCTATGGGTATGGCAGAGATTGCTCAGTTCTCACTCTGATAGACCAGCCCATCACCACATGACTAGAACCCAATCCTCTCAGCATCAGCTAGGAAAGGCCCTAGAAAGCCGCCTTTGGCGGGGGGATAGCTCCCCTATTTCAACCCTTTTCGGGGTTGAGCACCCGCCAGTTTGATATTGTTAATTCATGCTATGTTGTGTTTATTTTATTTATATATCCGGGTACATGATTTTCATTTTATTATATTCGATTAAATTCACTTCTTTCCGATAACTATATACTTTCTGCACCATTTGTTGTATTTTTACGGTCACTTTAGACTTGTTACTAATCTACACTCGGGTCATACGGTTGGTGAGCAGGTTTGTTTGATTGATTTAAATATATATATATATATATATATATTTTTTTTTTTTTTTTTTTTTAAGACCTAAGTTTGTGGGAGCTTCATTGGGAAGTCATTAACAGTTGAACTATCTGTTTATTCTTTTTATTAATTTATGTATTGTTTATGTATTTATATATTTGTATTAATTTATTTTTGTTGTTGTCTGTGATACCCTGCCATACGATCTACTCTCTTCTATTCTACACTGTTCTCTTCTATTCTACACTGTTCTCTTCTATTCTACACTGTTCTCTTCTATTCTACACTGTTCTCTTTTCCTTACGTCTTCTTTGGTGAGTTGGTTGGTAAATGTGTTAAGGGGTATGGAGCTTTAGTTTCTTGTTGACAGTGCTTTTGTGTATTCTGTCTGTATACGCTACATTACTTTACTCTATTTGACATCACATTTGTCCTTCTCGACTTTTACAGTAGTTGGATGTATGTGAGAGAGAGAGAGAGAGAGAGAGAGAGAGAGAGAGAGAGAGAGATTTTCTGACTCTAATTCGGGCGACCTTTCACTCATTAACAGCTATGGTAGTTATAGTGGGGTAGTGGTGAAGGTTATAGTATTTTTTTGTACCATTCCATACTCTACATGAAAATACTTTGCATTTCTTTTCTTTTGGACTCCGCTATGGTAAGAGATGGTAGGTTAGTTTAGTAGCGATATAAAGCTTCAGTTTGTATAGTTGCCTGTGTTTTGTATAATGCTGTGTCTGTATCCTAAATTACCTTACCCTTATCTACATTACATTAAGGAGGCCCACCTCGCTTTTGTTTTCTCTTTCTCTCCCTCTCTGTTTGGCTTGTATCCATCCGGCCCTATTTAGTCAACTGTTTTAAGACGTTTATCCCCATACAGATGTCGATTTATTCCTGGCGAACGATAGAGAGCTAGCATTGTATGGAGAAATCCGGCTTCGCCGGAGACATTTTTATATCAAAACCTGTGAATATTTAGCTTGCTGTAAAAACAAAAATATATATATGCTGGCTCGCTACCGTTCGACAGAAAAATATTGACACCTGGATGGGGGTAAACGTCATATAAAACAGTAGGCTGAATGGGGCCGAATGGATACAAGCCAGAAAGATAGAAAAGTAGAGAAAGAGAAAGAAAGAAAGTTTGGGGACTTTTGATGAATTGGTTTGGTTCGTTTTTGTGCGGCTCTGACTCGAGTTTTGGGGGAGTTTTAGAAGGAACTCATTACCAATCTATCTATATGCTCAGGCCCAATTCCCACTCATTACCAATCTATCTATATGCTCAGGCCCAATCCCCACTCATTACCAGATGGACTAATTATCGTTGGTGGTAGAGATTTTTGTCATTGTGTCTCTGTACTCTCCCATGCTCTATTATCTTGTATTAATTTCTACTTCTGATTAGTTAGATTGGTTAGTTAATTGTTACAGGCATTTATGGAACTTTTGTTTTGTCGTTTCGTAATGCATCTTTTCTTCTGTCGCTGTATCTTGTTTTATAAATATGTGTTTATTTTTGGTGCCTGTTTCTTCCGTTGCGAAGGGACTAGGGTTCTCGAAAATGGGCTCCGGTCCTGGCGCTATTCTTGACTTACAGTGTGCTGGCTTAATTATCCAGAAGGGATGATAGCCTCTGAGGTCCTATTTTAAGTGACTAACTAACTTCCTTCGCATAAGAGAGTGAAAAGTACGAAAACCTTAGATAGACTTTTAATGCTGCTTTCTTGCGGGTTTTGTTAGTTTACAGGCAAGTTTAAGGGGAGATCTCCACTTGAGGGATTATTTTCTTGACCCCTTTCTCCCTCATGTTTATCCCCATTGCTTTTGATATTATAAAACGTTTGCCCCATTAGTTTTGCGATTTTAAGAACTTTCACCCCATATTAAGACCTTTCGTGCCATTCAGGTGTCAATTTTATCCTGACGAGCGATAGCGAGCCTGTAATTTAAGAGGAACCGGCCTTCGGCCAGGACATTTTTCTACCGAAAAATGTACAAATATATCTTGAAAGGGACTCAAGGGGGTGTAATTTTAAGCTTGATGGAGGTCTAGGGAACAAACTAAATACCTCCCCTTAAGTACAGATATCTGATGAAGAGTTATGTTAATCGAAGAGTAGAGAGTTGAGGTTGCTGGTGGGTAAGCATCGATTGCTTGAGTTATGTTGACTGTTCGGCCTCTATCGGCAGTGTACGGTTGCGCTAATAAGTCATGTCCCAGCTGTCATTACGTTTGGCTTGCTCTGTGCTGTATTAATGTCTGTCAGATGTTGAATAGGGTGAGTAAGTGTAGGAACATGTTTGTATATTTCACTCTATATGAAGAAATGAAGCTTAGATATTGCTGATACCAATTGTTGATCAAAACATACATGGTGCCAAGACATCACTTATTAGCGCGATTGTACCAAAATGTACACTTGGCCCTAAATGGTCGTGCAGCGTAAACAGCTAATGGTTATAAGTGATTCAAAAGCACAACACGTTCTAAATGGGCCGCACAGCCTAATTTGCCCGCGGCCAAAAAGACCTTGTGATGACTCTGTGGCCCAAATTAGCAGTTCGGTCGCTTCAAGTTACACGAAATATTTATTATTTTAGTAAGATGTCCCCAGGGCTCCAAATGGCATGTTGACCTAATTTTGCCACGGCCCAAAACGTCCCCCTGGATTTAAGGGAGCCCACCTCGCTTTTTTTTTTTTTTTTCTTTATCTCCCTCTCTCTTTGGCTTGTATCCATTCGGCCCCATTCAGCCTGCTATTTTAAGACGTTTACCCCCATCCAGGTGTCAATATGTTCCTGGCTAGCGGTAGCGAGCCAGCATATATATATTTTTGTTTTGACAGCAGGCTAAATTTGTAAATTTTTCGATAGAAAAATGTCTCCGGCGAAGCCAGATTTCTCCATACAATGCTGGCTCGCTATCGCTCGCCAGGAAGATATCGACACCTGGATGGGGATAAATGTCTTAAAACAGTTGGCTGAATGGGGCCGAATGGATACAAGCCAGGGAAAGAGAGAAAAGGAGAGAGAGAACAAAAAAGCCGGTGACCCCCCTTAACCCTCTCCGACATATGACGCGATTTTGAGCCTATTGGGGATACTTTAAAGCCTTTGTTACCATCAGGGGGTATTTAGAAACCTTTAGTTTAGTTACTTCAACCTCAGCAGTTGTCTTTGAGTTAGCTGTGGGCAGAAAATTAATTTTTGAGAGGTAATTATAAGAGTGAGAGAACTCTATTTCTTATTGCTAATCAGGCAACCTCTGCGTCATAAATGCGTGAAAGGGTTAATCGACTGCAGGCCCAAATTGGCTGCTCATCTAAACTTGTACAGCTGCCCAAATCGGCTGTTCGTTCTATAAACTTGTACAGCTGCCCAAATCGGCTGTTCATTCTATAAACTTGTACAGCTGCCCAAATCGGCTGTTCATTCTATAAGGGCTGCTCGGTCTAAAGCAGTTTCTTGGACCGAAAACAGCTCACTTTAACGACTTTGAGTTATATGACCTTATGGAGTCATTTTGTGTTTACTCAAATAATTCCAATGTTGTATGAAATTATAATGTAAAACTTGCAAAATAAACGAACCAAAACGTATACGAACACAGTAAAAAGACAAAATAACTAATCAAAATCACTATGTGGAAACAACGCTGAAGTAAATTAATAATGTATAAATAAAAGAACACAAACCACTAGATTGACGAAGAGAGTTTGGAGTGGTCAGTACTGTGGGGTTTAGGAGTGTCGATGTACCCTACCCTACCCTACCATACTGTACTCCATTCTACAATTTCTTCTTTCGAAATAATGTTGTTTTTTGTATTTGCTTTCCTTTTCTTTTCTTTTTTCTTTTTTTGTGTGTGGTCCTGACTGGAGTTTGTGGCGAAGTCATTAAGGGGGGCCACCGTTTTTTTGTTTGTTATCCTATCTTTCCCTGGCTTGTATCCATTCGGCCCCATTCAGCCAACTGTTTTAAGACGTCTATCCTCATCCAGGTGTCATTGTATGGAGAAATCCGGCTTCGCCAGAGACATTTCTCTTTCGAAAAGTTTACAAATTCAGCTTTCTGTCAAAACAAACATATTTATATATGCTGGCTCGCTGGCTCGCCAGGAAAATATTGACACCTGGATGGGGGTAAACGTCTTAAAACAGTAGGCTCAATGGGGCCGATTGGATACAAGCCAAAGAGAGAGGGAGAGAAAGAGAAAAGAAGCGAAGTGGGTTCCCTTAACGGAGGTCAGATCGAGTTGTCACTGGTGGGGTTGGTTTTGTCGTGTCTGTTTGTCTGGCTTGTGTGTGCGTGTAAGTGTCTCTCTGCATGTATGTACAGTATGTATGTAGACTTATTGATCTAGGAACAGCTAATAGTGTTGGACATTATTAACCCTTTTAAGCTCCAATACGCATTTCTGTTCTGTTTTCTGGTCATTATTAGACGATTTTATTCAGATTAAGAAGGGCTTATGGAAGTCAGAGGGTTGATTGAGCTATTCTTTACCGTTTTAATACCCACAGATCCTTCCTAAGCTGCATAAAATCGTCTAATGATAGCCAAAATAAACTGCTAAAACGCGTCAGAGCTTCAAGGGGTTAAGTAGCAAATTATAACTGATTAGACCGAACGACCAGGATAAAGCTCTAGCATTCATTTTAAAGCTACAGTAGTCTTCCAAATAGTTGCATTTAACCCTCTCCGACATATGACGCAATTTTGAGCCTATTGGGGCTACTTTAAAGCCTTTGTTACCATCAGGGGTATTTAGAAACCTTTAGTCTAGTTACTTCAACCTCTGCAGTTGTCTTTGAGTTAGCTGTGGGCAGGAAACTAATTTTGGAGAGGTAATTATAAGAGAACTCTATTTCTTATTGCTAATTCTGGCAACCTCTGCGTCATATGAGTCTGAAGGGGTTAATAAGGCTCCATCCACATATTGTACAGGTATCCACGGTCTATTTAACTAGGTATACTTCTCACCAGACATAGGCCTACGTTTAAGGGGAGATTTCCACTTGAGGGATTTTTTTTTCTTTACCTCTTTCTCCCTCATGTTTAGCCCCATTGATTTTGAGATTTTAAGACGTTCGCCCCATTGGTTTGGAACTTTCACCCCATTTATGTCACTTTTAAGACCTTTCGTGCCACTTAGGTGTCGATTTTTTCCTGGCGAGCGATAGCGAGCCTGCAATTTAAGAGGTATCGGCCTTCGGCCGGGACCTTTTGCTACCGAAAAATATACAAATTTATCTTGAAAGTGGGTCAAGGGGGTGTAATTTCAAGCTTGATGGAAGTCTAGGAAACACAGTAAAAACCTCCCCTTAAACCAATTCGATTACTTGAACCTTTAACCCTTTCAGTACCAGCGACGTTTGTTATATTTTATTCTAGCTATATTTAGACGATATTGTGCAGCTTAGGAAGGATCTGTGGTAGCTAAAAGGGTTGGTTGAGATAGTTTGAAGTCATATAATTGCTAGAGGTTCTTCCTAAGCTGAAAATAATCGTCTATTAGTTGCCAGAATAGGATGACAAGGACGTCCCTGGTATTGTATAGGTTAAAGTCAAGTTATGAGGCATCTGAGCTATAATATAGCATTTTATTGTCTCGTTTGCATTCGATAAAACACAATGTTCATCAAATTCAATTATTTATTGTCATAATAGATACAATATTTAATTTAACACGTTTTAATATAAAAAGTGCATTCTACTGTGAGAAGAAGACTGAATTGCCAATGGTATATACGATATTTTCTCAGTTGCAAATGGGATTTATGCTCTCTCTCTCTCTCTCTCTCTCTCTCTCTCTCTCTCTCTCTCTCTCTCTCTCTCTCTCTCTCTCTCTCTCTCTCTCTCTCTCTCTCTCTCATCGACGATTCAATCCTAGTTATTTAGCAAATTAATATGTTCAGATTTTTAACTTTCGATTGTATGTATAGCATACATATTGTTTTATCTGCACACGAAGCAGGGATTTGTCTTGTGTGGGCCGATCGGCTTTCTGCAGACTCCCATTTTTTTTATGTTCTTATGAAATATTTATGTATTGACATTTATATTTCCTTTGCAGGTTAGTAACAAGTGGATTATTGGCGACTGACGAATACGAGAGGAAAGTAAGTATTACTTTTTGTATTAGAGTCATTGATATGGCGTGATTATATTAGTGATAGTAATGATAATGCTAGTGTTTTTGTTAATAGTGATGATGATGACAGTGGTTGGAGGTGGTGGTATATTGATGGTGGCAGTGGTGAGAGTTGTTGTGGTAATAGTGATGATGATTATGGTGTTAAGCGTGATGGTAATGACGATCTAGTGAAACAAATAACAGTAATGGTGATTAAAGTTATTGCTGTCGTGTTTATGTAAGAGGAACAATGGGATAGTGGCTATATCATTGTTATGGCTATGTCACAAACTCGCCATACAACGCCTGTGAAGCTGTGCGATTCTACCTTTACCCCAAGAAGAGTAAAGACTCATCTGTGGTTGTTACTCAGCGATCATTGAGAGATCCCTCAGGAGGCAAAAAGTGTTTCTTAACCTGTGGAAGAGGCCCCCCTAGGCCAAGAGAGGACTCCCAACCCCCTCTAGATCAATCCTCACCTAAATTGCTCAGCCCTGAACCACTGGACAGTGGTTCTTATTCCTCAGGTGTGGGTTCACCAGACATGGGGAAATGCTCCTCTCCTTCCCCTGATAGTGATCTAATAGTATATAGTGGCAGAAAATACAGTACCCTCAGACAAAACAAGCTCTTCGAGCAACGGTGAACTATGGGGCTTCACGAAATATTAAGATCTCCTTCTGGTAGTTTTATTTAACGTCAACTCGATTAGAATCATATTCTCCGAAGTCCGGCCATTGTTGACTGTATCCTTCCATGTTGAATCGTGGATTCATAGTGATACTAGATATCTTGTCAGTCAAAGGTAAAAAGTGCCTCGTTTTAGGATAATGTTAAGAGAGAATGCACTAGGCATCAGCATAGAAATAAGTAATTGGATGAACATCTGGCAAACGGTTAGACAGCAACGAGTTGTAATCAACGGTGTTTCTCCAGAATGGACTTGGGCAAATCTCTCGTTGGACCACTACCACATATTGATTATCGTATTCTTCAAGGATATCGATATTTGACTGTTTAGTGTAATATTTATGTTTGGAGAATATAGTAAATCTGGAATGAATGTTAACGCACCTAAGGGGTTAAACAATTCAACATTGATCTCCACAGACTGTGTGAATGGTCTGAGACATGGCTGATGTCATTGAACTTAACTTGATGAAATACTCAGTGATGCATTGGGCCATGCAAACCCAATATTTGACTATTCGGTTTTGGATAGCAATCTGAAGCAGACAGACATAGAAAAGGATTTTGATGTTTTGTTTATTCATGAAGTAGAGTTCTCCGAAAAGTGCATTTAAATAGAGAAGAACACTCAGAAATGATTAGGATATAATAAGTGACAGTTTCAATATAAAATACAACAATGCTCATCACACTCTACAACACTCTGATACGGCCCTTTCTAGAATATGATGATTTGATTTCCAGCACAAGATATACTGTAGAACAAGTGGAAAGACCCCACTGTGGTTAAGCGGTACCGTACTTGAATCGTGGGTGGAAGGCCCTGGGTTCGATCCCCGGTCGGAACTCCGTAGGTTTATTGACCTACTGGCATGGTTTGCCATATCCCCGATAGGTGGTTTAAGCGAACCTCCCCCGTGAACAGAGCTAGGTAATCGAATGAGTAGCCTCAACATAATATGAAGTCTATGAAGAAGATTCATTTGCGGCCACCCCCTTGCTGGAATTACGGCATCTGACAATAGAGACAAAGAAACCAAGCTACGGCTACAAAGCTAACTCCATCGGTTGGAACAATAAATTGGTTTGAGAGCTCTTGATCTATTTTAGTTAGAAATGCGTAACCGACCAGGTCAACACGATGCAGTTTTTATAATAATAAATGAGTTTAACAAGTTGCTTTACCTAAATTTGAATGAACCCTCAACCATTGCTCGAAATTAGTATGGATGAGCTTCATCATCAGTATATGTGGAAACGTTTCTAATTTAAGATTCTGCTTTGATATATATATATATATATATATATATATATATATATATATATATATATATATATATATATTTAAAGAGTGGGAGCCCAATGATCTGAAAATACACCTTTAACAATCTAGTGGATGAACATGAGAAAAGGATGATGTACATTAATATTGATATGAAAATGGTTAGCTCAGTTTACATTGTATGGGTATAATATAAAGACAAACATAAATACATTAAAGATACAGAGTGAAAGGGTAACATAGTAATGTATTTAATTTAACCATGGGTATTAGTGATTTATAAGTAGTCTGTTTAAGGTCGGAAACACTTATTTATAAGTAGTCTGTTTAAGGTCGGAAACACTTATTTATAAGTAGTCTGTTTAAGGTCGGAAACACTTATTTTGATTGTGTGTTTGTGTGTGTGTGTATACATATGCGTGTTTATAAAACAAATATAAATTAAAATCACTACCTTGCAACTATCGTCCAATCAGCTTGCCTTCATGTAAACTGTTGGAAGCAATCAGCAGAAACAAACTTTTATTTAATATATAATACGATACAATAATAACAGAACCACAGCATGGCTTCCGAAGCAAGCGTTCATGTCTGAAAGATCTTAAGGGGAGGTATTTAGTTTGTTCCCTAGACCTCCATCAAGCTTAAAATTACACCCCCTTCAGTCCCTTTCAAGATATATTTGTACATTTTTCGGTAGAAAAATGTCCCGGCCAAAGGCCGGTTCCTCTTAAATTACAGGCTCGCTATCGCTCGCCAGGATAAAATTGACACCTGAATGGCACGAAAGGTCTTAATATGGGATGAAAGTTCTTAAAATCGCTAAACTAATGGGACAAACGTCTTAAAATCTCAAAAGCAATGGAGCTAGACATGAGGGAGAAAGGGGTCAAGAAAAAAATCCCTTAA
Organism: Paralithodes platypus; assembly: GCA_032716605.1. NCBI lineage: Eukaryota > Metazoa > Arthropoda > Malacostraca > Decapoda > Lithodidae > Paralithodes > Paralithodes platypus. The sequence goes on along the minus strand of CM064486.1, from coordinate 6,179,349 downwards.
GTGGAGATCTCCCCTTAACGTTTTTCACAATATATGTCATATGTATGGCGACAGTAAATCCGTTGACATTGTCTACTAAACTATTGTACTTGGGTGACGCTTGAGTCTATTTTTCTCCTTGCATATACCACGCCTATTAACCCCTTCAGTACCATGACGTCTTTTTAACTTTGATTCTGGTAAAAACTAGACGATTTTATGCAGTTTATGAAGGACCTGTGTAATTCAGAGGGTTTACTGAGATTGTATGTACCCTTATGAGTCCTAGAAATATATTGTATGTACCCTTATGAGTCCTAGAAATATATTGTATGTACCCTTATGAGTCCTAGAAATATATTGTATGTACCCTTATGAGTCCTAGAAATATATTGTATGTACCCTTATGAGTCCTAGAAATATATTGTATGTACCCTTATGAGTCCTAGAAATATATTGTATGTACCCTTATGAGTCCTAGAAATATATTGTATGTACCCTTATGAGTCCTAGAAATATATTGTATGTACCCTTATGAGTCCTAGAAATATATTGTATGTACCCTTATGAGTCCTAGAAATATATTGTATGTACCCTTATGAGTCCTAGAAATATATTGTATGTACCCTTATGAGTCCTAGAAATATATTGTATGTACCCTTATGAGTCCTAGAAATATATTGTATGTACCCTTATGAGTCCTAGAAATATATTGTATGTACCCTTATGAGTCCTAGAAATATTGTATGTACCCTTATGAGTCCTAGAAATATATTGTATGTACCCTTATGAGTCCTAGAAATATATTGTATGTACCCTTATGAGTCCTAGAAATATATTGTATGTACCCTTATGAGTCCTAGAAATATATTGTATGTACCCTTATGAGTCCTAGAAATATATTGTATGTACCCTTATGAGTCCTAGAAATATATTGTATGTACCCTTATGAGTCCTAGAAATATATTGTATGTACCCTTATGAGTCCTAGAAATATATTGTATGTACCCTTATGAGTCCTAGAAATATATTGTAAACTGAAGAAAATCGTCTAATGGTAACCAGAATATGATGGAAATGACGTCATGGTGGTGAAGGGGTTAATCATTTGTGTCGTCCATGTCTAATACCTGACGCTAAGTTGTATTAAAGGGGTATTTGTAACTTTCCTTACTGGCACGTGTCGCGTGATAGTTGGATCAGGTAATAAAGGCCTAACTCAAATGTTGTCTTTAGTTTATTCTAGCTGTCTGTATGTAATTGTATTCTAGCTGTCTGTATGTAATTGTATTCTAGCTGTCTGTATGTAATTGTATTTTGCCATGGAAATACCCCCTGGGAGTCCAAGAGTTGGACTTTCTATATGAACGTTTTGACATAGCCATCCTTAACGAGATATTATTGTCTGTTGATAAGTAGACCATAATGGAATATGGCGGTATCGTTTTTAAGGGGGGTCACCCGCTTGTTTTCTCTTTCTCGCCTTTTCTCTATTTCTCTGGCTTGTATCCATTCGGCCCCATTCAGCCAACTGTTTTAAGACCTTTATCCCCATTCAGGTATCGATTTCTTCCTGGCGAGCGATAGCGAGCCAGCATTGTATGGAGATATCCGGCTTTGCCGGAGAAATTTTTCTATCGAAAAATGTAAAAGTTTAGCTTGCTGTCAAAACAAATATACATATATGCTGGCTCGCTACCGCTCGCCAGGAAAATATTGACACCTGGATGGGGTAAACGTCTTAAAACAGTAGGTTGAATGGGGCCGAATGGATACAAGCCAAAGAAAGAGGGAGAGAAAGAGAAAACAAGCGAGGTGGGCCCCCTTAAATTTTAAACTCGCTGTTATTGGTCCCATTAATCTTGCTCTCCGATGATATGGTACTGTACCAGCCAGAACCGTTCCTTCTGGAATACTCGTTTATTCTATTTGTTTTTACGGCTCGTGGAAATTTGTGTTGTTTACTTGTCACCCTAACCACTGGGGAAAAAAAAAAAAAAAAAAATATATATATATACAGTAATTATATATATATATACACATTAATTATTTAATAAAATACGCTTCCCCTAGACCCCCGTTCACGTTATATATGTACACGTCTCGGTAGAAACATGTAGGCTCACTATCGCTCACCAGAATGATATCGACACTTGAGTTGGGTGAACAGTCTTAATCCTGAAAAAAAAAACGATTGGGATCCAACGTCTTAAATCGCAAAAATAATTGGGTGAAACGGGCGGGGGGTGGGGGGGGGGGGTAAAAAAAGTAGCCGCTCCTCCCACCCGGCCTCTACATACACACAGTCACAGGGATAAACCCAGCATTAATATTGCTCTCCGATAATATGGTGCCAGCCCAACCCGTTCCTTCTTTAAAGGGGGAATGGGCCCGTTTTTCTGGCTCCTCTTCTCCCTCCTGCTTAGCCCCATTGGTTTGAGATTTTAATATGCTTGCCCCATTAGTTTGTCGATTTTAATACCATCTGCCCCATTTCCTTATCAATATTAAGACCTTTCGTGCTATTTAGGTGTCCATTTTGTTTCCTGGCAAACGATAGTGAGCCTGTAATTTTGAAAGAACCGGCCTTCGGCCGGGAAATTTTTCTACCGAAAAATGTACACATTAATATAGAAGGGGGATCTAATGGATGTTTTGTTTAAGTTTGATGGAGGTCCAGGGCGGAAACTAAACACTACTAAAAATATAAAACACTAAGCCAATAAATACGCCCATCTCCCCTCAAGCGCAAAATTTTCTATTCGATTTTGGTTACAGCCGGAGTTTATTGCGTCCCAATTACTTTCCTGTCAATTTAGAAGTAAAATATTATAATGACTTTGGTGGGAAATAGCCTCCTTTTCTCTCTCCTCGATCCCTGCGTGGGTTGGTTGCTAAAATTCCTGGATGGGAATGTACGGTAGCGTGCAAAAAGTTGTTTACAGTTTTATCGTTTGGTCGGATCCAGGAATGTATTTCTAAGACATTGATGTACTGTTCAACCAATTTTGCAAGACTCTATTTTCCTTTGTTTCTGCTGCACATGGGATATTTGATTCCCATCCCCTCCCCCCCCCCATGATGCAGTTCTTAGGCTAAGTTACCCTGACAAGAACATTAGGAAGCTGCATCTCACGAGCATTATCATGCCTCAGTCTGGAAAACTCATAACAGATACAACGGCCTTTAACGCCTTTCTCGCGTTCCCTGTCATGTGACGGGCGCCATTTTGAGCCTATGGAAGCGAGGCCAGCAGTTGCAAGCAGCGCGGGCGGCCCCCAACTGGAGCCCGTGACAGTCGGGCACATACTGACACAACTTATAGCCATGTGTGGCATTACTGCAGCATTACACCTGGCCTATGTTTGCAATATCGTTGCAAGATAACCAGACGTCATACATAGATGATTCAGGTGTCATTGGAAAGTGCTATCATTGTACTTTCACGGATATATAATTATATTACGCTCTGGCTCGTGCTTATGCATGATAATTTGCAGGGAATGAAGGTAATTTTGGGCAATTATGCACACTCGTAAGGGTTTAACCCTTTCAGTGCAGCCATATTCCCTCTATAATAGGGCTTATCCAGGTACTCCTGATTGCTTAAGCAAGTGACTGAATGAAAATAAATGTTTGCAACAAAAGACTAGAAGAAAAGAGCTTTTTAAATGACACAAAAATGAGCTCTCTACCTAGCGGGGTTCACCAACAGCGTTACTAGTAACAGACATCGGTAATATTCACTAATAATTAGCAATGTTCTGCTAAATTTGCCTTTGGCAATACTGAATATTATGTTACGCGAGACAAACCTCACAGAGCTTCAGTGCCGCGGAAGACTTGCCGGAGAGCAGACGGGTTACCTGTCGCGCTCCTGATCACTCACGGTAGTCTCCACAGGCTTTAATGGGCCGTACCAATACGATCCCCGTAACGAAAGGGTTAAGGCCACTGATGCATTACTAAACAGCAATTCTGTGTGTCTCGCCAGCCCTACCACATTGCTAACCAGAATATTTACACAGGCTTAACAGATGGTGTGCATCCCTCTGCAAGTCGCAGCATAACAACTTCAGATTCCTGCTATACTAACGCTGACTTTATCAACTATAATACTGACGAACTATGCGAGGGCTCTCCAAGTTCTGCACCCTCGACACCATCACCCCATCACAGCAATGAAAGGTTCCCACCATTGACACCATGTAGCTCCAGAAACTGACCAACCTATTCTCTAAGATATAATCAATCCTAAATTAATGAATAAACCGATTCAGTGTAGTTACTGAACCCTATGGACACGCCTTTTTTTTTTTTTTTTTGGTGTAAAAAAAAAGTAGTTGGACAAAAAAATCCTACCTGTGCTTACATATTCTTTGCAAAGTGCTGTACGCACTTGCCTAATGCTGCCCAGACGCCAAGCTTATTACGAATTCTTTATAATGCTAACAGGATTTGCAATTTTGCTGGAGCCTGGTTGCCGAGGTTGGTGTGTTGGCTTGGGGAATTCCGACTTTAAAAAAAATAAATAAATAAATAACAAAATAAAATAAAAACAAATAGGAAGAGTGAGGATTGGGCCTGAGTATATAGAATAGATAGAATAGCCTTTTGAGTCGCTGTTCTTTAATAAGTGGACTGAGATCGTTTGGGTGTAGCTAGAATATTGTGGAGGAAGTTTCATTACCGAGGTATAATCCTAGACAAACCCCATCATGGTCGGTGGTAATTAATGGAGTTTGACCACATTCATAGACAGTCAATATTATACGCTAGTTGTTTTAATTGCAAGTACTGTAATAATGTTGTACCAGTTCTCATTGCAATTACAATAACTAGCGTATAATATTTACTACCTAAGAATACAACTAATAAGCTACTGAAACTACTACCGACAATAATGGGGTTTATCTATGAATATGGCTCTTAGCCTATCGATATGTTTGTTTTCTTCTAGTAATATGAATAATATTTTTGGGGGCAACACAATTGGTCTATAGAAAGTTATAGTACTGACGATTTGTTCGAGATGGATGCTACTGCCATTAATTTGGGAATTAATTAGGCAAATTGTTTGATGTTAATCAGGATATTATGAAAAGACGTAATCGGTACCTTAGGAGATCCCATATTACAACGTAACAGTGCATAGCATAACGTGTATCTTACGTGATCATATTACAGAGACCTAAATCAACTAAGGCAGATTAGGGTACTATATACATATTGATCAAATAGTGATTAGGATTTGTAATATATTCTAGCCTTAGCCTTACCTGATCTCATAGCTAATCTAAACACTTGTTGTGCTTTGGATAACTGAAATAATTTGCTATTTTTATTTATGTGTATAAAGGAGACAAAAGGCAGGTTGCCTTTGCGAATGCCTTCCCCAAAGCCAAAAGAGTGACAAAGCTTAATTCAATTGACGTTGCAAAATGCGTGGTCACATGACGTTTAAATCAGTTTAAATCATAGGATGGAGGAAAGATTGTTTTAGGGAGAGAGTTCCAGAGTTCACATTTTGAACAGAAGAAATACTGAGAAAAGTTGCCAATTCTTGGGTTGGAGAGCTGGACAGATTAAGAGTGGGACTGTGCTAAAAGGCGGGTACCTCCCACTCGCCGCAAAGAGAGAGCTCTGAAAAGCACCGATTGTTGTAATAGTGATATCATGTACAGCAAGCAAACATGCATTTATTTACAATACATTTTTATAACTTCTCTCTTGTAAAACAAATATTAGCTTGATTATCAGGCAATATTAATTATTCTGACAAAATTGGAAATTTATACACGCTTATTATAAAAATTGGCTAAATAATTATAGACGCCATGTAGTCATTCATAATTGGTATTTTTAAGCGTAAGCGTAATTGTAATTTACACTATGTTAAATATTAGTTCACTAATAGGTACATTGTTGAAAGCATACACGTTGCTTGTTCATTCGAGACTGAAAGTGAAGGAGCAAGAATATTATATTTTCAACACCATGCATGACGTCCAAATTATCATTATTAATACCGATTATGCGAAATGTATGCTAATCTGTTTGTAGTTCAGCTTTCGGAAGAGGGATGTGGCGAATATTCTAATGTGGTTGTTTAGATAACGACTCAATTTTACTGTTGCATAATTGGGGTGATATATATATATATTTTTTGTTATGTTACTTGTTGATGAGGTGCATGGTGGAGGATATTATGGTAGTGAGGGTGATAGTGGTGGTGGTTAAGGTGACAAAGGTGGTGATTGTGAGGATAATGATGTAGATGGTGGCGGTGGTGGTGAGGTGCATGGTGGAGGATATTATGATGGTGAGGGTGATAGTCGTGGTGCTAAAGGTGGTGATTAATGGTGATTGTGAGGATAGTGGTGAAGGTGGTGGTGATGATGGTGAGATTCATAACAAAGGAGACTATGATGACCATGGTGATAGGGGGTATGGTGATATTAGTGATGGTGATAGTGGTGATTGTGAGGATAATGATGATTGTGATGGTGAGAATAGTGGTGATGGTTATATAGGTGATGATAGTGATTGTAAGGACATTCGTAGGGGTGACGGTAGCAATATGTGTGGTGACAATGTTGGAAGAGTGGTTGACTCTTGGAGTTGGAAGACAGGAACTGGATGATGCTTCTGTTGGTGAAGAACTTTCAGTTGTACTCCAACCCCGACACATTCCTAATAATGTCCTCTCATCCTTTCACTCAGTAGAGGTGGACATGATCTCGTCCTACATAAGAAACCTCAATAAAACATTTTGCTCGTTGGATCCCATAAATGTTTCCAAGCTACCAAGAGTCTATGATCACACAGTTGAGTTTATTTCCAAAATAATTAATAAGTGCTTCTCTGAAGGTAGCTTCCCACATTCTGAAAAGCATGCACTACTCCGACCTACTCTAAAGAAACCTGGACTTGATGTTGAGAACATGTTGAACTATCGTCCTGTCTCCAACCTGTCCTTCATATCAAAGATATTAGAGCGTGCAATACTTGACCAATTACAACCACTACTTCAGCAGAATGAAACTATCCCAATTTTTCAGTCTGCTTTCCGACAGCATCATTCAACTGAAACAGCATTGATTAGAGTACATAATGATCTAGTTGAGAACATTTGCAATGGTGTGGCCTCACTATTGGTCTTGCTTGATCTCTCTGCGGCCTTTGACACAGTGGATCACGAGTTGTTATTGAGTGATCTTTATGATTGTGGTGTGCGTGACTCCGCTCTCTTGCTTCTTGGGTCGTACTTGTCAGGTAGATCCCAGAGTGTGATGGTAAATCAAGTGGTCTCGGACTCGACACCCCTGCAGTATGGTGTTCCGCAGGGATCAGTTTTAGGCCCTATCCTATTTATAATTTATATTAGCAGTTTGTCTCTTCTGCTTCGTGTACATAATGTCACCTTTCACTTTTATGCAGATGACACCCAGATTTATGTGAGAATCACAAATATAGTTGATATACGGAGTAAGATGGAATTGTTGATGTCTGATATCAAGAAGTGGATGAGAGCGAGAAAACTTAAACTAAATGATGGTAAAACTGATATTCTCATCATCCGAGGAAATAGAAGAGCTGATGATATAGTAGGTGCCCTCTCCATCAATGTGGGTGGATCTCAGCTGCGACCGGCCAACTCTGTTCGAAATCTGGGTGTATATGTGAACTCCCGATTATATTTCAAAGAGCATGTAAACCAGATAGTTAAAGTTGTTACTTGCACATCAGAAATCTCTATTTGGTGAAGCCGTTTATAACCAGACGTTGCCTCCTGACGTTGGTTCACTCATTGGTCTTCTCTCGTGTTGATTATTGCAATGCCCTGTTGGTGGGTCTTCCAAATTATATTTTAAAGAAAGTTCAGTCTGTTCTTAACAGGGCCGCAAGACTAATTTTTGGTGTTCCACCTAGAACTCCTACTACATCTCTTCACATAGAACTGCACTGGCTGCCAGTAAGAGCAAGAATAGAATTTAAGTTGTGTTTGGTGACTTTTAAGGTTCTCAAATTTGGTGAGCCTAGGTACCTTGCGGAGCTGCTCAGGCGCCCACCGGCACACCATGGTGTAGTTGTGCGTCATGACAATGACCCTTTTCGTCTTGATGAACCAAGGGCTTTCCAGCAGTCTTCTTTCTTTGAGAGGTCATTCTCCTACATGGTTGCGAGGTTGTATAACAGGTTGCCGCTGTCCATGAGACAACTGAGTTCTGTTGAATGCTTCAAGAGACAACTTAAGACTTTTCTCTTTGAGAGAAGCTATGATATTGAGAGAGGTGTCATGACAGATGGCTATAGAGTTTAGGCTATTTTGCCACTGCTAGTGATTGTTAAATGTGTGTTGTATATAAGCCTTCTTTTGATGCATTGATTTTGTTCTTTTTTCTTTCTCTTTCCGAGCGCTAGTGAATTCTTCGGAAAAATTGGCGCTTATGAGAAATAAGTAACATGCTTATTATTATTATTATTATTTAATTATTATGTTAATGATGCGATTATATATAAAGCTAACATTGTGTATTATATATAAAGCTAACATTGTGTATTATATATAAAGCTAACATTGTGTATTATATATAAAGCTAACATTGTGTATTATATATAAAGCTAACATTGTGTATTATATATAAAGCTAACATTGTGTATTATATATAAAGCTAACATTGTGTATTATATATAAAGCTAACATTGTGTATTATATATAAAGCTAACATTGTGTATTATATAAAGCTAACATTGTGTATTATATATAAAGCTAACATTGTGTATTATATATAAAGCTAACATTGTGTATTATATATAAAGCTAACATTGTGTATTATATATAAAGCTAACATTGTGTATTATATATAAAGCTAACATTGTGTATTATATATAAAGCTAACATTGTGTATTATATATAAAGCTAACATTGTGTATTATATATAAAGCTAACATATATGTCTTATCCATCAATCAACCCCTTCACACATTTGCTCTAGCCCTTTTATGAATTACAGAGGTTTGGGGTCACGATCACTGGCCTACGGATAATGAATGGACTATAGTTTCTTGAAAGGTTTTAATTAACTCCTTCACCACCATTACGTAACTTTCATCATATTCTGGTTTCCATTAGACTATTTTATGTAGCTTGTAATTAAGGGGAGGTATTTAGTTTGTTCCCTAGACCTCCATCAAGCTTAAAATTACACCCCCTTGAGTCCCTTTCAAGCTATATTTGTACATTTTTCGGTAGAAAAATGTCCCGGCCGAAGGCCGGTTCCTCTTAAATTACAGGCTCGCTATCGCTCGCCAGGATAAAATTGACACCTGAATGGTACGAAAGGTCTTAATATGGGGTGAAAGTTCTTATAATCGCTAAACTAATGGGGCAAACGTTTTATAATATCAAAAGCAATGGGGCTAAACATGAGGGAGAAAGGGTTCAAGAAAAAAATCCCTTAAGTGGAGATCTGCCCTTAACCTGGCACGTATGGGTCAATACGATCTCCATTAACCCTCTTTGTAAAATAGGTCCTTCTTAAACTGCATAGAAGCATTTAAATTCTAGCCATAATCAAAGGCAAAATGCGTCGTGGTGTTGAAGGGGTTAAATAGCACAATAACTTGTATCGGAGTCAAAATGCATTGTGATGAAATATATTATCTAAAGAATTTCACCTTTATCACGACAGTCTTTTGAATATTTAGAACAAATGTGTAGTGATACAGTAATGCTACATACACGAATACATCAAACACATTGATCAACATACTGTGGTTACTTATAGCGGATTCTAGCCTTCAATAGCATTAGTCGATATAATGGCTGGTGTAACTCGGGCTTGTTACGATGGGAGGGAGGGTGATGCTTTTGTTTTTCCTCTGTTTAAGGGGAGATGTCCACTTGAGGGACTTTTTTCTTGACCCCTTTCTCTCTCATGTCTAGCCCCATTGCTTTTGAGATTTTAAGATGTTTGCCCCGTTAGTTTGGTGATTTTAAGAACTTTCACCCCATTTTAAGACCTTTCGTGCCATTCAGGTGTCTATTTTATCCTGGCGAGCGATAGCGAGCCTGTAACTTAAGAGGAGCCGGCCTTTGGCCGGGACATTTTTCTACCGAAAAATGTACACATTTATCTTGAAAAGGGGTCTAGGGGCTGTAATGTTAAGCTTGATGGAAGTCTAGCGAACTAACTAAAAACCTCCCCTTAACCCGTACACTACCGGTGACGTCCTTTTCATTCTATTCTGGCAACTGTCAGACGATTATATTTAGCTAGAGAAGGATGTCTACTCATTGAAAGACTACATACTATCTCAATTAATCGCTTTAGCTACCACATATCCTCCATAAGCTTAATCAAATAGTTTAAAGAAAAACAAACAATAAAATTGTCACCGGCGCTGTATGGGTTAAGAAGGGTAAAAAAGACAACTAGTAATAGAGCCCAATTCAAGATACATTCGAGTAAAACATGTCTGGACACAAGGAGTTTGAAGGAATATAAGTCGTAGGTTGAGGGAAAGATAGACTGGGGAAAATAATTCATTATAGTGGCTGTTGAACAAATGGGTTAAGCTATTTGGTTAGATTGATATTGACATTTGGTTAGAATAAAAACTGGGCTAGGTTAAATATAGGATAAGTTAGGTTCCAGATTATGGTTAAATTAGAGTTCGGTAATATTGATGTTTTGTTAAGGTTAAATGTTAATATCAGGTTATGTTATACTACAGTTAGGCTAAAATTAGGTTATTTTTAAATTAATATTTAGATGGGCGAATTGTCTCTTAACCCTTTCTGTACCAGCGACGTCTAATATATATCATTCTAGCTAAATGTAGACTTTATGTAGATTAGGAAGGATCTGTGATAGTTGCGGGAGATCCTTACTTAACCCTATCCGACATATGACGCGATGTTGAGCCTATTGGGGATACTTTGAAGCCTTTGTTACTATCAGGGGTATTTAGAAACCTTTAGTTTAGTTACTTCAACCTCTGCAGTTGTCTTTGAGTTAGCTGTGGGCAGAAAACTAATTTTGGAGAGGTAATTATAAGAGTGACAGAACTCTATTTCTTATTGCTAATCTGACAACCTCTGCGTCATATGAGTCTGAAGGGGTTAACTGCATGCAGTTGATTAGTAGTAGCCAGACTATAATACAAAGCAAGTCGAAGGTACAGAAGGGGTTAAATTGTACGAAACAATTGTAAATCCAATAATTGTTAAACACTCTGCTGTTGGGAGTGAGGGTGATGGGTGTGATTGATGGTGGAGGTTAAGCTGTATATTTACGATGGATATAACATTTGATGAATAATTGATATGCATGTATTCGCTTTGGCCAATAGTTCTATACTTGAACTGTTATGTTTATTGGAATTGTGTATGACTGTGAAAATGATTATAACCATAGTAAAAATAATAATAATAATAATAATAATAATAATAATAATAACAATAACAAGAGTTACTATTATTGTTATCACCTATATTATGCTTAATGATATGAAACAAATAAACTTATGATCTAGAATCGAACATGTGGTGCATTGGCATACAAATTCCACCTTACATAGAAGTACGAATGTACCTGAAATCTACTCTGAGAGAATGCAAAGTTATTATGATGAATTCTGGGAACGTCCAAGACAGCTATGACACACACACACACACACACACACACACACACACACACAGCCCGTAGCCTAGTAGGTAGCGCTCTCGTCTCACACACGAGGGGTCGGGGGTTCAATCCCCGGCCGGGCGGAGACAAATTGGGCTTGTCTCCTTTCATGTGTTAGCCTCAGTTCACCTAGCTGTAAATAGGTACCTGGAATAAGTGGACGACGTTGTGACGTCCCATCTGGGGTTGGCAAAAATGGTACAAGGCGAGATGGGTATCATATGGTTCACCTAAGCTGATGGCTACCTAAGCCTTCGGGCGAGACGGTACCGTCTATAGTGAGAATGGTACCATACAGATCCACCCTAAGCCTTCGTTTCCGATGTCGCCAATTGGCTAAAAAATACAGACTACACACACATCCACAGCCATTCCAACGATACATATAACACCTACACATATAGGAGGCGGGAAATAACGAGCATGCTCACTCCCGCAATACAACTAGAGTAAGTACAACTAGAGTAAGTACACACACACACACACACACACACACACACACACACACACACACACACACACACACTCTACGTCTATCCCTCCTAGACGACAGTCGTATGCCATTGACATGCCATTGATGTACAGGACATATCAGCAACATACGACCCAAGATCGGCATGTTCGGCCTCAATTAACAACGGCCATTAGCCGCCTGCTCCCCTAATTTGCCCACGCTTCTCTTCCACAAGACACAATACTCCAACCCCAACACTGTGACTGTCTGCCACCAGCCACAATTTAAGCAGGGTTAGAACGTCTGTGCTAAAGCTTCTTTATAGAACCATGATGGCAACACTGGGCAAGTAGGTCCCTGGAAGCTTTATGCCTCACCAGATAAACTATGTCTTGGGTCGAACAAGTCCTGGAAGACTTAACCACCGCTAAGGCCGCAGCTGCTTTGTCAAACAACAACGCTGTGTCGTATAATTATCAGCTCTCTCGCATTTCTAACCGGAACCTCTGCCACAAACATAACCACCTGTATTCTAGGTCCCGAGTGTCATGCCAGAAAACGTTCAAATTCTGACGCAACCAGCTGAAGCCACTATGATACCGATGAGCTAATTGAGGGATCTCTCAGCTCAGCGTTTTCAACACCATCAGCACATCATACCCCTGTGAGGCTCCTGACTCCAACATTGTCACCCAGGACAGTGTCACCGTTTGAACTGCTGCTTCCCACACCCAGGAAACTCATCAGCTTCGTGGGCGCCATAGCCCGCAACCTATGCTGGGAATTGCACAAAGGACAATTCAGCCTATTCCTTGTTGCATGATAACATCTAATAAATGAATAACCTGAACTATAATCTGTTCATTGTAATTAGGACAAATCTTTGTCCGCTAAGCTCTATAGGCCTAACTACAAAAAAAAAACAAGTAATCGTGCTAAGATTTTTAACGTTTGGGAAGAGTCAGCTAGGGAATATGCATGGAGATTTACAGCCCATTTGCTCTAGCCCTTTTGTGTTAGAGAGGTTACAGGGATAAATATGTATGGCCTCTTTGTAATGAATGGAATATAGATTAAAACAACCTATATTATCAGTCCTATAACCCTAATCCCACTGAACAATTCCCGTGTACACGCGTCGAGCAAGTGGATCGAACCCCCGTCTGCTAACCTGACTGAGACCCCTTAGCGACGATGAGGCAGGACCAGGCCGTCTAATGTGGCTTCAAAGGAGGGACATAACAATAGCAATTTACTTCATGGTCAGCGTTATCGACTTGGGTTATGGCCGCGGGGTACATCGATGGCTGATTATCAATGGCCAAGGGGCTTCTTTTTGTGTATGCCATGGACGATTAGTAATAAATTTCCTACGGTCTCCGGGTTTTATTACCTTATGTGGTATTGGGGAGGTGAATGGTAACCTGTAATTGTGAAGGTATTAAGTAGGGTTTCTTCTGTACGATACAGTATATCTTAATTATGACTACCTTTACATATTGCTATAGCCTTCTACACACACACACACACACACACACACACACACACACACACACACACACACACACACACATACACACACACACACACATACACACACACACACACACATACACATACACATACACACACAGACTTGTCGAACAAATACAAACACATAAACAGACGCATACATATTCCCTAAATGTCTGTTTGTATATCTTTTAAGCAACATTATTTAAGAGCTTTCAATGTTTCAGATCTGTGTTGGTTCTTGGTTAAGAGAATATTTTATTGCACTAATATTCTCAAACTGTGGGTTAAGACATTGAGTGTTAATTAGTGTAAAGGCTTGTATAGTAGACTTCTTATGTCGTGAAAACATTATTTGACATATCTCATATCCGAACTTTATAATGTCTGGCTACTTCATCTAGTTGCATTAAACACAGTCGTCCATTTTCTGAAACGTTGTATTCTATCTCCAAAAGTTTTGTTCAGCTTAACCCTATCTAGTGCGAGGTGGGTCTGTTTGGACCCTACCTGTTTCACTGTATTAGTGTGTAGATTGTTTGGACGCTTTACCACATCTATTTAGCTAGTATATGACACTTCATCCGATTTAGGTGTATGTTTTTGTTTTGTTTCTTTTTAGGGGGGGGGGGGGGGGCGGGGCGAAGGTATAACAACCGTATAATTTAGGACAAATAATCAAAACCCTTGCTAATAATGAAATACAAGCCTACTACTACTATCCTCCCCATGCGTCGATCCAGATAGCGTTAATGGACGACTAGACACACTCGGAGGGTTAATATTATGTAAACACACACAAATTCACATGAGGAACCTGAGTTGCGAGAGTTGTAGACCTTATAGTGACAGAGATAGGCCAACCTCCACCATCTTGGTTTCACTAGCCATATACAGTATATATACAGTATATTTTAATTGTAGTTATATATTTATGTATTTTTCTAATTTACTATTAGTATTAGTATTTGTTAGTATTATTATTATTATATATATATATATATATATATATATATATACCGTGTATATACAGTATATATATATATATATTATTATTTTTCTCTCTCATCTCTCTCTCTCTCTCTCTCTCTCTCTCTCTCTCTCTCTCTCTCTCTCTCTCTCTCTCTCTCTCTCTCTCTCTCTCTCTCTCTCTCTCTCTCTCTCTCTCTCTCTTTTTTTTACCAATGAATATCTCCATATCCCCCTTTGAGGACACTGGTACAGGATATAAAACTATTTTGTTTAAAGAATAAGGCAACACAATGGCGTCCAAAGTAGACAAGCGAGCTCTCCCTCTCTCTCTCTCTTTTACTACCGGTTCTCTGGTGAGAGTTGTGGGAGAGAGGTTCTTCCTCTTAACTGTTTTAAGATCCGATTACGCACTTCTTCTTTTTTTGCGGGGGGGGGGGGGGGGCTATTTTGTGATGTTATTTAGATTAGGAAGGGTATATGGAAGTCAGAGGGTTAATTGAGCTATTCTTTACCCATTTAGTGTCCATAAATGCTTCCTGAACTGTTTACAGTCGTCTAATGACACCCAGAATAAACTCTCAAAATGCATCCTATTCTTTAAAGGATTCAATTACAGTAACTTATTAGTTTAGCTTGTGTAATAAAGTGTTTTATAACTGCAAGAGGTCATTGTTAGCACTATCGGGTGCTACATCTTGGTGTTATTATACATTATGTTTGATTGTTATTGTCGAATTAGATTTAATTTTTAGTTTTCGAGCAATATATTTTTAGTTTTACCTCCTATGCTAAAAGCAAACTTCTCTCAATCCCCCTTCAAGTGACAAGGCACTCCCCAGACCACCTTCAATCTGAATATTTACATTTTCTGGTAGACAGATATCCTAGCCAAAGGCCGATTATTTCTAAATATGAGGCTCGGTATTCCTTGCTCGGAAAATATAAACACCTACTGTAAGTTAGGTGAAGTCCCTGATAATTAGGTGAAGTCCCTGATAATTAGGTGAAGTCCCTGATAATTAGGTGAAGTCCCTGATAATTAGGTGAAGTCCCTGATAATTAGGCGAAGTCCCTGATAATTAGGTGAAGTCCCTGATAATTAGGTGAAGTCCCTGATAATTAGGTGAAGTCCCTGATAATTAGGTGAAGTCCCTGATAATTAGGTGAAGTCCCTGATAATTAGGTGAAGTCCCTGATAATTAGGTGAAGTCCCTGATAATTAGGTGAAGTCCCTGATAATTAGGTGAAGTCCCTGATAATTAGGTAAAGTCCCTGATAATCGCCAAACTGATGAGGTGAAACATCTGAAAACCTCCAAACTAATACAGTAGAACTGGGACGTTCCTAAAAGACCTGCCTCGCACTGGATGGGGTTGGGTTGAAACAAATCCCCTTATGCTAGAAAAAACAAGACAATGTATATATATTATGGAAATGTATTGTAGTGGAATCTCCATATAATTTCGACCTCCTTGAGTGTGAGGGCTCAGTACTCAACTGCATTATGTGAAAAGCTTCTTATGCAAACTAAAAGGAAGTAATAATCGATTCATGTTACGGGTTTGCTTAACCCTTTCAGTAATAGGTCGTTTTTTTATGTTAGTCTTGCTAACATTAGAGGATTTTAGGAATTAAATGGGTAAAATACAAATCAGTTAACCCTCTGACTTTCAAATTGTCTTCCTAATATAGTTAAAAC
This sequence comes from Paralithodes platypus, assembly GCA_032716605.1. Lineage (NCBI taxonomy): Eukaryota > Metazoa > Arthropoda > Malacostraca > Decapoda > Lithodidae > Paralithodes > Paralithodes platypus. Next base: position 6,163,040 of record CM064486.1, on the reverse strand, counting down.
CTTCTAATGATTGTCAGGATAAAAGGGAGAAGTGTGTCGTTTAGTACTGGAAGGGTTATTATCAGCATAAAGGGAGAAGTGTGTCGTTTAGTACTGGAAGGGTTATTATCAGCATAAAGGGAGAAGTGTGTCGTTTAGTACTGGAAGGGTTATTATCAGCATAAAACCAGTCTGAAGGAAACACACCGACTACAGAGCAAGAATCTTTATTTGTATTTTATGTTTTGTCTGGAAGGCTTCTTCGTAAATAATGCATAGGCCTTCTGGGTACTGTAATCCCCTTGGTGTACGTAAGGTGCTTATTGGTCCGTGTGTGTGTGTGTGTGTGTGTGGCAGCCGTGGTGAACGGACGTGCCCTGTCCAGCTCCGTGACTTTTACAGTGAACTTATAACTTTTAACTCGTGAATCATTGCTTTACCGTGATTATCGAAGGTGGTATTTGAATATTAAAGTGCATAATGGAAAACCTACCACCTTCGGATACTTACTGTGCAATATGCAACAAACAATGTTTACTGGAGTGTTTGAAGTGCCAGAAATGTAAAAGTTATATCCATGCTGACTGCTCAAACCTCTCTGCTTACGCCATAGTGAACTTCTTTAATACAAGGTGTCGGTACACTTGTGAAGAATGTGCAAGAAAACAGCTGGGCGACGATTGTGACCGGTTATTTGCGCAGGTGTACACCATATTAGAGAAGGAGAGGGAGGTGGGACAACAACAACGATTGGAGCAGGAAGGTGCTGTAAATGACGTTGATGAAACAAACGAACTTGACAACGAAAATAAACTTAGTGAGGAAAATGATGAAAGTATTGGGCCAAACGAACCGTCCTCACAAAATAAAAATACAAAACACTCTACTGGCAAACAAGGCAACACCCAAACTACCGCAGGAAATGGAAACCAGACTAGCGACCAACGGAAAGAGAAGGTATGCTACTATTACAAAAACAACAAGTGTAAATATGGACTAAGGGGCCGCGATTGTCCGTATGCTCACCCCAGACTGTGCACTAGGTATATGGTAAACGGCTTGTGACCCAGTAAGAGGGTGTAAAAAAGGTAAGGACTGCGTCTATCTACATCCACCAATATGCTATGGGTCAGAAAGAAAACGGGAGTGTTTGAATATGGAATGTAAAAAACTACATTTGAAGGGCACTCGCCGCTACCCCCCCTCTGACCATCAAACTACCGAACAACAAACAAGGCAACAGGCAGCCCCCGCCAAACAACTACCCGCTCGGTCAACCATACCACCACCAGCCCCTAAACCACACAATGCATGGGAAAGTGGCCCCCACACCAGACTGAAAAACAACAAAATGCTACTACACAGTCTTTTTTATTGCAGCAAATGCAACAAATGCAACAAGTACAGCAACATATACTGCAAGTGCTGAAAGCAGTGCCGTGGCAGTGGGGCCCCACGCACCCGCTACAAGGATACCAGCAACAACAGGTGGCAGCAATGCCGACAGCCTTTATAAAATAATCACTCTAAATATTGCTGGCCTCTTACCATACAAATTTAGAGGCAAAATAAAATTACTCTCGAAGTGGCACAAACTGAAAATGCTTTTATAATCTCCCTAACAGAGGAAATCAGAGAAGCTGAAATAAAAATACCAAACTTTGTATCATATAGAACGGACAGACCAAAACAAACGAAAAAAGGCGGTGTCATCACCTACGTGGATGGCCACTTTGCAGCTAGGACGCAAGTTCTCCACTCAGAATCAAACTTGTACACAGAATCCCTAGTACTATACATTAAAGACCTTGATTGGGTATATATAAATATATACAGGCCACCAGCGTGCCCAACAAATAAATTTAATGACCAACTAACAAAGATTAGAGAAGTAATTAACTCACTACCACCACCCATGCCTACCATTATGCTCACTGGTGATCTAAACTTCCCGCTCATAGACTGGGAGTTGGAGAGTGTATATGGAGGAGCAGGGGACATGCGGACTCAGGCAGAAGCTGTCCTGAACTTTGCGGAGGATTTCTGTTTACATCAAGCCATCAACACTCCCACAAGAGGTGACAACATACTGGACATTGTGATGACAAACAATGATGACCTTTTACATAATATTACTGTAAACAAAACTAATCTCTCAGATCATAACATCATAACCCTGACGACCAGCTTACCTACAAATATGCAAACTAGAATTCCCAGTGCAGCGCAACAAGCACCAAATTTCAGCCGAATGAACTTTCACAGCGAGTCAGTCTGCTGGGAAAGTTTAAAGAGAGACCTCGGTGAAGTAAACTGGGATTCACTCATGAAAGACTGCGATCCTGAGGCGCAATACGACATACTGACGACTAAATGCTTGGAAATATCAGAGAAATATGTACCGTTGAGGAGATCGTCTAATAAGACCTCTCCTTATAAGGGTAACATACCAAGGGACCGAAAAGTTCTGATGCGAAAGAGAACAAAACTAAGAAAAAACTCAAGAACACCAACAACATTGAAATACGGACGCAAACCGAAAACAAAATTACCATCATAGAAGAAAAACTTAAAAGGTCAGTTAAATTAGAAGATGACCGGAAAGAAATACAAGCCAGAAATACAAGCCGTGGCATGCATTAAAACCAATCCTAAATACTTTTACAAGTATGCTGCAAACAAGTCAGTAGTGAGAGCGAGTGTTGGCTCACTGACTGACTCAGACAGCCGAACCATAAACGAACCTCAAGAGATTGTTGAAGAACTACTGCTCCAGTACAAAAGTGTCTTCAGCAACCCTGTGAAAGACAAAATAATCAACTCACCTATGGACTTTTTTCGTCACGGTACTGACTGCACATCAAAACTGACGGACATAACTTTAAGCAGAGACATCATAGAAGGAGCAATTAATGAGATGGATACTAACTCAGCAGCTGGTCCCGACCACTTCCCTGCTGTGCTCCTTAAACGTTGTGCTAAAGAGCTGAGCGTTCCTTTGCTCTTTCTTTATAGAACTTCATTAGAATCTGGTATAATACCAAAGAAATTAAAAAGTGCCAACATCACACCAATCCACAAGGGAGGGTCGAAGACAGAGGCAAAAAATTATCGACCAGTTGCCTTAACCTCCCACATTATTAAAGTCTTGGAGAGAACATGGCTCAATATCTCGAACAAAACAACAAAATGAACCAAGACCAACATGGTTTTCGCACTGGGCGTTCATGCCTCTCCCAACTGCTCGCCCACTATGAAACAATTTTAGAAAAGCTGGAATATAACAAAAATGTTGATGTGGTCTATCTTGATTTCTCAAAAGCCTTTGACAAGGTAGACCACGGCATTTTGTTACACAAGATAAGACAAATGGGCATTACTGGAAAGCTCGGGATGTGGCTGCACTCGTTTCTTACTGACAGGGAGCAGTGTGTAGCGGCTAGCGGTGCAGTGTCTCGGCCGTCGGTGGTCAACAGTGGGGTGCCACAGGGATCGGTCCTTGGACCTCTGCTATTTCTGATCCACATATCCGACATAAACAGACACGTCTTACACTCGTCTGTAGCTTCTTTTGCCGATGACACCAGGGTACTGAAGGAAGTTTCTTCAGTATCGGATGCCGAAAAATTACAAACTGATCTGGCATCACTTTACTCGTGGGCAGAGCATAATAATATGTCCTTCAACGACAACAAATTTGAGCATATACATTACTGTTCAGGGGGAATCAATTACAATGCACACACATTTGCAGCACCGGACGGTTCACATATAGACACCAAGGAGTATATAAGAGACCTAGGAATTACCCTCAGTTGTGACGGAAACTTTACCCAACATACAAAATGTGGTAAAGAAGGCACGAAGCCAGGCTGTCTGTATCCTTCGCACTTTCCGGACACGTGAAAGGCTTCCTATGCTGACGTTATACAAGTCACTCGTGATACCATTGCTAGAGTATTGTTGTCAGCTGTGGAGTCCGTGGCGAGCAGGAGAGAAGCAGTCACTTGAAACAGTGCAACGATCTTTCACCGATAGAATATCTGACGTCCGACATTTAGACTACTGGGCAAGGTTACCTGAACTCGACCTTTACTCACTAGAAAGGCGTAGAGAAAGGTACGCTATATTATACATCTACAAAATATTTACCGAAAAATCTGAAAAATAACTTGAATATACGGTTTAGCATCCACCAACGACGGGGTCGGCTCTGCCATATTGAAAGGATATACCCCAGAGCAAGTACAAGAATCAAGACGCTCAAAGAAAACGCTTTTGCTATAAGAGGGCCACTCCTTTTCAATGCACTGCCCAGACACCTGCGTGACTCAACGGAACATAACCTTGAACGTTTCAAGAACCAACTAGATAAATTCCTACGGATAATACCCGATCAACCCAAGCTGCCACATTACCACCTCTGCGCTGCCAGCAACAGCATCATAGACCAGATGGCGAAGAGACGAGCAGACGGGTTATACAAGTGGCGGCGCATCAGCGTGGCCACGGGCAGCAACTACTGCCTGAAACTACTCACCACAGGAACCACAGGTGTGTGTGTGTGTGTGTATGTGTGTGGACGAGCGGTTGTAGGTTTATTGGTACAAATCTCTGGATATTTGTAGGTTTACAGGTACATGAGGTTTGGGGCGACAGTTAATCGGTACACACCTCTTTAAAATACGTTGAAATGGAGTGTTTTCGGTTAGGTAAGTTAGGTTAGGTTAGGTTAGTTTAGTGTAATTTAGGTTTAAAAATCGAAAAATGTACTCGTAAGCATGCACCAAATTGATATGTACCGATAAACACACAACCGCTCGGGTGTGTGTGTGTGTGTGTGTGTGTGTGAGAGAGAGTAAGGGGGGGGGGGGGTATATTTATCACTGTTGTTACAGCATACACTATTTTCCCTGGGTCTATATGTCTGTGGTAGGCTACATAATCAATGTGCAGATAAATATCATTAGACGTTTTTATTCAATTTAAAAAGGGCTTACAGCAATGAACAGGCTTCGGACTATCTCAGTTAACCCGTTTTACTACGACATACTTTTCTTAGACTGCACAAAATCGTTTAAATATATATAGAATAAGGGGAAAAAGACGTCTTTGGTACAGTAGATGGTTAAAATATGTTTCATGTTATATACTATTTAACTATGTAACATAACACATGAAGAACATTTAACACCCCCCCCCCCCCCTCTGTTCAACTTACTCCTCAGATAAGGTTGATCATAGACTATTTTAATAGTACTAATAGATATATTTCATTGCTGGAAAACATCCCTGACAAATGTAAACTAGAAAAATGCCTCCTAAGTTGACAACTGTCGCTCTCTGCAGTGTTATATAGTGAACACTTGAACATTCAGACATGAACATTTTGTCAATCAATATTCTGATAACCGTCTTGTTAAGTAGAGCATAACAAGGCTAAAAAACAAAATTAATCTGAAATATACACATACATTATGTGGCTTTTAATTACATAATGAACACGTGAACAAACTGCCACAGAAATATATTATTCAATATGGTATTAGGCCTTGTCCGCTTGTTACGTAGAACATAGGCAGATCAATCATAACACATTTATTTGTTTCCCAGCCCTGTATACCACCCAGCCGACCATGTAATTTACCTTTACAGGTATAGGAGAATAATCATTTGAAGTCGGCTGATCTCTTTATCCATGGACTATTATGTGTTGGGTAGGGAGGTGTGTGTGTTTGGTGTGTGTGTTTGGTGTGTGTGAATAGAGCGATTAGATATAAATAGATAGATAAACAGAGATAGCTACATAGATACATATAGCTAGCTAGATAGTCTTATGTATTTATTTTACAGCACTCTACTTTGATTTGATGCTTTAGTTTTACTCACATTCTGGGTTAGGGCTTGTCCTATCCAACGTGAGGTTTAGCTGTTTCTGTCTGTCGCTTTCACTATCTACTTTTCCTTCTGGGGGCAGGGGGCCGGGAATCCTCCTCCCCTTGTATAATATTCCTACTCGACGAGACAGAGAAACGGGCGAGGGAACGCGAAAGTGGTCTCGGACCCTGAGAATAGGAACTTTAAATGCTTCTGTTCGGGCTCTGTCTCGTGTCGGCCACCCCCAGCAATAGGGTATGTGCTTGTGTATATACTGTACATACATACACATTCTGGCCATAGTAGTGAGTGTTTTATATGTGTATTATGTGTTGTATATATTGTGTATGTTATTACTTAATTGTACTCTGCTGTTATGTAATGTTATCACATATATATAATTTGATCACATATAACCGTCTTGGTGGTGTAATGGTTAGAGTGTTTAAAAATCTGTGTGTGATAGCCCAGGTTCGAATCCCGGTGGATCACATAATTATATACTTGCATTAATTTCATTGGAGGTGTTTGGTGTTGGGGTGAAATTAATGAAATATAGATTATATTATATTATATTAATGTGTGTTTTGATACATTCTATTTTGAGCTTATGTTATTATTATACTAGTGTTCATTATGTGCTTAACTTTGAAATTTGCCGTACCTTACTACTTATATGTTATACTAGGAGTATATATCTCTGTGGGAAAGCCCGATCGTGGCCATGGCCTTTCTCAGGGACTCGGGGCTGTTCGGCCAGGCAGCTTAGGGAACAACAACAACAACAACTAGGAGTATATCACGGCGTCCGGCAATAGATAGATAGATAGATAGATAGATGGATAGACAGATAGTTATAAAGATAGATAAATAGATAGATAGATAGATAGATAGATAGATAGATATTTACTAACCTTCCTGCTCTCCCCTGGACGCCGCCGCCGCCCCCTCTGACGCCAGGTCTGTAAAAGGAAAACACACATAATTAAATTGAGTGGGTCTTAGGTCAGCTCAAGGACGAGAAGTAAAGGGAGGGGTTGTGTGGGAGGGTCTATAACTATCTGTTTTGCCCCTTTATTTTGGTGATTTTAAGAGGCTTCGCCCCATACGTATGTTGATTAAATAAAGTTTCACTTCATTCAGGTGTCGATTTTTCCATGACCAGTGACAGCAAGTCTGCAATTTAGGAGGAGCTGGTCTTTGGCCGGGACAACTTTCTACTTTGATATGTCCTTAAAGGACGCCCACCTCGTTATTTGTTTCTTTCTCTCGCTCTCCCTCTCTCTCTGGGTTGTATCTATTCGGCCCCATTCAGCCTACTGTTTTATTACGTTTATCCCCATCCAGGTGAACCGTTCGCCAGCATATTTAAAACAAAAATTGACAGCAGGTTAAATTTGTACTTTTTTCGATTGAAAAATGTCTCCGCCGAAGCCGAAGCCGAAACTGGCGAGCGATAATTGACACCTGGCTGGGGATAAACGTCTTAAAACAGTAATCTGAATGGGCCGAATGGATGCAAGCCAGACAAAGAGAGAAAATAAGAGAACAAAATGCAGGTCACCCCCCTTTAACACATTTAGCTTGTAGAATGGTCTTGGGTGACAATTGTGGTACTTATTTTTGGTTTAGCTTGATGGTGCGGCTGGGGGGAAAATACATATAATTAACCCATTCAGTACCGGTGACGACGTTTCCATTATATTCTGGCTACCTTTAGATGATTTTATTTAGCTTAGGAAGGATGTCAATCAATTCAAAGGTTGCAGGATTATCTCAATTAATCCTTTTAGATTCCATATATCTTTCCTAAGCTTCCTAAAATCGTCTAAAAATGTAGCTGAAATCAAAATAATAAAGGAGACGTCGCTGGTACTGTAAGGGTTAAATTGAATTGATATTATATAGCACACGTGAAGGATGAGATATATAATGAGGGGGGCAGGGGACAGGGAGGGGGGGGGGGGATTAGGGGTATGTGTAGTGGTCGCGGTAGTATCTCCGAGGCATTAGTGGAGTTTATGTACTGTAGTTTCCTTAATACTCTCTCTCTCTCTCTCTCTCTCTCTCTCTCTCTCTCTCTCTCTCTCTCTCTCTCTCTCTCTCTCTCTCTCTCTCTCTCTCTCTCTCTCTCTCTCTCTCTCTCTCTCTCTCTTAACCTCAGTTGTATGTAAAATGCTAGAAACGGTCATACGAGACAGACTCGTAAATCACTTAGAGGAAAATAACATACTTAAAGATACTCAACACGGCTTTCGTAAAAAACGTTCCTGTTTAACAAACCTCTTAGACTTCTTCCACGATATCCTCAACCTCTACGATGAGAGTAAAGCTGTTGATATTATATACCTTGATTTTCAAAAGGCCGTTGACAAAGTTCCCCACAAACGTTTACTTCTAAAACTAAAAGCGCATGGAATACAAGACGGTGTGTTGAAATGGATAGAAAATTGGCTCAGCAACAGAAAGCAAAGGGTAGTCATAAACGGTAAAGCATCTAAATGGACCAATGTATGTAGCGGGGTACCCCAGGGATCGGTACTAGGACCAATTCTCTTTCTAATTTACATCAACGACATAGATGAGGGTCTCACCTGTACAATCTCAAAATTTGCTGACGATACAAAAATTGAGAATAGCGTACTCTCAAAAGAACAAGTTGACGATATGCAACACAATCTAGATAAATTGTCATGTTGGGCCCAAATTTGGCAAATGAGTTTCAATGCGGATAAATGTAAAGTACTACATGTCGGATACCTAAATGAGAAAGCAAACTATTCGATGAATGGCACTCAGCTTAAGAATGTAAACAGAGAAACCGATCTGGGAGTAACAATATCGAGTAACCTTAAACCGAGTCAACAATGTTCAGAAGTTGTTAAAAAGGCAAACAAAATAATTGGCTTTATAGGCAGGTCATTTGAGCATAAATCCAAAGAAGTTATCCTAACCCTTTACAATTCCTTAGTCCGCCCTCTTCTGGAATACTGCGTTCAATCCTGGTGCCCTTATTACCAAAAAGATATAAACAAGCTAGAACGAGTTCAACGTAGAGTTACCAAAATGATACCTAGCCTAAAGAACAAACCATACAAAGAGCGTCTTAGAGAATTAAATCTATTTCCTTTAACCCAGCGCAGATTAAGAGGTGACTTAATTCAAGTGTTCAAAATCATCAAAGGCATCGACAATATGAACTGTAGTAAGTACTTCACTATCGACCAATCTAATTACACGCGGGGAAACGGTTGCAAAATTATTGGTAAATCTTTTAACTCGCACGAATCTAAGAATTTCTTCTTCAATCGAGTTGTCAACTTGTGGAATGGGCTTCCCCGAAACGTTATAGACTGCATCACCGTTGATTCATTTAAACTCCGCCTAGACAAATATCTCTCATCAAACCCGCGACTGACTGCGTTTGTAAATGAATAACTTTATTTTATCCCCCCCTCAGTTACTAACCCATCTGTCCTCTACTAACTTCCTAATCCTGCCACGGACATTAGTTCCAGGACAGTAATTCCCTTTCCAATGTTCCCTTACCCACTCTAAGCCACTGTTTGGACACTTGATCCTCAGTGTTTTGGAGGACAAGCAACCTAGAAGGGTCACTAGATATGTTGTTGCTTGATTTTCTTTGTACTCCTTTGTACTCTCTCTCTCTCTCTCTCTCTCTCTCAGTACATTTCGCATGCTATATGATTTACTCCTAATTATAATTAATTATTTATAATGTCCTTTAATACGTATCTATCTATACAATATATATATATATATATATATATATATATATATATATATATATATATATATATATATATATATATATATATATATATATATAGTATATACTATATACTGTATAATAATGGGCGTTATATACCATTATAATTAATTAAGAGTAAATTATAAAACGCGCAGTATGCACCAGCGCAGACAGTACTATACCTATACCGGTAGATCCTGTACTTTAATACATGATATATTGTGTGAGCCTCTTGTAGTGTGTGTGTGTGTGTGTGTGTGTGTGTGTGTGTGTGTGTGTGTGTGTGTGTGTGTGTGTGTGAGCCTTCCCTCCCTCCCTCCCTGAGCGGCCCAGTGTAGAGAAGATAATCTGACGGTCCCGCTGCTGTGAATGGGGAGCCAAGGAGAGTCTGTGGTAGTGCTGCTTGTGGTTGTGGTAGCGGTGGTAGTTCAATTCAATAACTATTTCGTAATATATATAAAGTTATATACATTACATATACATTTGAAGTATATAAGATTAAAAAAGTGTGATATGGTACATCCAATAATAATTCATCTCTTCATAATTATATAATCTGTAAAATTAATATAATTGTTGAGGTAGAGGGGGAGGAGATTGATGGTCTTAGTGGGATAGTAACCATTGGCACATGGTAGTAGTATTTATAGAGGTAATAGTAGATGAAGATACTATACTAGTGGTGGTAGTGGGATAATGGTAGTAGAACTGGTAGTGGTTGAGAAGGAGGACGTTGGTGGTCCTTGTGGGGTAGTAATCATTGGTAAAGGCATTGGTAGTGGTAGATATAATAGTAGATAGTATTGGTGGTGGTGATCAGTGCCAGTGGTAGTGGTAGGGGTAGAAGTAGAGGGAGTATAAAGGATAGCTCATCAGTCTTTCCCTTGTCCCTCTCTCAACACACTCATCTACACTACACTTCAGTACAGAAAAAGTGATGATGGGCTATTGATCAGTGGTACTTGTGATGGTAGAGGTATTAGTGCAGTAGTAGCAATGGTAGTGGTTAGTGCAGTGGTAGTGGTTGTGGGGATGGTAGATGTAGTAAAAAGGGAGGAAAGTAGTGGTGGTAGTGGCAGAGGTGGTAGTAGAGGTAGCAGTAGAGGGTAATTCATCACCGCCTTTCCCTTGTCCCTGGCACGGCTACCTCTCTCAACACACCCACACCAACCGGACTCCACTATAGGTTTTTCAGCTGGTGAAAATTGTTATCCTTTAGAAGCTGTTCTTTTGATACTTAAGGGGTTACTGGCGGGTTTTTGGTATATATATATATATATATATATATATATATATATATATATATATATATATATATTTATATATTAATCCACAATGGGTTAATCCTCTCAGTACCATAACCCTACTGTATATATTACTGTAAGATACCTAACATTACTGTAAGATACCTAACATTACTGTAAGATACCTAACATTACTGTAAGATACCTAACATTACTGTAAGATACCTAACATTACTGTAAGATACCTAACATTACTGTAAGATACCTAACATTACTGTAAGATACCTAACATTACTGTAAGATACCTAACATTACTGTAAGATACCTAACATTACTGTAAGATACCTAACATTACTGTAAGATACCTAACATTACTGTAAGATACCTAACATTACTGTAAGATACCTAACATTACTGTAAGATACCTAACATTACTGTAAGATACCTAACATTACTGTAAGATACCTAACATTACTGTAAGATACCTAACATTACTGTAAGATACCTAACATTACTGTAAGATACCTAACATTACTGTAAGATACCTAACATTACTGTAAGATACCTAACATTACTGTAAGATACCTAACATTACTGTAAGATACCTAACATTACTGTAAGATACCTAACATTACTGTAAGATACCTAACATTACTGTAAGATACCTAACATTACTGTAAGATACCTAACATTACTGTAAGATACCTAACATTACTGTAAGATACCTAACATTACTGTAAGATACCTAACATTACTGTAAGATACCTAACATTACTGTAAGATACCTAACATTACTGTAAGATACCTAACATTACTGTAAGATACCTAACATTACTGTAAGATACCTAACATTACTGTAAGATACCTAACATTACTGTAAGATACCTAACATTACTGTAAGATACCTAACATTACTGTAAGATACCTAACATTACTGTAAGATACCTAACATTACTGTAAGGTACCTAACATTACTGTAAGGTACCTAACATTACTGTAAGATACCTAACATTACTGTAAGATACCTAACATTACTGTAAGATACCTAACATTACTGTAAGATACCTAACATTAGACGATTTTACTCGGTTTTAGAAGGCCCTCTATGAACCCAAGATGTAATGTCTGTGTTAATCTACCCTCTGACTCCCGGATGTCCTTCCTGAGAAACTGTTGGGCGCTTAAAACAGCAGTATCTTAGAGAGCAAGTAACCTCGAGGGGTAGCAAGACCTTTTGTTGCTTGATTTCGTTGTATCCTTTGTACCAAGCTGAATAAATTAGCCTACTAAGTCAGAAGAAAAGGACAACCCGTCACTATATAATGAGTACTTAAGGACAAACACAAAGGCAGCTACGTCCCTATAAGATGAAGATTATATAGTATACTGTATATTATATATAATTTATAGAGATAGTAGGGGTGGGAATTTATTGAAAGGCGGTTGCCCCCCACTCTCTGTTAGAGAGGAGGTACACACTGAGAAAGCTCTGAAGTGCATTGCTTATTGTAATAACGGTGGAAGAATGAGAGATGAAACATTGCAGCGTCGTATACTTAATGTATGTATAAAAACCACAATGTTGCATCTCTCTTATTCTTCTAACGCTATTACAATAATCAATGTTCTTCAGAGCTTTCTCAGTGTATACCTCCTCCCTAACAGAGAGTAGGATGCACACGTCTTTCAACACATGCCCCCCCCCCCCACCACCCACACACACACACACACTATGCAACTCTGTAACCCAAAATTGAACCGATTTTCCCTGTCTTTCTTCTACTTAACAAGTAAGCTCTGGAACTCTCTCCCTAAATTGGTCTTTCCCTCATCCTATGAATTAAACTACTTCAAGTTCCGTGTGCCAAGACATTTTGGCTCTAACTTAACTTGAATTTGGATTGCAATCATTCTTTCAACTATGGGGGTACAGTCGCGCTAATAAGTGATGTCTCGGCACCATGTATGTTTTGATCAATAATTGGTATCAGCAATAACTAAGCTTCATTTCTTCATATCGAGTGAAATATACAAACATGTTCCTACGCTTACCCAACCTACTCAACATCTGACAGACATTAATACAGCACAGAGCAAGCCAAGCGTAATGACAGCTGGGACATGACTTATTAGCGCGACCGTACACTTGCTATAAGCAGTTTTGCCTTTTGTCTCCTTCATGCACACAACACAAATGTATATACAATATATATATTACGAGGAAAGCTAAATTGAAATTGTGAAGGGAGCTATGCCAGGACTCTTGAGCGTGACTCTACAAAAACCGTCTGTATAGTCTCCCCATAGATGTCTCTGGCCACCCTCCAGCCTCTCACAGCCCTTCCATCCCATCCAACTCGCTAACAAGTCATTTCGCTTGTACACCACTTCGCCTAGTCACTACTTAACACCACAATAATGCCTAATATATAATTATGTCGATGTAGAGTTAGCATTCAATTTTGTTTATTTTATGCATGCAAAAACACAGGCAGGTCAATCTTTTGCGCATTTTTCATGAGGTTTAGTGCCTTGTGGAAGAGGCAGGAAGTGGTTGTACGGCGAAGTGGATATGGGACGAAGTGACTGGGAACCCTCGCAGGTCGCTACGGAAATGATTGCTACATACCCCCCCCTCAACCCCATTCCCCCCCCCCCCCTCCCCCCCCCCCCACACACACACACATACACTCTTTCTCACACACACAGATTTACACTCACACACATACAGATACCCAGAGACTACACAGCTACACACACACAGTCAGTCACGCTGAAACACCCACACCCATAAAGACACATAATTGTACACACATATACACCCCCACTTTTTAACATACACACACACACACACACACACACACACACACACATACACGCACACATACTCATGTTTCCACTAGGACTTCGTATCGCCTCGTCGCCGTGGAAAAAGAGATTAATCCTTGCAATTCGGAGAACCTAACTTTACAGTATCTGCAGTCTTTCAGTCAGTTTTACCTGGCTAACACTGTACTATTTGATGCAGTTTATAAAAGCCATGAACTCTATCAGCAATCTTTCACTCAGTGTTATCTGGCTAACAGTATTCTATTTGATTAAGCTTAAACAAGACGTCTCGGAATCGGATGGAGTAAGCTGGTTTGCAGTTTTCTTTGGTGCTCACGCATTCCTCCTAATACACTTGTACCTTAAGAGGGGAGATCTCCACTTGAGGGAGGGATTTTTTTCTTGACCCCTTTCTCCCTCATGTTTAGCCCCATTGCTTTTGATATTATAAAATGTTTGCCCCATTAGTTTAGCGATTTTAAAAACGTTCACCCCATATTAAGACCTTTCGTGCCATTTAGGTGTTGATTTTATCCTGGCGAGCGATAGCGAGCCTGTAATTTTTTTTTTTTTTTTTTTTTTTTCCAACTACTCCCTCTCGGGCATAGGCTGAGAGCCTGTACATTCCACCGCTCAACACGGTGAAGCCCGTGAGGTCTTGTTCCAGTCTGGGGAGTGAGACATGTGAAGCATCTATCATGGCTTGAAGCAGCTCCATCTCTGAAGCGGCTGGTTGCTTCGTTCAAGTGCTTCACCGTCTCACCCTCCAGACTCAGACCCTCACTCTCAGAACGCCACCTATTGAGCAGTGAACTCACTAGGCATTGTCCCCCTGTAACATATTTTGAATATGGGAATATTCATACAGTGTTATTTAATCAGGGAACAATGAGGGTATTTTTTTGGCATTTCGGTGGGCTTTGTGGTAATGCACTGATACTAGGTACAGCACAAATTCAATCCCAATAATATCTTCCCATTGACATATCGGGATTTGAACCCGGGTCCATTGGATTACCAATCCAGTGGCATGACCACTCCACCACACCTCCCCTTGGGGGTAGTGCTTGGTTTTTAGTCTATATATGTATGCATTTTATTTATTTTTCAGTTTCCTCGCTAGACCTCCATCAAGCTTAGAAAAACACCCCCTAGACCCCCCTGTCAAGACAAACACCCCCTAGACCCCCCTGTCAAGACAAACACCCCCTAGACCCCCTGTCAAGATAAACACCCCCTAGACCCCCTGTCAAGATAAACACCCCCTAGACCCCCTGTCAAGATAAACACCCCCTAGACCCCCCTGTCAAGACAAACACCCCCTAGACCCCCTTGTCAAGACAAACACCCCCTAGACCCCCTTGTCAAGACAAACACCCCCTAGACCCCCTGTCAAGATAAATGTGTACACTTTTTCGATATCAAAATGTCCCGGCCGCTTTCTAAAATCAGAGGCTCGCCAGGAAAAAAATCGACACCTAAAGGGCACGAAAGGTCTTAATATTGACAACAAATGAGGCGAAAGGTCTCAAATTCGCCAAACTAACGGAACGAACGTCCTAAAACCACAAAACTAATATGCTAAACATGAGGGAGAAGGGGGTCTAGAAAAAGCGAGTACTACCCCCTAAATAAGACTTACAGGTGCAATATGTGACATCGTACAGAAAGAGTTGACCTGGGGTTGGTATTTAATTAGTTGGTATTTAATTAGCTGATACTTAATTAGTTGGTATTTAATTAATTAGTTGTTTTGTAATTAGTTGGTATCTAATTAGTTGGTATTTAATTTGTTGGTATTTAATTAGTTTGTATTTAATTAATTAGTTGGTATTTAATTAGTTGGTATTTAATCAGTTGATACCTAATTAATTTATATTTAATTAATTGGTACTTAATTAGTTGGTATTTAATTAGTTGGTATTTAATTAATTAGTTGGTATTCAATTAGTTGGTATTTAATTAGTTGGTATTTAATTAGTGGGTATTTAATTAGTGGGTATATAATTACCGGTAGTTGGTATTTAATGAATTTCTTGGTATTTAATTATCTGGTATTTAATAAAATAGTTGGTATTTACTTAGTTGGTATTTAATTCGTTGATATTTAATTAGTGACGGGGAGGGGGGGATTTATATGTCTGGGTAACTGTGTGTGTATATGATTTGGTGTCTATGCGGGGGGGGGGGGGGGGGGGGGATTTATGCGTCTGGGAGTAACTATGTGTGTATGTGGGTGTATGTAGTTGGGTGAGTGAGAAGGGTGGATATGTGTGGGTGGATATGTGTGTGCGGGATTTTGTTTTTTTCCCCCAGTAGCAAAGGTCACTGCGCTTCGTCACTAATTATGGTAATGCACTCTCAATTTTTGCTGTTTAGGCATTCACGATAGCTCGTTTGAAGGTAAAGCCATTTTTAGCCCATTCTATCAAACGACTATTTTAGTACTTTATACTTCAGTAAATTGGTGTCTATTTAAATGTTGTTCTTGCTCACAAAATATTAAACAGGGTGTTTCGGGAGGAAAGGGCATAACTTTGGGAAATGATTAAACAAGGTATTCTAAGCCTAAAATGTTCTATAAGAAACATTTCCTATCTCAACTGGTATAGAGATATTGCACGTTGAAAAAGGTATTTTATTATGTATTAACCTATAAGGCTGACATAGCTGTCCTAGTACCTACCCACATCCATCTAACTGCAATTATTTTACCATTTCATTATCAAGATACTATATTTCTGTAAATACAAAATTATTATAGATATATTGGTTTGAGAGCTACTGGTCGAAATGGTCTACTGGTTGAATAGGTCTGCTGGTTGAGTTGAATAGGTCTGCTGGTTGAGAGCTACTGATCGAAATGGTCTATTGGTTTAAATGGTCTGCTGGTTGAGAGCTACTGGTTGAAATGGTTTATTGGTTGTTGTTGTTGTTCCCCAGGCTGTTTGACCGAGCAGCCCCAAGGTCCCGAGCAAGGCCAAAGCCATAACCGAGCGCCCCCACAAAACCCTTCCTGCTTACCACTAATCAAGCACAGGTGACCGAAGCCACTCCAAGGCGGGGAGCTGAGGAATGTGTGGAAACGCCCGGGAAACCAAAGTCCCAACCAAGGCCCTGTGCCCCTCAGCAATTATGAGGGGAAAGTTGAGGGGCAAATTATAAATGTGACGCTTTGGCTCCCAATCTGCCAACCTCTAGGTTGGCAGTAGGGAAGTCAATCCACGGAAGAGACGCCGACACTTGAGATCTAGAAAATATATAAGTAAAAGGAACAGTCAGAGTAAGCAATGGGTAAGGCAGAGGTCGCTCGGCTCTCATTCTGATAGACCAGCCCATCACCACATAACTAGAACCCAATCCTCTCGGCATCAGCTAGGAAAGGCCCTAGAAAGCCGCCTTTGGCGGGGGGATAGCTCCCCTATTTCAACTCCTTTCGGGGTTGGGCACCCGCCCTGGTCTATTGGTTTTAATGGTCTATTGGTTTTAATGGTCTGCTGGTTGAAATGGTCTATTGGTTGAAATGGTCTGCTGATTGAGAGCTACTGGTTGAAATGGTCTTCTGGTTGAAATGGTCTACTGGTTGAGAGCTACTGGTTGAAATGGTCTATTGGTTGAAATGGTCTGCTGATTGAGAGCTACTGGTTGAAATGGTCTATTGGTTGACATGGTCTGCTGATTGAGAGCTACTGGTTGAAATGGTCTTCTGGTTGAAATGGTCTGCTGGTTGAAATGGTTTACTGGTTAACTGGTTGGTGTGGTCTACTGGTTAGCGCTCCTGGCTGAAATGGTTTACTGGTTGATATTATGTTCCACTGGTTGAGTTGTCCGCTCACCAATGTCTCATGTAGTGGTGCCAATTTCGCATACTTTCCCGCTAGTTCTAGAGGTATATAATTCGATCTAGAGGCCAATTTATACATCTAGCGACATGTATTCTAGCGATAGTCTGTAGATTTGAACCATTTTAGAGCGATATTGTAGAGATTGTGTCATTAACCCCTTGAAGCTCTGACGCGTATTAGCAGTTTATTTTGGCTATTGTTAGACGATTTTGTGCAGCTTAGGAAGGATCTGTGGGTATTCTAAAGGTAAAGACTATCTTGATCAACCCTCTAACTTTCATATACCCTTCCTAATTTGAATATAATCGTCTAATATATACCAAAAACTCAGAAACGAAATGCGTATTGGATCTTGAAAAGGGTTAATCAAGGTATTTTCGGCATATATATACTATCTAGCGAACTTGATTTGGTAACTCTGGGACTCTCATGTTTCGCCACAGAGATACCACACATAACAAAGCCACTCCAACAGCTTCCTCTCTCTCCAACACCCCTCCTCCCCTCTCTACACTCTTCAGAAAAAGTAGGAAAAGTAGAATGTAGATACGAGGTGCCGTTGTAAAGGCTTGTCCCTCAATACTTTCATCTGATCTGATCTACCACGACGAGATACCAGAAAATTCAGAGAGGTATTTGGCAAATGACGGTCTCTGGTTGGCATCATTCTGTCTGACGAGGCCAGCTTCCAATTAGTCCAGCGTCGATACAGTCAAGATCAAAAGCTGTGGCCTACCTCCGTAATTTCAACTCTGGTTATCTCTCCAGTTATAAGTGCAAACATCCTTAAAATGCATAGACAAAAACTTAATATAGGATCACCTCGTTCCTAACATTAATCCTCCATTACAAACCCCAATCCATTTAATTAAGCCAATGGAGGCATATTTGTACAAAAATAGAATGTATAGGATTGTTAGTAATAAAATGAGGAAACAAGCGAGGAAAACATATATAGAAGAGTGATAGCAATTAATATATGCTAGAGTAGAAATATATGGATTTAATATAAGAGCATAAGTGGAATGAGCCAGCATGGAGAGGAAATGAGGATTTTCTGCTCTCCAACTTCGCAGTCAATCAAATTACTTTTTCTCCGCAAGGAAATTGTGAAGCGACTTTGTTGACGAAGTTGGCTTAAGGGGAGGAAGACCGTTTTTCTGGACCCCTTATCCCTAATGTTTAGCCCCACTACTTTTGAGATTTTAAGACGTTGGTACCATTAGTTTGGGGATTTGATGTCCTTTCGCCCTATTTCGTTGTCAATTTTGTGGCCATTTAGGTATCTATTATTTCCTGGCGAGCGATAGCGAGCCTGACATATTAAGAGTAACCGGCCTTCGGCCGGGACATTTTTCTACCGAAAAATGTACACATTTGTCTTGAAGGGGGGTCCAGGGGGTGTTTTTCTAAGCTTGATGGAGGTCTAGGGAGGAAACTAAAAATTATGTATGAATAAATGAATTAATAGACCAAACAAACGGTCAGTCTCCCCTTAACTGTTGGTTGAGTGAAAGTGGCCACAGTTCATTAGGCAATTACCGGATTATTCTTGTCCAGTCCCTTAGTAGCCAACACGTGAAAGCTAAAACACACAAAGGTTATTTCCGGCATTTTTGTTATCGTGGCTTTTATCGCATCTGAACAGAGGAAACATATAAACAATGGTAATCCGATACGTTGACGGTTATTGTGGTGTTGAGTATATTATTAATAATTATAATACTTGTATTCATAATATTTATGCATAATATACAAATATTAGTTACTTATTATTAATAATAATATATATATATATATATATATATATATTTACAATTATCTTATATTTAGACCCTCTCCAAACTAATATTCGCCTCCAATGATTTGAAAAATAACGAAATCCAAAATAATTTTGATAAATATATATAATCCTACGTCATTAAATGTTAATGTGGTACATTTTTCGGCAGAAATACTGCATATAGCCATATACCAACCAAAGACCAAGTTTTCCTACATTTCAAGCTCGTAAAATATAAATCGACACCTGAACGGGGCAAGTAGTCTGATAAAAAAATAAATAAAATAAAATAAAAACTACTGGAGAATATTTTTTAGAAACTACCCAATTAATCAGGGGTAGGGGGAGAGAGAGAGGGGGGTAGAGAGAGAAGGGGGGGGGGAAGGGGGCAGATACAATAACAAAAACAAATAAAAAAAACACGGTCGCGAAATAGATACAGGTAAGCAATCAACAGCTTACTCCTTTCAGTACCTCAGCGGCCAAACTCGAAGGGTGGAGTTACACGTGCAGTTTATTTGGCAATGTTATCTTGGCCATTTAATTTTGGCAATATATTGTTTGTTTTTGCTCTAGCATCGGCATTTAAGCTGAATGTAGATTTGTTTTATAAAGCTGTAATCTAATATAATTTCTTTACATACGCTCCCAAAATAATTCCCCCCCCCCCCCCCCCCCCCCTCTAAAAAAAGTAAAAAAAAAAAAAAAAAAAAAATATATAAAACAGGTTGACAGAAAAATGGATGGTTTCAAGTTGCTATAGATTGGTTGCCTAGGTCGTCCGGGAATCGAACCTGAGTTAGCTCCATTATAGAAGCAATGTAAATGTCGGTCTTTTGTGGCGTAGTTTTAGGTCTGCAGCATTTGGCCCGTGTTTCTAAAATGTTTATGCCACAATCACAACCTGTTGACTGGACGAGTGACAGGGTTGGGGGAGGGGGGGGGGGTTCCAGTCTATCGACCTTTTAGTCTAGTTTATTAATTTCACTCCAACACCAAACACCTCCTAATGCAATGAATGACAGATTTTAAGACGTTCGGCCCTTTAGTTTGGCGATTTTAAGATCTTCCGTCCCATTCTTTGTTAATATTAAGACTTTTCGTGTTATTTATTAGGTGTCGATTCTTCCCTGGCGAGCGATAGCGAGCCTGTAACTTAAGAGGAACCGGCCTTCGGCCGGGACATTTTTCGATAGAAAAATGTACAAATATATCTTGAAGGAGAGTCTTGGGCGGGTGCTTTTATAAGCTTGTTGGAGGACTAGGGAGCAAACTAGAAGAAACTGTAAAATAATAAGAACATATAATTATAAAATAGACTATCCTCCCCTTAAAGTTGCAAATTTAAAGTTGCAAGAACACACTTTTTTTTTAATTAACTCTGCAGCACGATGACGTAATTTTCATCATGTTTTGGTTACCGTTAGACGGTTTAATTTACCTTATAATCAATCTCTAGGACTGAAAGGGGTAAACAATAACCCCATCAACCCTTTGAATAACACATAGCTCCTTCTTAAGCTGCGTAACATCGTCGATATTTAGCCACAAATAATCAAAGGTAACCATACTCATCGTGCTGAAGGGGTTAAGAGGGTTAAGCGGAGATTTCCACTTGAGGGATTTTTTTTCTTGACTCCTTTCTCCCTCATGGTTAGCCCCATTGCTTTTGATATTATAAGACGTTCGCCCCATTAGTTTGGCGATTTTAAGAACTTTCGCCCCATTTCTGTTAATTTTAAGTCTTTTCGTGCCATTTAGGTGTCGATTTTTTCCTGGCGAGCGATAGCGAGCCTGTAATTTAAGAGGAACCGGCCTTCGGCTGGGACATTTTTCTACCGAAAAATGTACAAATTTATCTTGAAAGGGACTCAAGGGGCTGTAATGTTAAGCTTGAAGGAAGTCTAGCGAACTAACTAGAAACCTCCCCTTAAACCGGTCTCGCAGAAGCATTTAATCCTTTCATATTTATCGGTAACCATTTCTGTCCCGGCGACGTCTCCAAGATTGTTGCTACCATTAGACGATAATTATTCATTTTGACAAGGCCCGCGTGCAGCTACTAACAGGCTTCGAACTATCTAACTTAATCCTTTTTACTGCCATAGATATGTTTTTAAAGCTGCACAAAATCGTCTAAATATAGCTAGGTTTACAGTGAAAAGACGTCGCCGGTACAGAAGGGGTGAATATTACTGTGTGTGGCAACTTAAGAGGTAAACTTTTAACCGGTTCAGTACCGGTGACGTCCTTTTCAGCATATTCTGGCAACTACAGTATTAGACGATTTTCTATAGCTTAGGAAAGACGTCTACCCATTAAAAGGCTACAGACTATATCAGTGAATATATATACGGTATATATATATATATATATAATAAACCGTAGCCCTTAAGGGGAGGTATTTAGTTTGTTCCCTACTTTTTCATCAAGCTTAAAATTACACCCCCTAGACCCCCTTTCAAGATAAATTGGTACATTTTTCGGTAGAAAAATGTCCCGGCCGGAGGTCGGTTGCTCTTAAATTACAGGCTCGCTATCGCTCGCCAGGAAAAAAATCGACACCTTAACGGCACGAAAGGTCTTAAAATTGACAGATATGGGGCTAAATGTCTTAAAATGTCCAAATTACTAGGGCGAAGGTCTTAAAATCTCAAAATCAATGGGGCTAAACATGAGGGAGAAAGGGGTCCAGAAAAAAGTCCCTCAAGTGGATATCTCCCCTTAAGCCTTGCCACGGTCGACCATTGGCAGCGGGGGCAAGTGTTTCAGATCACCTGGTTCAGTCGTGCGTGTGGCGGGAGTGTACCATATGATTATACGTACCTTGCCATGGGTCACGTGATGCTAAATGGGAGGGGGGGGGGGGGGGTAGCTGTGGCTCTAGCGTCTCTTAAGGGGGAATGGGTCGTATTTATTTGCTCCTTTTTATATATATATATATATATATATATATATATATATATATATATATATACTGTATATATAATTATATACATTATATATATATTGTTTAGTTTCCTCCCTAGACCTCCATCAAACTTAAAAAAGAATATCCATTAGATCCCCCTTCAAGATTAATTTGTACATTTTTCGGTAGAAAAATTTCCTAGACGATGGCTAGTTCTTCCAATATTACATGCTCACTATCGTTCGCCATGAAAAAAAGAGACACCTAATAAGCACTAAAGGTCTTAATTTAAAAACAAATGGGGCGACAGTTATTAAAATCGACAACTTAATGGGAGCATATATCTTGAAATCTGAAAACTGGTGGGGCAAAACATGAAGAAGAAGGGGGACCAGAAAAATGGGCCATCTCCCCCCTTAACCCCTTCTGTACCAGCGACGTCATTTATACTTTATTTTGGCTTCTACTAATCAATTATATTCAGTTTAGGAAGGATCGCTATCAATTACAAGGCTTCGAACTATGTCTATTTTCGTCCCATTTAGGTGTCTATTTTGTTCATGGCGAGCGATAGTGAGCCTGTTATTTAAGAGGAAATGGCCTTCGGTGAGACATTGTTCTAAAGAAAAACGTACACATTTATCTTGAAGGGGGTCATTGTTTTCTGTATTAAGATTGTTAGAGGTCTAGGGAGCAAACTAAAAGCCTTCCTTAAGATGGGGATGAGTCAATTTCTCGCTAGCTTTAAAAAAAAACAAAAAAAAACAAAAAAAAATATATATATATATATATATATATATATATATATATATATATATATATATATATATATATATATATAGGCCTATATATACAATATAAATACAGTATACTATATATATTTATATAAATATATTTATATAATATATATATATATATATATATATATATATATATATATATATATATTTTCCTTAACCGCTTAGATACATTACATTATTCAATATTCGTAAAATCGGGGTCATGTTTCGTGCACTATCACTATCCCCTCCCCCCCCCCCCCCCCCCCCCCCCCCCACACCACACACACACACACACACACACACACACACACACACACACACACACACACACACACACATTGGCACGTACGGACGCGCATTTGGACTTGGCTTTGTCTCTGGAGACTGAACATGAACGCACTATAATTAAGAGGATAGATGGGTCAGTTTGTCTGGACACCCTTCACCCTCATACTTCGCCCCATTAGTTTCCATATTTTATGACATTCGGCCCATTAGTGTGGTGATTTTAAGACCTGTCACCCCTTTTCTTTGTCAATTTTGAGACTGTTTGTGTCATTTAGGTGTTGATTTTATCCTGGCGAGTGAAAGCGAGCGTGTAGTTTAGGAGGAACCAGCCCTCGAAAAATGTACAAATATATCTTGAGGGGGATCCTGTTTTGTGTTGGTTTGTTTTATGTTTGATGGAGGTCTAAGGAGGAAACTAGAAAAATAATAAATATATAAAAACTCGACTAAAAAAAAATACCCCCCCCCCCCTTCCCTTAAGGGGGGTGACCTGTTTTTGTTCTGTCCTTTTCTGTCTTTCTCTGGCTTGTATCCATTTGGCCCCATTCAGCCTACTGTTTTAAGACGTTTATCCCCATCCAGGTGTCAATTTTTTACTGGTGAGCGGTAGTGAGCCAGCATATTTTTTATTTTTGTTTGACAGCAGGCTAAATTTGTACATTTTTCGATAGAAAAATTTCACCGGCGAAGCCGGATTTCTTCATATAATGCTGGCTCGCTATCGCTCGCCAGGAAGAAATCGACACCTAGATGGGGATAAACGTCTTAAAATAGTTGGCTGAATGGGGCCGAATGGATACAAGCCAGAGAAAGAGAGAAAAGGACAGAAATAACAAAAAGCAGGTCACCCCCCTTAAGACAACTGGAAGTGGGTTGCCAAACGATATATTGATATATTTTTGCATTAGTTCCTGTAATTTGTACACTGCAAAATTGTGATATGTAAATGGTATTCAAAGTGTCCATAACGAAACATATACTGTGTTAACCCTTTCAGTACCAGCGACGTGTGTATATGTTGCATTCTACCTATATTTAGACGATATTATGCAGCTTAGGAAGGATCTGCGGTAGCTCAGGGGAGGTTTCCACTTGAGGGATTTTTTTCTTGACTCCACTTCTCTCTCATGTATAGCCCCATTGCTTTTCTATTTTTAAGACGTTCGCCCCATTATTTTGACGATTTTAAGAACTTTCGACCCATATCTGTCAATTTTAAGACCTTTCGTGCCATTTAGGTGTCGATTTTATCCTGGCGAGCGATAGCGAGCCTGTAATTTAAGAGGAACCGGCCTTCAGCCGGGACATTTTTCTACCGAAAAATGTACAAATTTATCTTGAAAGGGGCTCAAGGGGGTGTAATCTTAAGCTTGATGGATACCTAGGGACCAAACTAAAAACCTCCCCTTAAGAGGGTTGGTTGAGATAGTTTGAAGCCTTATTATTGCTAGAGGTCCTTCCTAAGCTGAATAAAATCGTCTAATAGTTCCAGAATGTGATGAAGAGGACGTCGCTGGTACAGAGGGTGTTAAAGGTATATTGGAGGTGATGCATCTATTTATTATATATAGATAATACCTGCTAACCCTAAATTCATGCAAATCATGCAGTATAAATGTGACAAAGTGGCTTCACCAGTTTTTTTTTAAGAGACAATGAACGGAGGAAGGAAAAACACAGATAAAACAAAAAGGTCCATGTACCTAAAGGCATCCTCCATTCATAAAATGTTTGTATCAACTGGATTTAAACATTTGTAGATTGTAAGTTTGTGGAAAGCAATTCGAGGGAAGTGAATTCCAAAGAGTAGTAGCTCTGGGGATAAATGAATTCTGATAAGCAGAAGTTCTGCATTGTGGAGGAGAAAGTGTAAATTCATGGGCGCTCTCAGCTGCCCTAGTTCTACGGGAAAAGATGTGGAGAGGCGGCACAATTGAAGCAAGTTCCTCGGAACAATTGCTGTGAAAATATCTGTAGAATAATGCAAGGGATGCAACGTTTCTTCGTATGGATAATGTAGGAAGGTCCTGTGTGATTGCAGGGTTATTGATTAATCTAATAGCTTTATTTTGAATTTTGTCCAACTGCCTCAATGCAACCACTCCACTTCCACCCCACAGAGGTGAACAGTAATCCATCTGAGAACGCACATGACTTTTATATCACGGCCAACTGCTCGTCAGTGAAGAATTCTCGAACTCTGTACAGGAGTCCCAGTTTTTTAGAGGCATTCTTAGCAATGTTTCTAACATAATGTGTCCAGCTCAAGTTAGTAGTTAATGTTACACCGAGAATGTCAATACTAGGGGAAGTGGGAATATTTACATCATTAAAAAATATATGGGAGTCAGTGAGATTCTGTCGGTTAGAAAATTGAATGTACTTGGTTTTCTGTGCATTAAAGGAAACTAGATTCTTTTGTCCCCATCCATTAATTCTAGAAAGGTCCTGGTTCAGAGAAATTGCAATGTTTATTTTTGAATTTATAAGATCGGGTTGGGTGACAGAATTGGTAAATGTGAAGGAACTGTGGAGTGTTGAGTCATCTGCGTAGGAATGTATTGGATTATGAGTGGTAGATATGAGATCATTGATATGAATGAGGAACAGAATTGGGGCCAAAACTGATCCCTGGGGAACACCAGCATTTATTGAGTGAAATTGAGAATAAAGGCCATCTACCATTACACGTATTTTTCTGTTATGAAGATAAGAAGAAATTAGTGGAACTAATGATGCAAGGCCGTAGTGTGACTTCTTCGACAATAAGGATTGATGCCAGACTCTATCAAATGCCTTTGATATATCCAGTGCTATTGTATGTGTTTCACCATGTTGGTCTGTAGCTTGGTTGATTTGATGCGTAAGAAGGCAAAGCATGTCTGCAGTTGATCGACATCGTCTAAAACCATATTGCCTATCACTGATTAATTTATTATTCTGAAGATGCTTAATTATGTGATTATTTAATATAATTTCAAAGACTTTACCAAGAGTGGAAGTTATAGCTATTGGTCTGTAGTTTGATGGATCTGAAGAGGCACCTTTTTTAGGAACTGGATGGATGTTTGCTTCTTTCCAGGGTACTGGGAAGCATGAGGTATGAGTACACAGACGGAAAAAATTTTGCCAATACAGGAGCGAGCACCAAGGAGCAATTCTTAAGTACTATTGGAGGAATTTCATCTGGACCAGGAGCCTTATCTACCGAGAGATTCTGCAAAATAGTTTTGACATGTCTGGTGTGGATCTTAAGTGAGGGAATTTCAGGCGAATTAAAATTAAGTACAGGGACATCTTGATTTATTTCATCTAAGGTTGAGTTGGTGGAGAAAATATCCGCAAGAAGGTTAGCTTTACCTCGTGGGTCACTTACAAGATTGCCAGTCGGAGATTTTAATGGTGGAATGGATGAAGCAGTAGTGAAGTTGGATTTAAATGAGTTAAGAGTAGACCAAAATATTTTGTTATCATTTGGATTATTTAGAAGTTTATTTGCCTGCTTGTGGAGAAAGTTTGATTTAGTTAGGTTTAATACAGTTTTGGCATGATTTCTGATGTTTCTAAAGTAATTAAAGGCTTCATGTGGTTTTGATCTTGTGTATGCATTGTAGGCTATTGCTTTTTGTTCAGTTACTCTAGCACAATTATGGTCAAACCATTTAGGTGAATTAGATCTTTTACTGTACTTTTGATGAGGAATAAAAGTTTCCATTCCAATTTTTACAAAATCTTGTATGTGGCTCAAGGTGGAGTGTGCATCATTAGAAAAGAAAGAGGTCCAGGGAATATCAATAAAGAAACCTTGAAGACCCTCCCAGTCTGCCCTATCGTAATGCCATTTAGTCACCAAAACAGGTTCAGAGTGGGAAGGTGTGGTAGGTGATAGACAGGTGGCCTGTATCAGACAGTGATCAGAAGATCCAAGCGGGGACCTCACTGTAACATCATAATTTTCTGAATTGGTTGTTAAAAATAAGTCCAGTAGGTGGGAATTATGATTAGGATTATCTGGTACACGGGTGGGTTGGTTGACTAGTTGAGTGAGATTAAATGAGTCTGCAAATAGCTCACATTCAAGACCAGCATCATCAGTCCTGGCTGAATAAGTGAGCCATTCAACATTATGGACATTAAAATCACCCAACACAGTGATTTCAGAAGAAGCATTTAAGTTGAGGACACTGAGTTGTGAGGACAGAGAATCAAAAAGACTTTGCTCTGGAGGAGTATTTGGGGAACGGTAGATGCAACATATGTATTTAAATTTACCAGCAGAAATTAATTTGTATATAGAATAATCAAAATAGGGACAATTGAAACTAGTAACCTCCTCCAGGGCAATTTCAGATTTTGCGAAGCAACATACACCTCCTTTAGGTCTGAAATTTTGGAGCAGTTGATAACCTGGAAAATTAAATCTAGACGTGTCAGATGTGGATGTTACTTGAGTCTCTGTCAAAAAAAGGAGAGTAGGGGATTCTGCTTGAAGAAATTGGTGTACAGAATTGATGTTAGAGTGAAGTCCCCTTATATTGCTAAAGAAAAAGCTGCACCGACGAGCAGCTTTGGGACGTTGCAATGCTCTTGACACAGTCGCATGATGACGACCGGGAGGGCCCTGTGTCAATGACCCAACCCTGCCGGGGGTGGATATCCGAGGGACCACCAGGTTTGCTCTTAACAATTGTACTGCCATGTTTATTGGGTAAGGTGTATGGTGTTACATGTATGATATGTAGTGGGAAGAGTAGTGTTTTATGGATAGAGGATAGCAATGTAGGGCAATGTCGTGAAGTTGGATGTGTATGTTATATAAAGAGGGTTTTCCTGATACCCCTGATGTGTGAGGCAGAAAGATATGTATCCAGCTACCAAGGCCTGGGAGAGAAAATGGAATTCAGGCTATTCCCTGAGTCTCCCGAAACCTTGGCGGTAGTACTTCCCTGGGCGGGGCTGCCTACCCCTACTACCTAATTAACCTACCTAGCTTATAACATTTAAGGGGGGATGGTTCAGTTTTTGGTCGATTTTTTTTTTCGTTTATTTATTATTTTTCTAGTTTCCTCCCTACACGTCCATCCAACTTTAAAAAAAATACAAATACCCCAAAAAAAACAGTATCCCCCTTAAAGATATATTTGTACATTTTTGGGTGGAAAAATGTCCCGGTCGAAGGCCGATTACTCAAAGAATTACAAGCCCGCTATCGCTCGCCAGGAAAAGATCGACCCCTAACGTTAGTTCCGTTAGTTTGGTGATTTTAAGACCTTTCGACTAATTTCTTTGTCAATATTAAGACCGTTCGTGCCATTTAGGTGTCGATTTTTTCCTGGCGAGCGATAGCGAGCCTGTAATTTTAGAAGTAACCGGCCTTCGGCCGGGAAATATTTCTACCGAAAAATGGTGTTCCACCAGCGCCCGAATGCTCCAGTTACGGAATTCGCTTGTGAAAGTTTGAAGAGGCGTTTGGTGGCGGAGAAGGAAGGGGCCGTATATATAGTCAGGCGAGGCTCGGGCTGGTGGGTCTTGGCTCGGGTTTGGGAAAGTTTGTGGAATAAGATATAGTTATGCCTATCTTTGTGTCTGGTTGAGTGTGCTTGTGGGCGTTGTGGTGGTGGTGGTAGTGGTGGTGGTTTTGTGTGTGTGTGTGTGTGTGTGTGTGTGTGGGTGGGGGGGGGGGGGGGGGGGGCTTTCCGTGTCCGGGGATTTGCTGGTAACCGCTTCTTTACCGGTAACGTCTTTACCGGTAACGTCTTTACCGGTAACGTCTTTTTATATTTTATTCTAGCTATATTTAGGCGATTTCGAGCAGTTTAAGAAGGATCTGTGGTAATCAAAAGGGTTAAGTGAGCTAGTTCGAAGTCGGTTAAGGGGAGGTATTTAGTTTGTTCCCTAGACCTCCATCAAGCTTAAAATTACACCCCCTTGAGTCTCTTTCAAGATAAATTTGTACATTTTTCGGTAGAAAAATTTCCCGGCCGAAGGCCGGTTCCTCTTAAATTACAGGCTCGCTATCGCTCGCCAGGATAAAATTGACACCTGAATGGCACGAAAGGTCTTAATATGGGGTGAAAGTTCTTAAAATCGCTAAACTAATGGGGCAAACGTTTTATAATATCAAAAGCAATGGGGCTAAACATGAGGGAGAAAGGGGTCAAGAAAAAAATCCCTCAAGTGGAAATCTCCCCTTAAATGGCTTTAGACCTCTTTTAAGCTAAATGAAATCGTCTAACAGTAGCCAGAATAAAGTTAAAGGGCACCGGTACTGAAGGGGTTAATGGTATTGTTGTTGCTGTGGTGTTTATTCCTGAGAGTTATTGTTCTGGTTGTGATGCGAGTACTTGTAATTGGTATAGGGTTCTGTATGTATTATGTTCTATAAAGGGAGTAATAGTTCTGTAATTGGTATTGGGTTCTGTATGTATTATGTTCTATAAAGGGAGTAATAGTTCTGTAATTGCGCAGCTTATGGAGTATGCCCATAATCGCACCTAACATAATCACCACCCAGCGATGTTAGAGCTATAACCAGGGTAAATACTGTACCATTTGTTCCTGTCACTTCACAAAGAGCTATACTGATGATTTGCAGGCCAGAGTATTAGTGGACGAGGGGCGCTACCACTTACCACACAGTGTAATATCAATAAACACATTTTTTAATTGTGTCGTGGGTGTGGTTGAAAATTACCCAGAGTAGTAGTAGCTATGTAGCGTGGGTGTTTGTGTCGAGTATCGCTATGATGTGTGTGAATTGGTTTTGTGTTGGCGTGTGTTCATTGTTTGATGTTGTGTTTTGTGTTGTCCCTGTTCTGGCTCTGTCTTGAGTCGGCCACCCCCCCACCCCCCCCTAGATAGATAGATAGTAGCTGCTAGCGTGGGTTTTTTGTGTCGTAGTATCGCTATGTTGTGAAGGTCGCGTGGTTTGGGGTAGTTGTGCTCTCTAGTTTGTAGCCACCTGGTGGGCTAATACCGGGCTAATGCATAATTTGTGGTTATGTGGTGATGGTGTGTGTGTGTGCTGTGTGTGGGTGTGTGTGTGTGTTCTGTCCCGGGGTATATTCTTAGGTGCTGTGGTGGATAGTAAAGTGCTGTGGTGAATAGTATGATGCTGTGGTGAATAGTATAGTGTTGTGGTGAATAGTAAAGTGCTGTGGTGAATACTAAAATGTTGTGGTGAATAGTAAAGTGTTGTGGTGAATAGTAAAGTGTTGTGGTGAATAGTAAAGTGTTGTGGTGAATACTAAAATGTTGTGGTGAATAGTAAAGTGTTGTGGTGAATAGTAAAGTGTTGTGGTGAATAGTAAAGTGTTGTGGTGAATAGTAAAGTGTTGTGGTGAATAGTAAAGTGTTGTGGTGAATACTAAAATGTTGTGGTGAATAGTAAAGTGTTGTGGTGAATACTAAAATGTTGTGGTGAATACTAAAATGTTGTGGTGAATAGTAAAGTGTTGTGGTGAATAGTAAAGTGTTGTGGTGAATACTAAAATGTTGTGGTGAATAGTAAAGTGTTGTGGTGAATAGTAAAGTGCTGTGGTGAATAGTAAAGTGCTGTGGTGAATAGTAAAGTGTTGTGGTGAATAGTAAAGTGCTGTGGTGAATACTAAAATGTTGTGGTGAATAGTAAAGTGTTGTGGTGAATACTAAAATGTTGTGGTGAATAGTAAAGTGTTGTGGTGAATAGTAAAGTGTTGTGGTGAATAGTAAAGTGTTGTGGTGAATAGTACAGTGCTGTGGTGAATAGTACAGTGTTGTGGTGAATAGTAAAGTGCTGTGGTGAATACTAAAATGTTGTGGTGAATAGTAAAGTGTTGTGGTGAATACTAAAATGTTGTGGTGAATAGTAAAGTGTTGTGGTGAATAGTAAAGTGTTGTGGTGAATAGTAAAGTGTTGTGGTGAATAGTAAAGTGCTGTGGTGAATACTAAAATGTTGTGGTGAATACTAAAATGCTGTGGTGAATACTAAAATGCTGTGGTGAATAGTAAAGTGTTGTGGTGAATAGGTTTAAGGGGACAGTGGCTGTTTTTTTGGTATGTTAATTCATTTATTCATTTGTTTTCTAGTTTCCTCGCTAGACCTCCATCAAGCTTAGCAAAGCACCCCCTAGACCCCCCTTCAAAGCACCCCCTAGACCCCCCTTCAAAATAAGATTGTACATTTTTCGGTGCAAACATTTCCCGGCCGAAGGCCGGTTTCTCTTAAAATTTCAGGCTCACTATCGCCCCCCAGGAAAAAAAACCCGAAACCTAAATGGCACGAAGGGTCTTAACATTGACAACGAAATGGAATAAAAGTTGTTAAAATCGCCAAACTAATGGGCCGAACGTCTTAATATCTCAAAACAAATATGCTAAACATGAAGGAGAAGGGGGTCCAGGAAAAGCAACTACCTGCCCCTTAACACGCCGAGGCAGGGCTCGAAGGGTGATCGTAAGTTTCTGAGGCTTACAGGGTTAATTAACCCTCTCTGACATATGACGCGATTTTGAGCCTATTTGGAATACTTTAAAGCCTTTGTTACCATCAGGGGTATTTAGAAACCTTTAGTTTAGTTACTTCAACCTCTGCAGTTGTCTTTGAGTTAGCTGTGGGCAGAAAACTAATTTTGGAGAGGTAATTATAAGAGTGAGAGAACTCTATTTCTTATTGCTAATCTGGCAACCTCTGCGTCATATGAGTCGGAAATGGTTAAGATGGAGACTTGAGGGGAGGAAGATCGTTTTTCTGGACCCCCTTCTCCCTAATGTTTAGCCCCACTAGTTTTGAGATTATAAGACGTTCGGCCCATTAGTTTGGCGATTTTAACACCTTTCGCCCCATTTCGTTGTCAATTTTAAGACCTTTCGTGCTATTTAGGTGTCGATTATTTCCTGCCGAGCGATAGCGAGCCTGCAATATTAAGAGGAATCGGCCTTCGGCCGGGACATTTTTTTACCGAAAAATTTACAAATTTATCATAAAGGAGGGTCTAGGGTTTTTTTTTTCTTCTAAGCTTGATGGAGGTCTAGGGAGGAAACTACAAAAAATATATGAATACATGAATTAATAGACCAAACAAACGGCCAAGCTCTGCCAAGCTCTGCCACACTCACTATATTTGGTCACAATATTGGGCTCTTACTCCAGGTTCTTAGTATAGACCACATTTTGTTTCTTCATGTACTCTAAAATGTGTGTTTGTATATGCATAGCCTTCAGCCAGAGTGTATATATATATATATATATATATATATATATATATATATATATATATATATATATATATATATATATATATATATATATATATGTTAGTAAAATGGTGATAATAACTATAATGTTGAAGCTTGTTGATGTTCTGGTCTGAGGAGAATGAGGCTTGACAAACTTCCGCCTTCCGTACCTTAGTCTGCCTGTACCTGCTAATTAGGTTATGTGTTTTTTCCAACCAATTTCATTTCTAAACTCAATTAATGGAATCAACAAAAATACATGTGGCACTCCAAGGACTCGAACCTAGGACACTCACACCGAAATTCCGCGCAATTATGCATTACGCTATCAAGACAGTTTTTAAGAGGGGGGGAGGGGTGAGGTTTACTTTTTGGTCGATTTTGTTTTCATTTATTAATTCTTGTTTCTAATTTGCTCCTTAGAACTCCATCACTACTTAAAAATAGCATCCATTCGATCTCCCTTCTAGATTAATTTGTACAATTTTCGGTAGAAATACTGTATGACCAATTGCGAGTTTCAGGCTATAAGGAAGTTGGAGCCGTGTACATCAATATTAAAGAGAAATGCGATAACAATCTGGGTTTCTGATGGATAAAAAGAATGATCAATTTGTTTTTCATGTATTTTTAAATTTATTATGACCGTATTTTAGCTGAATATTGATGGTCACAGCTCCAACTTCCTTAGACACCAAAACTCGCAAGTCGGCAATTGAGTGGTCGAGTTGTATGTATGTACTGAATTAAGCGGTCGTTTTTTTTTTTTTTTTTTTTTTTTTTTTTTTTGTAGTGAATTGAGTGGTCGAGTTGTATGTAAGAAGTAAATTGAGTTGTCAAATGGTGTGTACAAGCAATTGAGTCGATAGGTAATGGTGCAGGAAAGGATGATTTGTGGAGTGGTGATTTATAGCTGGCTGGGCACACAGGTTTATTTATAGCTGGTGATGGATGGGGTATTGAAGGTAGAGTTTGAGGTCTTGGGAGGCAGATATGAATGGCGTAGTTGAGGCAGTGATTTGGGTTGTAGTGTGGTGATGAGGGGTGATTAAGAGAGGGGAAGAGAAGGTATAGATGTACTGTAGATGTAGATTAATAATAAGTGATTAAATGGCGACTTCAGCTCTTCTCTCTCTCTCTCTCTCTCTCTCTATATATATATATATATATATATATATATATATATATATATATATATATATATTTATTATATAATTATACACACACACACAGTACATATCTATCGCGCGCTCTCTCTCTCTCTCTCTCTCTCTCTCTCTCTCTCTCTCTTAATATATAATGTTTGTGTTATTGTATTTTACTTATTTAAATATTCAATTATTTATTTATTTATTTATTAATATATTTATTGTTTGTGTTGGGGGTGGGAAAAGCATGGTTATATAGTATGGGGCTGTAGTTATATTCATGTGTTATTCATATTTTATTCATATCGCGAGAGCTGCACACACATTTCGTTGATGAATAAGCAAGGTCCTACTTCAATTGGGTGTTGACATAATATCAATTACACTTATTGGTTGGGTTTTGTAATACCTTGTAATTTCATCAGACGCATATACTGCATCACGCCACTTTATATTTAACCCTTTATATAACAGCGACGTCTGTTGGTGTAATGGTTTAGATGCTTATGTTCTGGGTGTGGTGTCCGGAGTTCGAATCCCGGGAGGACCATATGCTTTCATTAGTTTATTCAAGTGCATTTGGGGTTTGTAATTGATGATTAATGTTAGGATCGGGGTGTTACTTAATATTCTAGTTATATTTAGATGATTTTATGCAGCTTAGGACTGATCTGTGGTAGTTAGCAGGGTTGGTTGAGATACTTCGAAGCCTTAGATTTCCTAGAGATCCTTCCTACACTGAATACAATCGATTAGTAGTAGTGGTCAGAATGAGATTAAAATAATGTCGACGGTACAGAAGGGGTTAAGAGGGGTGACCTGTTTTTTTTTATTTCTCTCCTTCTCTGGCCTGTATCCATTAGGCCTATTCAGCCAACTATTTTATGACGCTTTAATTATCCCCATCTAGGTGTCGATTTTTTCCTGGCGAGCGATAGTGAGCCAGCATTATATGAAGAAATCCGGCTTCGCCGGAGACATTTTTCTATCGAAAAATGTACAAATTTAGCCTGCTGTCAAAAACATTTAAAAAATATGCTGGCTCGCTACCACTGACCAGTAAAAAATTGACACCTGGATGGGGATAAACGTCTTAAAACAGTAGGCTGATTGGGGCCGAATGGATATAAGCCAGAGAAAGAGAGAAAAGGAGAGAACAAAGCAGGTCACTCCCCTTAAAGTACGCTACTGCTTTACCTTTTATTTAACCCGTACAGTACCAGGGGCGTCCTTTGCATCCTATTCTGGCAACTATTAGATGATTTAATTCAGCTGAGGAGGGACATCTAGCAATAATAAGGCTTCAAACTATCTCATCCAACTCTCTTAACTACCACAGATCCTTCCTAAGCTGCATAATATAGTCTAGATATAGCTAGAATAATATATAACACGCGTCGATGGTACTCAAAGGGTTAATTATTTCTCTAGGAAGCCGAGGTTAACACTATCTGATCCGACGTCTTGTGGGTTATTAGGATATTGTATGTTATTACATTGAGAATGTTGCTTGTTTTGCTATTTTCTAGTACTGTATTTTACTTTGTCCCCTAGGCTATCTAAAACGTCTTCCCAAATGTTTTCCAAGCTAATTATTGAAAAGGTTCAGCACTGCTATTTGAGGAAACGTTTTGGTATTTTAAGATATGTTTTACTTGGAACGAACTTCCCTCAGAAGTTGCAAACATTTCTTCATTAGAGCAGTTCAAGAAGAGACTAGATAGTATTTTGCACACACTGCAGTGAGTGTAGTGCAATGCACAATCTTTCTTTCCACTTCGCTTATCTCCACGGAATGGACCGTAAGATCTTTGAGATACAAACTATTTCTTGTAAATCCTTCTAGCTCTCTCTCTCTCTCTCTCTCTCTCTCTCTCTCTCTCTATATATATATATATATATATATATATATATATATATATATATATATATATTATATATATATAATTTATATATATATATATATATATATATATATAATTTATATATATATATATATATATATATATATATATATATATATATATATATATATATATATATATACACTTTTTTACTTTTTCTTTTTCATATACTGTGTCAATAATGATGACTAATGCTTTAACTCTGTAGATCGTACCTCGGTAGATTCGGATAATCGTTCGTTCATGGGAAAAATATCTCCCTGTATCTTAAAATTACCTAGGAAGCTAATCGTTTTATGTGTCACTATCCATTTTCTAACTATTGACATCCACACCCCCACCCCTACTATTTTAACAGGTGTAAAGCCTGCCAAAAGGGAGAATGGAAAGTTTCCAAGATGTACTTACATATCTTACAGTCAGAGTGCTTAGAGAAAAGCTGTATTTTGTCATGAGTAAACATTATACGGCATTAGACTGCTTTGTTAGCCAGCAACGTGTATTAGATTTTATGCTAGCTTTATTTAGACGATATTTTGCAGCTTGGGATGGATCTGTGGTAGTTAAAAAGGTTGGTTGAGATCGTTTGAAGTCTTAGTATTGCTAACGGTCCTTCCTAAACTGAATAAAATCGTCTAATAGTTACCAGATTAGATGGAAAAGGACGTCCCTGGTACTGAACGGGTTTGGCTATATTTTGGAATACGGTCAGTGGGCTGAAGTGTAGGTAAAACAAACTGAATGTATGATCCCTTTTCCTTATCGAGGGAGATTGCTTGACTTTGTATTGTGTCAGAAGTACTGGTTTATATTATTTAACTTATAATATCACGGAATGAAATTATAATACACAGAGCGCTATGCCAGATGTATACAGTGGCATAATTCATTGTGTGTGTGTGTATGTATGTATGTGTGTCTGGGTGTGTGAATGTGTGTGCGCGTCACGTAGTCCTAATAACTCACTCTGTATTCATTTAGGACACTGGTATAATCCTGGACTAACTCTGTCATCCACTCGTTGACTACCAAATGTACCCACGCAACCTACCCTCCCGTTATACACATACAAGGATCATTCAGCTCTACATTCAGCTCTACATTCAGCTCTACATTCAGCTCTACATTCAATTAACCCCTTCTATACCGGTGCCGTCTATTAACTTTCCTTTGGCTCCTATTAGACGATTTTATTCAGTTTAAAAATGGCCGCCAGCATTTAAATGGCTTCGAACTAACTATCTCACTTAACCATTCTTACTACCACAGATCCTTCTCAAACTGCACAATATCGTTTAAATATAGCGAGAATAAAATTAAAAAGACGTTATCGGTACATAAGAGGTTAAGGGGAGGCTTTTGGTTTGTTCTCTAGACCTTCATCAAGCTTGAATAATATATCCCCAAGAACCCCTTTCCAGAGAAATTTGTACATTTTTCGGTAGAAAAATTTCCCCACCAAAGGTCGGTTCTTCCTAAAATACAAGCTTGATGGAGCTCGCCAGGGAAAAATCTACACCTAAATAGCACGAAAAGTCTTAAAATTGACAGAAATTGGGCGAAAGGTCTAAAATCTCCAAACTAATGGGGCGAACGTCTTAAAATAAAAACTAATAGGGCAAAACATGAGCGAGAAGGGTGTACAGAAAAAAGACCTTTATGTGAAAATCTCCCCTTATATATAATTTCCATAAAGCCTTTCATAGCCTAATTGTTACCACCGCCAACACTCACCCCTACCAACCATGGGCCGTTGTTCTGGTCCCCCTTCTTCCTCATGTTTAGCCTCATTAGTTTTCAGATTATATGACGTTCGACCCATTAGTTTGGCGAATTTGATACCTTTTGCCAAATTGTTTTTGTCAATATTATGACCTTTCGTGCTATTTAGGTGTCGATTTATTTCCTGGCGAATGATAGTCAGCCCGTAATTTTGGAAGAACCGGCCTTCGGACGGACATTTTTCTACCGAAAAATGTACAAATAAATCTAGAAGGTGAATCTAATGGATGTTTTTTTTTTTTTTTAAGTTTGATGGAGGTCTAGGGAGGAAACTAGAAAAATAATAGATAAATTAAAATATCAACCAAAAAGTGAACCATCTCCCCTTTAAAGTGAACCATCTCCCCTTTAAAGTGAACCATCCCCCCTTTAAAGTGAACCATCTCCCCTTTAAAGTGAACCGTCCCCCCTTTAAAGTGAACCATCTCCCCTTTAAAGTGAACCGTCCCCCCTTTAAAGCTTTGCTACCAATAGGAAACTAAAAACATAATAGATCGATGAAAAAAAACGACCAAAAAGTGAACCATCTCCCCCCATACTGGAAACCTATGGAACTACTATATCTTTAGCGTCATATTAATGGCAAGTTTTCATAAAGAACAACATTTGTTACTATGTAAAAAAAATCGTAATAGCTGACGGAAGAAGATAAAGACACGACAACTTACAAAACACAGATTATAGTTCAATCAGGGTCAATTGGCACCGGTTGAGATCTCCTGGTTGAAACTGGTTGAGTGGTCCTGGAGCCGCCTGACCCGACCACTCTAACCGCGTCTCAGTTCCTGCAGCTTGTTACTCGCGTGGATTTTCTCAACATTACCATAAAGTTGCCCCCTCACCCCCCACCCCCTACCCCTCACCCCCCACCCCCACCCCCCACCCCCCATCCCCCACCCCCTGCCTCGGAACGCTGGTGGTTGTGGTGGTGTGCTGGGATGCTAGACACGTTCGCTACCTGGCCACTTCGCTACCAAGGGCCAACATTCAGTATACCACGTCCTCATAAAACGTATTTCTCCTAACTATGTCTACCAAAAGATGATCTATCCTACCATAACATACCAATTCAGTAATATATATATATATATATATATATATATATACACGAAGGAGACAAAAGGTGAAGCCGTCTGTAATGTGTACCCCCCCCCCCTCCCCCCTTAAATAAAGGAGTGACAGAGAGCCAAATTCAAAGTACGTTACAATCAAACTAACCTGCCAATTCATAAACTATCTTCATCTTAATATAAATAGGTTTGGCTAAGTAGATACTCTAATAGCCTTTTTACTTTTATAAGGTGTGAAAACAGGTGGAACAGAGATATAGTTCGTTGAGAGGGGTAGTACGGGTAGATAGCCCTACCCAGATATGTAGGCCTATAGGTAGCGCCAACAATAACCTTGATCCCTGACCTCTCTATAAACAAAAGGGACTAGAGCAAACTGTCTGTAAAGATCCACACCTATTTCCGGGTGGACTCTTCCCAAATGATAGAAACGTCAGCCCGATTGCTTTGATTAAATTCGAGTTATAAGAGGTTAAGGGGTCAAGATTATTGTCAAGTTCGCTGGCTCTACTAATGCCGCCTTGGGTATCGAGAAACTCACGGAGGTTCCTGGATTCATCATTCTTTCGCAGGCCCTTGAATGCTGGATTATGTTGTGTGTGTCTTATAGACCTGGGTTAACAGATTATCCCCTAATATTCAACACAAATAATTCAAGTAAAAGTCACTCATATCCATTATCCTTCTTATAAAATAACATCAAATGTTCACACCATGGTAATGCTTGCTGCCTCTTTCGTGGCATGGTTACCGCTTGTGATTGACCCTTGTGTGTTGTCTGGGTGCTGAGGGTAATATTAATCATGTTGTGTTCGGTTATCCATTGATCCAAGGATTTGACATGACAGATACTGGATGTTGTGGCGGGGTGGGACCATCTTCAGGAGAGATTGGGTTTGTTTTTTGGCTTTAGCCAATATAAAAACAAATAAAAACACAATAGTAACGTAGTGATAGAGTTTCTCCTCCCATAGCATTGTGTGCATTTTATTAACATATTGGTGTGTTCTGGGAATTTGGGTTGGTGGTGCTGCGGGGGTAGTTTGTGAGTATTTGGGTTGGTGGTGCTGCGGGGGTAGTTTGTGAGTATTTGGGTTGGTGGTGCTGCGGGGGTAGTTTGTGAGTATTTGGGTTGGTGGTGCTGCGGGGGTAGTTTGTGAGTATTTGGGTTGGTGGTGCTGCGGGGGTAGTTTGTGAGTATTCCCAAATCACAATTCAAACAACACTAGATGATAAAGATTGATCATGAATTAACAAATGGTTTGGATTGATGGATTGTGTTTCAATGCATTTGTTTCGCTTTAATATATCTATGTGTGTTTAACAAATTATCCAGATTATCTTAGATTACATGTTATGCTCACTATACAGTATTATTGGCTCCTGTGGATAGTGATACAATTAATTAACATTACCTATCCAAACCTAACTTAATTTTGGGTCCGTTATGTTAGGCAAATAAGGATCTCTAACGAATTTTCGGGAATTTTTGGGTTTTAGTCTTGAAGTGGTCAGGTAGCGAAAAGTCTTGATACCATATGCAGTGGGGGAGGGGGTTAGGGCTGTTATGTAATGCAAAGGAGGCGTTATGTGGATGAGAGAGAGAGAGAGAGAGAGAGAGAGAGAGAGAGAGAGAGAGAGAGAGAGAGAGAGAGAGAGAGAAAGGGTGGAGTGGGGGGATTCTAGTGTGTGGACTGAGATGGAGGCTGTTTGTTTAAAACAGTTATAAGGATATTTCTTTAAGATAATACGTTTTTAGTAAGTGTGTAAGTGGTTTGATGTGTGTATGTGTACATGTTTGTGTGTGTGTGTATGTGTGTGTGCACGCTTGACTGCATGTCTGCGTAAAATACAGTCAGTCTGTGTGTTTGAGAGAGACTAGTGCTAGAGGTTCAAGGAAACTTGTAGGATTGTTTCAGGGATTAAGTGAGCGTTATAGTAAATCTGTGTGTGTGTGTGTGTGTGTGTGTGTTGTGTGTGTGTGTTGTGTGTGTGTGTGTGTGTGTGTGTGTGTGCAAACGATGATTGTCTGTATGTGGTCTTGAAGGAGGTGGGTGCAGGGATTTGAAAGAAAGTTACATGGGAGTTTTGAGAAATTATAATTAGGGTTGTTTAGTAAAGGAGTAAGAGGAATTTGTGTGTATGTAGACGTGTAAGTCTTGTGTGTGTATGTAGACGTGTAAGTCTTGTGTGTGTATGTAGACGTGTAAGTCTTGTGTGTGTATGTAGACGTGTAAGTCTTGTGTGTATATATATTAGCTATGTATATTACTTTTTGTATGAGTATTGTGTGTGTATTCCAGTTCTTGTGAGCGTGTTAAGTGTGACTATGTATTAGCTATGTATATTACTTTATGTATGAGTGTTGAGTGTGTATTCCAGTTCTGTGAGAGCTTTGAGTGTGAATGTATGTGTGCTTTGTGTCTGCGTACCCACACGTTGTGTTAAGGGGCCCACCTCGTGTTTTTACTCTCTCTCTCTCCCTCTCTGTCTGGGTTGTATTTATTCGGCCCCATTCAGCCTACTGTTTTAAGACGTTTATCCTCATCCAAGTGTCGATTTTTTACTGGAAGCGGCAGCGAGCCAGCATAATTTTTAGAATGTTTTTGTCAGCAGCTAAATTTTTACATTTTTCGATAGAAAATTGTCTCCGGCGAAGCCGGATTTCTCCATACAATGCTGCCTCGCTATTGCTCGCCAGGAATAAATCGACACCTGGATGGGTATGAATGTCTTAAACCAGTAGGCTGGATGGGGCCGAATGGATACAAGCCAGAGAAAGAGAGAAACGGAGAGAGAAAAAGCAGGTCACTTCCCTTAATTTGCATGTTGCGGTAAGGTAAATTCAACGTATTCGAGCTCCAAAGTATATATTAAAGTTTGTCTTTGAAGTGTACTTGGAAGAAAATGGACTCTTATTGAATTACCGATATACAGTATATATATATTTTCATGAAAGGAATACGTGTATAAATATGCTAAAGATTTATATATTGGTATTGAGATATTGTACGAATACATGCAGCTTGCTAAATATATAGGAAGCTTTGGTCTATTTTATGATATGCTATATACTCAGGCCCAATCCCCACCTTTCCTATTTGTTTTCTCTCTTTTTTTTTTTTTTTTTTTTTTTTTTATCTATGAAAATTGAATATGCTATCCAATTGATATCCATATATTACCAGACGTTTTGATTGCTTAACCAAAAAGTAACAATCTTGTATATTTCCATATAGTCTTCAAGCAATGACTTACTACTACGGTCTTGGCTGAGCTGTTTGTGAATATGTATGTTATTTGTTATGTTATTGTGGTCAATATCTCAACATAATGATATGCAGCCAAGGTGGAGCTTAATTTATCAGTTCGTTGTAGTATTTCATAGCAACTGGTGGAATGAAAGTGGCCGCATTAGTATGTAAACCTTTGACAAATATACCAGGGATTGGAACCAGTGAATATTGAAATGTAAATAGTAAAAACATATATATTGAGAGAGAGAAAACATATATATTGAGAGAGAGAACATGTATATTGAGAGAGAGAGAACATATATATTGAGAGAGAGAGAACATGTATATTGAGAGAGAGAAAACATATATATTGAGAGAGAGAACATATATATTGAGAGAGAGAGAACATATATATTGAGAGAGAGAGAACATATATATTGAGAGAGAGAAAACATATATATTGAGAGAGAGAAAACATATATATTGAGAGAGAGAACATATATATTGAGAGAGAGAGAACATGTATATTGAGAGAGAGAAAACATATATATTGAGAGAGAGAAAACATATATATTGAGAGAGAGAAAACATATATATTGAGAGAGAGAAAACATATATATTGAGAGAGAGAAAACATATATTGAGAGAGAGAGAACATATATTGAGAGAGAGAAAACATGTATATTGAGAGAGAGAAAACATATATATTGAGAGAGAGAAAACATATATATTGAGAGAGAGAAAACATATATATTGAGAGAGAGAAAACATATATATTGAGAGAGAGAAAACATTATATTGAGAGAGAGAGAACATATATATTGAGAGAGAGAGAACATGTATATTGAGAGAGAGAAAACATATATATTGAGAGAGAGAAAACATATATATTGAGAGAGAGAGAGAACATATATATTGAGAGAGAGAAAACATATATATTGAGAGAGAGAAAACATATATATTGAGAGAGAGAGAACATATATATTGAGAGAGAGAAAACATGTATATTGAGAGAGAGAAAACATATATATTGAGAGAGAGAAAACATATATATTGAGAGAGAGAGAACATATATTGAGAGAGAGAAAACATGTATATTGAGAGAGAGAAAACATATATATTGAGAGAGAGAAAACATGTATATTGAGAGAGAGAAAACATATATATTGAGAGAGAGAAAACATATATATTGAGAGAGAGAGAACATATATATTGAGAGAGAGAAAACATGTATATTGAGAGAGAGAAAACATATATATTGAGAGAGAGAAAACATGTATATTGAGAGAGAGAAAACATATATATTGAGAGAGAGAAAACATATATATTGAGAGAGAGAGAACATATATATTGAGAGAGAGAAAACATGTATATTGAGAGAGAGAAAACATATATATTGAGAGAGAGAAAACATGTATATTGAGAGAGAGAAAACATATATATTGAGAGAGAGAGAACATATATATTGAGAGAGAGAAAACATATATATTGAGAGAGAGAACATATATATTGAGAGAGAGAGAACATGTATATTGAGAGAGAGAAAACATATATATTGAGAGAGAGAAAACATCTATATTGAGAGAGAGAAAACATATATATTGAGAGAGAGAAAACATATATATTGAGAGAGAGAGAGAGAGAGAGAGAGAGAGAGAGAGAGAGAGAGAGAGAGAGAGAGAGAGAAACGTTGGGTGAACTATTGATGAATTAGCAGGGTCAGGAAGGGAGCGAGACATGAGGAAATAGGGAACGAAATCCTAGGGTGTGAAAATCCGATGACGAGTTAATTTAATTCTTGCTGCTATTGATTGAATTTATTTTATTATTATTATTATTATTATTATTATTATTATTATTATTATTTTATTATTTTATTATTTTATTTATTGTTGTATATTTATTTATTTTGTAATATAATATCTATACACAATTTTTATTTTTCCTTTTTAGTCGGGCTACCACTATAAGCGATTGTATTCAGCTTAGGAGGAATCTGTAAGACTCAAAGGATTAATTTAGATTTCACTTTCCTTACTTTCTTGATTGTTAGTGGCCTTTCCTAAACTTAGTAATATTGTAAATGAGAGCTAAAGTGATATACAGAATTACGTCGTAGCATTCAGTGTTAATATCCTCTCACGTTCGTAGTCTTAAGGGGAGGCAGTTGGTTTTTCGAGTCCTCCTCCTCCCTCCTGTTTAGCCCCTTTAGTTTTTCAGATTTTAGGATGTTTGTCCAATTAGTGTGTCGATTTTAAGACCTTCCGCCCCATTTCCTTGTCGATTTTAAGACCTTCCGTGCTATTTAGGTGTCGATTCTGTTTTCTGGTGAACGATAGTGAACCTGTAATTTTGGAAGAAACGGGACATTTTTCTACCGAAAAATGTACAAATTAATCTAGAAGGGGGATCTAATGGATGTTGTTTTTAAGTTTGATGGAGGTGTAGGGAGGAAACTAGAACAAAATAATGAATACATACCAAAAAATCGACCAAAAGTGAACCATCACCCCTTAACCCCTTCTGTACCGCAGCGTCTATTTATTTGTCTTCTAGCTACAGTATATTTAACCCTCTCACGTTATTGACGCAATTTTGAGCCTATTAGGGATACTTTAAAGCCTTTGTTACCATCAGGAGTATTTAGAAACCTTTAGTTTAGTTACTTCAACCTCTGCAGTTGTGTTTGAGTTAGCAATGGGCAGAAAACTAATTTTGGAGAGGTAATTATAAGAGTGAGAGAACTCTATTTAGTATTGCTGATCTGGCAACATCTGCGTCATATGGTCGTGAGAGGGTTAAACGATTTTGTGATAGTACAAATAGTTAAGGGAGATAGTGTGTAGCCTCTTAATGGGTAGACGTCCTTCCTAAGCTGACTAAAATCGTCTATAATAGTGGCCAGCATATAATGCAAGATACGCCACCGGCACAGAAGGGGTTAAAGGTATAGGAAAGGCCTCA
This sequence comes from Paralithodes platypus, assembly GCA_032716605.1. Classification (NCBI taxonomy): domain Eukaryota; kingdom Metazoa; phylum Arthropoda; class Malacostraca; order Decapoda; family Lithodidae; genus Paralithodes; species Paralithodes platypus. The sequence goes on along the minus strand of CM064486.1, from coordinate 6,118,409 downwards.
ATCAATCACTGTACCTCTATATCACAGGGAGGGGGTGGGGGGTGGGGGGGGGCACGAAACCCTATTCCTCAGCCAGACCCTTTCAGTACAATCACGCCTCTCTATATTGATATACTGTATATATATATTGATATACTGTATATATATATTTATATACTGTATATATATATTTATATACTGTATATATATATTTGTTTATTTATTCATTCTGGCGAAGCCGGATTTCTCCATACAATGCTGGCTCGCTGTCGCTTGCCAGGAAGAAATCGACACTTGGATGGGGATAAACGTCTTAAAACAGTTGGCTGAATGGGGCCGAATGGATACAAGCCAGGGAAAGAGAGAAAAGGAGAGAAAAATGAAGAAACAAAACAGTGACCCCCTTAAGACTAATTCCTCAGCCATCTCCAGTCGATTAGTTCCTTTTAACCCCTTCTATACCAATGACGTATTTCTTATTTTATTCTAGCTATATTTAGACGATTGTGTGCAGTTTGAGAAGAATCTGTCGAAGTAAAAAAGGGTTGAGGGAGATAGTTCGGAGCCTGTTAAGTGCTGGAGGCCGTTTTAAACTGAATACAATCGCTTCATAGTAGCCAACACACTGTTAAATAAACGTCTTCGGTACAGAAGGGGCCAAAATATACAGTTTTATTTTACATAGTTACAAATTAAAGGAAGGTGATGTGGGTAAATGTTAAAGAAGCTTACTGGTAATGCGTAATCGGTGGCAATAGGAGAGTACATTAAATCATGCAGAATAATATATGAAAGTGAGGTAAAAGGACAGAAAGGGAGAGACAGACCGAGAGTGAGATGGAGGGATGGAGTTAAGGGGAGGTTTTTAGTTTAGATATCCTTCAAGCTTAAGATTACACCCCCTTGAGCCCCTTTCAAGATAAATTTGTAAATTTTTCGGTAGAAAAATGTCCCGGCTGAAAGCCGGTTGCTCTTAAATTACAGGCTCGCTATCGCTCGCCAGGATAAAATCGACACCTAAATGGCACGAAAGGTCTTAAAATTGACAGAAATGGGTTGAAAGCTCTTAAAATCGTCAAAATAATGGGGCAAACGTCTTAAAATTAGAAACACAATGGGGCTAAACATGAGGGAGAAAGGAGTCAAGAAAAAAATCCCTCAAGTGGAAACCTCCCCTTAAGAGGTATATGAGGGCAAGTGGTGTTGGGTAGAAGGAGGGGTGTTGGCAGACGAATTAAGTAACACCCCGTTCTTAACATTAATCATCAATTACAAACCCCAATGCACTTGAATAAACTAATGAAAGCATAAAATTATGGCAGAATAGCATTTAGGCGATTGAACCGTAGCCACTGCCTAGCAATACACAGATAGATAGAATATGATGTGGATATGTGCAAAGTACAACACACACACACACACACACACACACACACACACACACATATATACAGAGAGAGAGAGAGAGAGAGAGAGGGGGAGGGGGGGGGGGTAAATTGAGAGGTGTTGGAGAAAGGGAGAAGGAGGATCGATGGAAGGAAACGAATTGCTGGGACTTGGTGAAAAGCGTGATTTTGTTCCTTGCTCTCTCTCTCTCTCTCGCTCTCTCTCTCTCTCTCTCTCTCTCTCTCTCTCTCTCTCTCTCTCTCTCTCTCTCTCTCTCTCTCTCTCTCTCTCTGACGTCTTTATGAGGAGACTATAGGCTTATAACTAGAGAGGGCAGTAGTAATATAATATAATATGATATATACTGTATATAATATTATTGCATTGTTTTTCCCTCAACTTCGCTTCCTCTTACAAATTCCCTATAATCTCTCTCTACAACGAGCGACGTCCGCAATAACAGCATCATCTCTCATCTTCAAAAAACCGCTATTACAATAATCACCTTCAGAGCTTTTCACAGCGTCTAACACCTCCATTACTGAGAGTGGGGGGCACCCGCCTTTCACCACACTCCCACCTCCCTATTCTGTCAAACCTCTCTAACCCAATAGTTACCGATTTTCTTCCCAGTCTTTTCTTATACTCAACAAATAAGTTTTCTGGAACTCTCTGTCCCTTTAATCTGTCCTTTCCCTCATCCTATGACTTAAACTGCCTTCAAACTGCAACTGCCCGTGTGTCCAAGCATTTTGATCTATAACATACAACCTTGAATTTGGCCTCTCTATCACTCCAATCAATTTTTGGGGAAGCACTTGTTACAGGAAGGCTTTACTGTTTGTTCCCTCCCTCATACACACAGAACAAAAATAATTATATACCATGATGCGTAAGTTTGGTGTATATACTGTATATGTGGTGTGTAATGTAGATACACGGCATATTTATGTATACTTTATATAACTGTACCATACAGTATGTCTATATGTACGGGTTCCATGCATGTATTTGTTACGTGTATGTCTGTGTACGTGTATGTATGTGTATTATGTGTACGTATATGTCTGTGTACGTGTATGTATGGGTACGTGTATGTATGTGTACGTGTATGGTATGTGTACGTGTATGTATGTGTATAACGTGTATGTATGTGTACGTGTATGTATAGTACGGTTAATACGTGTACATAACTTATGTCTATATGTGAGCGGGTATATATAAAACAAAATCCTATTTCTTGCTCTATTA
>CM064486.1:6106391-6115693 GCA_032716605.1 Paralithodes platypus | reverse complement strand
GTACAGTCGGAGGTTAATAAGTGTTGTCAGATTATTCAAAAAAGTTTCGGACACTGACTAATACTCTGAGGATATAAGCACTTTTCCCAAGTAGACCTATAAAGATACCAATAACACATTTTGAGCGAAAAACACCTCGGAATCTATGACAACACTTGATACCCCCGATTGTACCACTATGATTAATTGTTATCCTTCCTAAGCTGATTAAAATTTGCCTCATAATCATATAGCCAATGAAAGAAAACCATCAGTGACAAGAAAGCGTATATTATACGATAATTGAACGTTTTAGGGAGCCCCACCTACGCCCTTGTCTTTCTCCCTTTGATATCCCTTCTCTCTTCTGAGCTTGTATCCATTCTGCCCCATTCAACCTACTGTTTTAAGACGTTTACCCCCATCCAGGGTTCAATATTTTCCTGGCGAGCGGGAGCGAGCCAGTATATATATATTTTTGTTTTGACACAAAAGCTCTTAAACTTTAAAGTTAATGCTACATTTATCGCATAGAAAAATGTTCTCTGGCGAAAGCCGCGATTTCTCCCATACAATGCTGGCTCGCCTGTCGCCTTGCCAGGAAAGAAATCGACACTGGCATGGGAATAAACGTCTTCAAAACAGTGAGCCTGAATGGGGCCGAAATCGGATACAAGCCCCATGGAAACAGAGACAGGAGGAAAGAGCCCCTGATTTCCAGGTATCACTTGGAGAAAAATTAAGCAAACAAAACAGTGACCCCCCTTCTTTAAGACTAATTCCGCAGCCATCTCCAGTCGCCATATAGTTCCTTTTAACCCACTTCTATACCAGACGGACGTTCTTTCTTATTTTATTTTAACTATATTTTGACGATTGGGTAGCAGTTTTGAGAAGAATCTTGTATTAGTCAATCTAAAAAAGGGTTGAGCAGGAGCATAATTCGGAGCCTGTTAAGTGACTGCGACGCCGTTTTTTACACTCGAATAAAATCGTTTCATAGTAGCCAGAACACTGTTAAATAAACGTCTTCGGTACAGATGGGGCCAAAATATACAGTTTTATTTGACATAGTTACAAATTAAAGGAAAAGGCTGATATGGTGAAATGTTAAAGAAGCTTGCTCGTAATGCGTAATCGCGTATGCCTGGCCAATAGAGAGTACATTAAATCATGCAGAATAATTAATATGCAAGTGATTTGGGTACAAGCCCGACAGAAAGGGAGGAGGACAGACCGCGAGAGTGAGATGGAGAGGATGGCGTTAAGGGGAGCGTTTTTAGTTTGACCCGTCCCTAGATATTCCTTCAATCTTAAGATTACACCCCCTTGAAGCCCCTTTCAGCATAAATTTGTACATTTTTCCGGCTAGAAAAAATGTCCCGGCTGAAAGCCGGCTCGGCTCCTCTTAAATTACAGGACTCGCATAATCGCTTCGCCAGGATGCCCTGTTTTCTTCACATCGACACCCCCCTCCAAATGCGCAGACGACCATTAAGGTCTTACCAAGTGCACCAGAAACTTTATGTGAAATTTTTGAAAGTTCTTTACAATCGCTCTCCATCCCTATGCCAGAATACTCTCTTCCACAGCCCCCGCGCCCAAAGTCGTTCTTCAAATTAGGAAACACAATTGGGATGCTAAACAATGAGGGAGAGATAGGGAAGTCAAGAAAAAAATTCCTCAAGTGGAAACCTCCCTTTAAGAGGCTATATGAGGGCAAGTGCGTGTTGGGTAGTAGATAGAAGGATGCGCACGCGGGTTGGCCCGAGACGAAATATTATTAAGTACCACCCGTTCCCCCCTTCTTTACATTAATCATACAATTACAAACCTACAATACACTTGAATAAACTAATGCATAGCATAAAATTATGGCAAGCATAGCATTTAGGGCGATTGAACCGTAGCCTACTGCGCTAGCAATAAAAGGATAGACCCCACTGGAGAATAGAATATGATGTGGATTATGGCAAAAAGTTACACACACACGCATCACACACCACACACACACACACACACACACACCAAAACACGACAAACACACACACAACCAATAATACGAGAGCAGAGAGAGGAGGAGAGGGAGGGGGGGGGGGTCGTCCGGTAAATTGGAGAGGTTAGTTTGGAAGAAAGGGCGGAGAAGGAGGATTCGATGGGAAAGTACAACGAAATTGCTGGGACTTGGTGAAAAGCCGTGGATTTTTGTTCCTTGCCTCTCTCTCTCTCTCTCGCTCTCTACTCTAACTCTCTCTCTCTCTCTCTCTCTCCATGCTCTCTACTCCTCTCTCCTCTCTCTCTCTATTTTCTCTCTCTCTCTCTCTCTCTCTCTCTCTGACGTCTTTATGAGGAGACTATAGGCTTATAACTAGAGAGGGCAGTAGTAATATAATATAATATGATATATACTGTATATAATATTATGCATTTTTTCTCAACTCGCTTCCTCTTACAAATTCCCTATAATCTCTCTCTACACGCCGCAATACAGCATCTCTCTCAATCTTCAACCGCTATTACAATAATCACCTTCAGAGCTTTCACAGCGTACACCTCCATTACGGAGAGTGGGGGGCACCCGCCTTTCACCACACTCCCACCCCTATTCTGTCAAACTCTCTAACCCAAGAGTGAACCGATTTTCCCAGTCTTTCTTATACTCAACAAATAAGTTCTGGAACTCTCTCCCTTAATCTGTCTTTCCCTCATCCTATGACTTAAACTGCTTCAAACTCCGTGTGTCCATGCATTTTGACTATAACATACACCTTGAATTTGGCTCTCTATCACTCAATCAATTTTTGGGGAAGCACTTGTTACAGGAAGCTTTACCTTTTGTCTCCCTCATACACACAGAACAAAAATATATATATACATGCGTAAGTTTGTGTATATACTGTATATGTGTGTGTATGTATATACACGGCATATTTATATACTGTATATACTGTACATACAGTATGTCTATATGTACGGGTACATGCATGTATGTGTACGTGTATGTGTGTGTACGTGTATGTATGTGTATGTATGTGTACGTGTATGTATGTGTACGTGTATGTATGTGTACGTGTATGTATGTGTACGTGTATGTATGTGTACGTGTATGTATGTGTACGTGTATGTATGTGTACGTGTATGTATGTGTACGTGTATGTATGTGTATATATAAAACAAAATCCTATTTCTTGCTCTATTATAAATTTCCCAGTAGAAGATTTTCTCGGCTCTGCGGTTCCTTCTTCTAAATATATTTCTTTCTGACTCAAAAGACGGAGGGATTGGTTGGTGGGAAGAGAGCCTTCCGCTTAACTGTCCTTGGCTGAAACCCTAGCATATACTATTTTATATTTATATTAATATCCTAGTTGGTATAGTCAGGGTATAGCCAGTGTATCTACTGTATGTAACTCTTTGTAACTAACTCTAACTTTCTCACTAACTTTCACTCTCTCTCTCTCTCTCTCTCTCTCTCTCTCTCTCTCTCTCTCTCTCTCTCCCTCTCTCTCTCTCTCTCTCTCTCTCTCTCTCTCTTTCTCTCTCTCTCTCTCTCTCTTTCTCTCTCTCTCTCTCTCTCTCTCTCTCTCTCTCTCTCTCTCTCTCTCTCACACAAACATACACCCACACAAACACAGCAAGGAGAATTTTATGAGGGCTAAAGTTGTCTGTGAGTGTGAAGACTGAAGTTATGAGAGAGAGAGAGAGAGAGAGAGAGAGAGAGAGAGAGAGAGAGAGAGAGAGAGAGAGAGAGAGAGAGAGAGAGAATAATGTGATTGAGTCAGAAATATATCTCCAGTCCATCTATCTATCTCCCCTGGTCTGCCGCAACTGGTGGACTAGTCGATGGTGGAGAGGTTGGTGATATTGGGAAACCTAACCTCGGTAACTCAAAAAGGGCTAGAGAAAATGGGCTGTGCATTTCCACACCTGTTCCCTGGTTGACCCTTCCCAGATGGTCAAGAATATTAGCTCGAGTACTCAATGTGCCTGTGAGCTATAGATGTTAACGTTCAAGAGTTTTGGCCTACTTAATTGGAGCAGGGTATAGTAGGTAGCTTGATGAAAATGTTGCCGAGATGGGGTAGAAATATGATGGGGTAGAAATATGATGGGGTAGAAATATGATGAAAATGTTGGCGAGATGGGGTAGAAATATGATGGGGTAGAAATATGATGAAAATATTGCCGAGATGGGGTAGAAATATGATAGAAAGTGGTTGATGACAAATTGGTAAGATAGTTAACCCCTTCCTTACCGCCGATGTCTTTTTCCTTTTATTCTAGCTATATTTAGACGATTTTGTGCAGCTTAAGGGGGGTGACCTGCTTTTTGTTATTTCTGTCCTTTTCTCTCTTTCTCTGGCTTGTATCCATTCGGCCCCATTCAGCCAACTATTTTAAGACGTTTATCCCCATCCAGGTGTCGATTTCTTCCTGGCGAGCGATAGCGAGCCAGCATTATATGAAGAAATCCGGCTTCGCCGGAGAAATATTTATATCGAAAAATATACAAATTTAGCCTGCTGTCAAACAAAAATAAAAATATGCTGGCTCGCTACCGCTCACCAGTAAAAAATTGACACCTGGATGGGGATAGACTTCTTAAAACAGTAGGCTGAATGGGGCCAAATGGATACAAGCCAGAGAAAGATAGAAAAGGACAGAACAAAAACAGGTCACCCCCCTTAAGAAGGATCTGTGGTAGTAAATAGGGTTTATTAAGATAGTTCGAAGTCTGTTAATTGCTGGAGGCCCTTTTGAAACTGAATAAAATAAAAGTCTGTTAATTGCTGGAGGCCCTTTTGAAACTGAATAAAATAAAAGTCTGTTAATTGCTGGAGGCCCTTTTGAAACTGAATAAAATAAAAGTCTGTTAATTGCTGGAGGCCCTTTTGAAACTGAATACAATAAAAGTCTGTTAATTGCTGGAGGCCCTTTTGAAACTGAATAAAATAAAAGTCTGTTAATTGCTGGAGGCCCTTTTGAAACTGAATACAATAGTTTAATAGTACCCAGAATAAAGTTAAAAGACCGTCTCCGGTACTGAAGGGGTTCATACGGCTGATGAGAACTGGGAGACGTGTGCTCTGCCATACCCCCAAGTTGTCTGTGGTGAAAGAGTCGGAACGCTCATTAAAAGTCAAATACATAATACATACATACATAATACATACATACATAATACATACATACATAATACATACATACATAATACATACATACATAAATATATTAAAAGTCAAATACATAATACATACATACATAAATATAATCTTGTGGTTTATTTCATGTTGAGTCATCCAAGGTTTGAGCCTATCTGATCTCATTTTTCTTTTTATTTATTCATATATCGCCCTATTTCCTTTATTCTCGATATCTTTAGCCATTTTAGTATTTTGTATACATATAAGCATATTTTCAGTGAGGTGAAAGCATTGCATGAGATTTCTTATAACAACTACCTTTTCCTAGCTCCTTGAACTGTAGTCTATTCGCTGTAAGTAGGCGATAAATCATGACTTCTATCCTCTGTAACTCAAAATGGGCTAGAGCAAATTGGCTGTACATTTCCACATCTATTCTTTGCCCGGCTCTTCTCTAATGGTAGAAATATTAGCTCGATTACTCTAGTCGTTTTTGAGTTACAGAGGTTAGAGGTCATGATTTTTCGCCTACTTACAGCGAATAGACTATAGATATCATGACATGTCGCGTCAATCGGTAACTGGACCAATAAAAACATCTGGTAACCGCAATAAACTCCTTAGAGAACCAAAAGCCCCAATCTCCCCGCGAATATAACGCCTTCTTTTGCCCGGCCACGGTCGGGGCGGCCCCTTAAGCTTTAAGGGGGGATGGTCGTATTTATTTGCTCATTTATATATCTTTTTATCATTGTTTTCGAGTGTCCTCCCTAGACCTTCATCAAGCTTAAAAAATCACCCGCCCAAGACCCTCTTTCAAGATAAATGTGTACATTTTTCGATAGAAAAATGTCCCGTCCTATGGCCGGTTCCTCTTAAATTACAGGCTCGCTATCGCTCGCCAGGATTTTTTTTACAATCTAAATGACCCGAAAAGTTTGAAAATTGACAAAAAAAAGGGTCAAAAGTTCTTAAAATCGCCAAACTAATGGGCCGAACGTCTTATAATCAGAAAACTAATGGGGTTAAACACGAAGAAGAAGGGGGACCAGAAAAACCGACCCATCTCCCCTTAAAAGCTTTAAAAAAGATTTTCGAGGACCCTTTTGGGTAGGATCACAAGAGCTGACGCAGGGCAGAGCGACGACCAAAACCTGGAAATTGATATTGGTTGAAGTCTTATCGGGAGAAGGAGAAGGCGGAGAAGGAGAGGAAAGGGGCAGGAAGGAAGGATGTCAGAGCGAGCGAGGGGCCGCCATTGTGGTGGTGGAGGGATGAGGGGGGCTGGCTGCAAGAACGCTATTCCTAACCTTTTCCCTGCGAGTACCAGCGACGTGTGCGACATATTTTAGTCTAGCTATATTTAGACGATATTTTGCAGCTTAGTCAAAAGGGTAGGTGGAGATAGTTTGAAGCCTTATTATTGCTAGAGGTCCTTCCTACGCTGAATAAAATCGTCTACTATAGTTGCCAGAATGTGCTGAAAAGGACGTCCCTGGTACTGAACAGGTTAACCCTGCGGCCTTCCCACACGATGCATGGGAGATGGAGTTGCTTTACCATCATTTTGTCATCATTGCAGAGATACTATAGTCTATTCGCTGTAAGTAGGCGAGAAATCATGACCTCTATCCTCTGTAACTCAAAAGGGGCTAGAGCAAATTGGCTGTAAATGTCCACATCTATTCCTTGACTGACTCTTCCCAAATGGTAAAATTATTGGCTCGATTACTCCTGTCGTTTTTTAGTTACAGAGGTTAGAGGTCATGATTTCGCCTACTTACAGCGAATAGACTATAGTTCGTTTGCATAGTTAGTTAGTTAAAATAGGACTCAATTCATAGGCTATCAACCCTATTGGATTATTAAGCCAGCACACTGTAAGTCAAGAATCACGACAGGACTGGAGCCCCCTTTAGAGAACTCCAGTCCCTTGTTTGTTTACTATATAAGTATGATGTATGTATACAATAGAATGCGATATAGATATGCTACCCAAATAATTATATCAATTCATTGATGATATTATATATTTACTTGCTGGGAGGGTATATTTGAAGTACTTGTGGTATATACGAACGCCAATACAAAGATATACAGACGCTGCTCTTAGGTATTTGTACCGGTATTAATATGATAGTTTCTGTTACTAGGAAACATATATTATATCTTTAAAATATATATTAGGAATATATAGATACTCGACTCAGGTTATCATCACTGCATTCAGACGTTATTCTACTTGATACAATAAAACACAATTGATAGGGTAGGAGAGTGGATAGACGGATGAGAAAGTGCAAGGGTAGGAGGGTGGCTAGACAGGTACCGGTAATACAAAGTGTTCTCAGAGGTTAGAGTGAAGACAAGTGTAGACGAGTAAAAGGTGATTGGCTGACCGTCTTGCTAGGATGTACAGTTGCTCATATAAGTTCTGTTACTCGGGATGACCTGTACGAAAGTTGAATATATATGGATTGATTGCGAGTGTGGTTTATTTTACTTATCAGTTGACTATCCTCTATTTCTTTTTAGCTTACGTCAAATTGCATCCCTTAGCAACTTACAGTATATCTCGATACTTAAATATGAAACTACTATATCTCTGATGTATAATTACCACCATATTTCACTACAAAATACTTAAATATGAAACTACTATATCTCTGATGTATAATGACCACCATATTTCACTACAAAATCTTCAAAATAACTGAGAAATCTTGGTGGGAACTTTGCAACTTACCGTCATATGAAAAGAAACAGACTATAGACAGATGAGCTAACCTCTACATAAGACAACTATACTCGTAATTCCATCATGCGCATTATATATTCATTTACAAGTACACGGAGAGGAACATAACTTACATGGCCAACTGTACTTTTGCTATTCCTGTGTTTGTTCGTTTTCTTTACTGCAATGATGCAATATTTTGCTTGCTGCTGGAAAATATAAAATGTGTAGAAAACAACTGCAAATGCCAGGAGAGCAGTTTACATATTGTGTTTGGCGTTTATATGAAATGGAATCACAAGAAATAATATATATATATATATATCTACACTGTTAACAACCCGGGTATGACATAGTTATGAAAACACATATATATATAGAAGAGTAACAGAGACCCAAATTCAAGGGAAGTTGGGGCCAATATGCCTGGACACACGAAGTTTAACGCAGTCTAAGTCATAGGATGAAGGCAAGATTGATTGAGGGACAGAGTTCCAGAGGTCACTAGTTGAGAAGAAGAAAAACCGAACATTTTGCTAATTCTTGGGTTGGAGAGCTGGACAGAATAGGAGGGGGATTGTGTTGAAAGGCGGGTGCCTCGCACTTGCCGCAAGGGAGGGGGTATGCACTGAGAGAGCCCTGAAGAACACTGGCTGTTGTAATAGCGATAGAAAAGTGAAAAAAGATGCAACATTGCAGCGTATGGAAAGAGATTGTATGAAACTAGTAAGAGGAGATGTGTTGATGAGGCGAAATGCTTTTGACTCCACCCTGCATGTAATCATCCATATTATCAACATTCCTTTTACCTGTAATATCTATTATTATTGCTGATATCCTCTCCGAGTCCCCTTTCTTGTCCGTAGACCGTGTAATGTCTTCCCTTTCTTCTGTCAGCCTCCTTAACGATATTTGAGTTCCTTTCCCTCTAACTCTATCTGTTTTCTGCTTTAATACCATATGGCCTTCATTGCCTGGTACTAGGAGTTTCTTAAGGGGAGGTTTTTAGTTTGGTCTCTAGATATCCATCAAGCTTAAGATTACACCCCCTTGAGCCCCTTTCAAGATAAATTTGTACATTTTCCGGTAGAAAAATGTCCCGGCTGAAAGCCGGTTCCTCTTAAATTACAGGCTCGCTATCGCTCGCCAGGATAAAATCGACACCTGAATTGCACGAAAGGTCTTAATATGGGGTGAAAGTTCTTAAAATCGCTAAACTAATGGGGCAAACGTTTTATAATATCAAAAGCAATGGGGCTAAACATGAGGGAGAAAGGGGTCAAGAAAAAAAAAATCCCTCGAGTGGAGATCTCCCCTTAATGTTATGTGCTTTATTATTATTATCTGTATTACCTGAATTAATATAATATACGTATATAATATAATGTAATAAAATATAACACAACAACATACCCAGTGCACAGTACATGGGGCTTCTTTAC
>CM064486.1:6046391-6101391 GCA_032716605.1 Paralithodes platypus | reverse complement strand
GATGTTTTAAGCAATATCACCGTTACAGAGAGAGAAGTATTGAATTGTTTAGATAAACTCAAGGTAAATAAAACGCCAGGACCTGATACAATCTCGCCTAGAGTATTAAAAGAAGCTAAGGATGAGCTCTCTAAACCACTGACATTACTATTCAATAAATCCTTGCAGTCTGGAACTATGCCCGATCAGTGGAAGCTAGCCAACGTAACACCGATATTCAAAAAAGGCAGCAAATCCCTATCCAGTAACTATCGTCCAATTAGCTTATCCTCAGTTGTATGTAAAATGCTAGAAACGGTCATACGAGACAGACTCGTAAATCACTTAGAGGAAAATAACATACTTAAAGATACTCAACACGGCTTTCGTAAAAAACGTTCCTGTTTAACAAACCTTTTAGACTTCTTCCACGATATCCTCAACCTCTACGATGAGAGTAAAGCTGTAGATATTATATACCTTGATTTTCAAAAGGCCTTTGACAAAGTTCCCCACAAACGTTTACTGCTAAAACTAAAAGCGCATGGAATACAAGACGGTGTGTTGAAATGGATAGAAAATTGGCTCAGCGACAGAAAGCAAAGAGTAGTCATAAACGGTAAGGCATCAAAATGGACCAATGTAAGTAGCGGGGTACCCCAGGGATCGGTACTAGGACCAATTCTCTTTCTAATTTACATCAACGACATAGATGAGGGTCTCACCTGTACAATCTCAAAATTTGCTGACGATACAAAAATTGCAAATAGCGTACTCTCAAAAGAACAAGTTGACGATATGCAACACAATCTAGATAAATTGTCATGTTGGGCCCAAATTTGGCAAATGAGTTTCAATGCGGATAAATGTAAAGTACTACATATCGGATACCTAAATGAGAAAGCAAACTATTCGATGAATGGCACTCAGCTTAAGAATGTAAACAGAGAAACCGATCTGGGAGTAACAATATCGAGTAACCTAAAACCGAGTCAACAATGTTCAGAAGTTGTTAAGAAGGCAAACAAAATAATTGGCTTTATAGGCAGGTCATTTGAGCATAAATCCAAAGAAGTTATCCTAACCCTTTACAATTCCTTAGTCCGCCCTCTTCTGGAATACTGCGTTCAATCCTGGTGCCCTTATTACCAAAAAGATATAAACAAGCTAGAACGAGTTCAACGTAGAGTTACCAAAATGATACCTAGCCTAAAGAACAAACCATACGAAGAGCGTCTTAGAGAATTAAATCTATTTCCTTTAACCCAGCGCAGATTAAGAGGCGACTTAATTCAAGTGTTCAAAATCATCAAAGGCATCGACAATATGAACTGTAGTAAGTACTTCACTATCGACCAATCTAATTACACGCGGGGAAACGGTTGCAAAATTATTGGTAAATCTTTTAACTCCCACGAATCTAAGAATTTCTTCTTCAATCGAGTTGTCAACTTGTGGAATGGGCTTACCCGAAACGTTATAGACTGCATCACCGTTGATTCATTTAAACTCCGCCTAGACAAATATCTCGCATCAAACCCGCGACTGACTGCGTTTGTAAATGAATAACTTTATTTTATCCCCCCCTCAGTTACTAACCCATCTGTCCCCTACTAACTTCCTAATCCTGCCACGGACATTAGTTCCAGGGCAGTAATTCCCTTTCCAATGTTCCCTTACCCACTCTAAACCACTGTTTGGACACTTGATCCTCAGTGTTTTGGAGGACAAGCAACCTAGAAGGGTCACTGGATCTGTTGTTGCTTGATTTCCTTTGTACTCCTTTGTACTCACTCACTCACTCACACTCACTCACTCACTCACTCACTCACTCTCACTCAATCGCTCTCACTCACTCACTCACTTTCTCTCTCTCACTCTCTTTCAGCACTCCATTGTAAGGTCGTGCTGAGGGCCACTACACCACAGACTCCACCATAAAAACCTGTGGAATGTGTGTGTGTGTGTGTGTGTGTGGAGGAGAGGATTGGCTCCGGTTTATGTGTCAGGTCCTCCTCCACCTCCACCCTCACCTTCCCCAGACGCCATATTAAGCTACAAAACACGGCCCTTCGATAACCTTCAAGCTAAATTTATATTTATCTAGTTTCCATAGCCAGGTATCTGACCTTATAGCCAATGTTTTATATGTGTAATTAACTCGCTCCGTCACGTTAATCACCTGTTAAATGAGGTGTTTAAAATAGGGTGGTTTTAATTAGGGGCACATGAAGGGCCTTATAATATAGTATGGGTGTGGAAAGGCTAAGTATCCATAATATTCTACCCTTTTATAGGTATGGTGGACGTAGTATTAAACCCATCCCTTTTCATCAGATTTTGACAACTATTAGACGATTTTATTCAGCTGAGGAAGGACGTCTAGCAATAATGAGACATTAGACTATCTCATCCAACCATTTCAACTACCATTTCAACTGGGCGGGTGCCCAACCCCGAAAAGGGTTGAAATAGGGGAGCTATCCCCCCGCCAAAGGCGGCTTTCTAGGGCCTTTCCTAGCTGATGCTGAGAGGATTGGGTTCTAGTCATGTGGTGATGGGCTGGTCTATCAGAGTGAGAACTGAGCGATCTCTGCCATACCCATAGCTTACTCTGACTGTTCCTTTTACTTATATATTTTCTAGATCTCAAGTGACGGCGTCTCTTGCGTGGATTGACCTCCTAATCTACCAAGATTGGAAGCCAAAGCGTCACATATTTCCTTTGCCCCTCAACTTTCTCTTCATAATTGCTGAGGGGCACAGGGCCCTGGGTGGGGCTTTGGTTTCCCGGGCGTTTCCGCACCCTCCTCAGATCCCCGCCATGGAGTGGCTTCGGTCACCCAGGCTTTATTGTGGTCGGCAGGGAGGGTTCTGTGGGGGTGCTCAGTTATGGCTTTGGCCTTGCTCGGGGCCTTGGGGCTGTTCGGCCAGGCAGCTTGGGGAAAAACAACAACAACAACAACTACCACAGATCCTTCCTACGCTGCATAATATCGTCTAAATACAGCTATAATAAAATATAACCCACGTCGCTGGTACCCAAAGGGTTAAACCATATGATGTAAGGATAAAAGGGTTAAGAGCTCCCAGATAGATACACTTGGTATTTGCACTTTAATATAACTTTCTTATCGACTTGTTCGTATTTAATTCAGCTCAGTGCAATTTTGTTTTCTCTTCAATTAACCTGCCTTTGTATATTGTCTTTTAATGGTAATTCTGTAGTACATTTTAATAGCATTAGTTTAGCTTAGTATTATTCATGTGTTCTTAACTTTTTCACCTATACCACTTGTGAATCAACTCGCTCGCTCTCGCTCTCTCTCTCTCTCTCTCTCTCTCTCTCTCTCTCTCTCTCTCTCTCTCTCTCACATATTACGCCATCCCACCGTTTACTCCCTCAGTTCCCATCCAATATAACCTTTTTCAACTCCCTTTATCTTTTGTTCTTTTTTTCCAGTCTCCCTCCACCACCCTTCCCCACCTTCCTCGCAGTCTTTGTATGCATCTTGGCTTATGGGCCATTTTGTCTGTATTCGTTTTTGGCATATCTGACTGTCTTATCTATAATACATATTTATATTTATCTATCATTGATATGTGTCTATTTATCTGCCCCTATATCTATTTATCTGTATATTAATTAAGCTATTTTTATCTGTTTAATTCTATATATGTCTATTTCTCTTTATTTTACTATATATCTTTATAGCTATCTCCTTTTAAAATCCCTCTATATGATATGCCTGGTTGTGTGTCAAGCTGTCCGAATCCCGGTGGATCACATATATGCTTTTATTAATTTCAATGAGGTGTTTGGTGTTGTGGTGAAATTAATAAAATATAGAACATGTCTATCTATCTCTTTAGGTATCCCTCTATCTGTTTATCTAATAATATATCCATCCATTGTTTGCCTGTTTATCTTATTTATCTATCTATCTATCTATCTATCTATCTATCTATCTATCTATCTCTCTCTCTCTCTTTCTCTCTCTCTCTCTCTCTCTCTCTCTCCTCCCTCCCTCCTCACGCTCTCTCTCACACATTCTGGCAGCTATATTGTCCTCGATATTATGGTCACACACTTGCTAGCACCCTCTTTCATATTTTCATTCTGCCTTCCGCTCTGCCAATTTCCTTGCCAATTATTTTTCGTAAATCGGAAAGCAAAAATATAAGAGAGAGGAAGGAAATACATAGACGTAATTCTTGTTCGTAAGTAAGAGAGACAAAATATAAGAAAGAGGAGGGAATTACATAGACGTAATGACTTCGGCCTCATTTAACTTTGGGGGACTCTTTGGAAGATTGGCAGAAAATTGTGTTCGATGTTTTGTTCGTGCTTAAAAATATCATCTGTGACCCACTTTTGGTTCACTGCAGCTGTTACACTGGCCCAGCAGTGGGGTGCGTGCATACAGTGTACTAGGCTGTCACACACACACACACACACACACACACACACACACACACACACACACACACACACACACACACTCACACTCACTTTCTCTCTCACTCTCTCTCTCCCTCACACACACTTCTTTATGGGTCGGGGTAGCCTAGTGATCTAGGGTGCTGCAGGCTGACTGCGAGGACAAGGGTTCCAGTCCCCCAGAATCCTAAAGATTCTCTCGACTATCCTGATGGAGACGATTGTATCGTGGTCCCACCCCAGCCAGATTGTTCACCTATCAGCTTGTGTTAGCCTACACATATTCTCACAAGTGCATTTGCGTATGTACTATGATGAGAACTTGGCACCTCACGGTCCCCAAAGGTTGCCTTTAATCTCTTTGTTAAGGTATATTTTTCAGCCTCATGGCTGCAAGTGAACAATGAACCAATAATAATAATAATTATGATTATCATTATTATTAATATTATTATTATTATTATTATTATTATTATTATTATACATGCGCTGTGTGCTGACCATGAGGTTGAGGGTTTAGTCCATGAGCCAGGCCAGATATCGGTACCACCTGGGGTGACTAAACACGAATGGTACTAAAATGTTTATAGAGTGACTGTAAGTACATTAAGATATGATAGCCTTCTCGCACTGGTAGCTTAGTCTAATTTTTTTGATGCAATAGGGGCGCTACCCAAAAATAAAGATTTTTAGCGTGACGCTCGGCGTTTTCCTCATTTTCTTTAAAATCCATCACACAATCATCGCGAAACTTTGAACACCTATGTAGAATTATATTCTCTACCAGAGTTGTTCCTAGGTATTTTTCAAATTTCCTCATATTTCGGAATATACTCTATATTTTGGGTATTTCCTCTAAATCTAGAATAAATCCTTAAATATGGGGAACATTGAAAAATATATTCTAACAGCTCTTGTAGCTTATTTGATTCTCTACAAGAATTATTCCGATGTGTATTTCAAGTTTCTCCATATTTAGGGGTTTATTTCATATTTGGGGATTTTTTGTTATATTTTGGGGATAATTTATTATTGGAAGGAGCAAACATATGTAGAGTGGTTTCCATGTAATGTGTTTGTTTGTTCATGGTTTAATGGTGATATTTTTTGCAGGTGTGTGTCGACTGTTTGACGGCAGGATGGAACCATCTGCGAGGAAGAGAGCACGGATCGACTGTATCATCCACTGCTCTGATGATGACAGCGATGCTCTGGTGTCACCACAGGATTTGGACTCCTGGAACACATTGCTCAGGGCTGCAGAAATCAGGCAGCATGATCCAGTCCTGGAAGCAGCCAAGGGCCTTGAAGAAGGAGGAATACCACACATACATTATCACCGTATGTCGTAGTCTCTTTACAATGAAGAAGTCACTGGATTCTATCCTTGCCAAGGGTGTCAAGATAGAATCAGCAAGCGTCGACCCCAGGAGGAGGGCATCAAGGGATGCCCCTAGTACTAGCAGGGTGTATGCCAAAGTATGTATCTTCTGCGAGAAGTCAAGCAAGTACATAAAAACAACAAAGACAAGGGAGCCACTCATACAGTGTGTTGAGCTACGAGCAGATGAGAAGATTCGCAGAGCAGCAATAAGGAAACTCAACCAGAGAATCCTTGGTTTAGTTAGCAGAGACCTTGTTGCTGCAGAGGGTCACTACCACAAGTCGTGCTACAAACTCTTCACAAAAGATGATTTCCCAGCGGCCGCCAGGTCGGGTGCAGGTGAAAATCAGGAAGAAAGCGAGGAAGCACGCTACGAAGAGGTTGAGACAGAAGCCCTCGAGGAACTCTGCTTGTATATAAGGACCAAATTATTCCCCAACCCAGAGGTACTGCCTATGACAAACCTCACATCTAGGCTTGAGAGATCCATGATGTCCCGTGGTATTATCCAACTGAAAACCAGCGACAAAGAAACATGTTCGCCGAAAGATTGAAACCGAGTTTGGAGAATCACTACGCTTTGTCCCAGATGAGAAAGGAAAGCTTCTAATCTATCCACGCAGCCTCTCAATGGACGACCTTGCCCGGCAAGCACACAAAATGGCAAAAGACCTGCAAGAAGCAAGAGCAGCTAACTCTGAAGATGTCTTAACCAAAGCAGGAATGCAGCTGAGGAATGAGATCAATAAACAAGATGTGAGTCAGCCATGGCCTCCCGATACAGATCAGAATGTCATTCCTGCAGCAGTCACTCAATTCCTGCACACCCTGCTGACAGGAGAGTGTGAGTGTGAAACTCCCTCTGAAAGAGCTCAACGTCTTGCCACTTCCTTTGGCAGTGACTTGGTCTTTGCTGTTACCAGTGGCAAGACAAAACCACCCAAGCACGTACTGCTGACCAATGCTGTAAAGTCTTTGACAGGAAACACAGAACTGATCCGAACTCTGAATCGTCTTGGTCACTGTGTGTCTTACTCAATGTTTGAGGAGATCGATACAGCCCTTTGTATCCAGAAGCTGGAATGCTCAAAGGATGACATTCCACTGCCAGCAAACATCTACCCTGGTGTGTTCACAACCCTGGCCTGGGATAACATTGACCGACTTGAAGAGACCCTAAGTGGAGCAGGTACTTCTCATAGAGTCAATGGCATTGCTGTCCAGTCCAAGGTTGCAGGCTCTGTGCCAGAGAAAGTCCTGCCAGAGATTACCAAGTCCAAGATAAGAAGCATCACTCAGACATCATCAATGCTGCCAATATACAATGTTGGGCGGCGGGCAGGGCCACCTAGGATTGAGACTGCGTATGTCGACACTACCAAGGAAGTCCAGGATTCAAAGACAAAGAACCATATCTGGCTTCTTACTCGAATGTCAGACCATGAGGACCAGTCCATCAGCAGTTGGACTGGGTTCAACATCAAAATGCGCAGAGACATTGCAGTGGTTCAGGACACTGTAAGCTACCTGCCCACTATCAATGCTCCCGCAACAGAAATGTCCACCGTTAATGAAATCTTGGAACAAACGCATGCTATCATGCAGTCCTTACAGCTTAACAAGATTGTGTGCGTGTTTGATCAAGCACTCTATGCCAAAGCTGCCGAAGTTATCTGGAAAACAAGAGAAGTTCAAGAACATTATCATCAGGATGGGCGTCTTCCACACAATCTGTAATCTCATCTCCACCATAGGAAAGAGGTTTCAAGATGCAGGTCTTAGAGATCTGTGTGTGGAATCAGGTATCATCGCAGAAGGATCAGTGTCAGGAGAGGTGAACGGCAAGAGGTACAACAGAGCAGTGAGACTACACAAGCTCGTGTATGAAGCACTGATGCGGCTTGCATGGAAAGGCTTCCTTTTCATGGCTAGAAGAAAACCATTCAAGGGACATACACCATCTAGATGAAACACTGAAGGACATCAACAGCTTTCACAGCAATGTGTCTCAGGGACTCTTTCAAGAGCTGATGGAGAGTGAATCATGCACACATATCATGAAGCTTTTCCAAGTTTATCTTGAGACCCTCAGAGATGAACACAACCTCTCAGCATTCTGGATGTCATACCTGGACATGGTTGAGATCATGCTGGACTTAATTCGAGCCTCCAGAGAAGGCAACTGGATGCTCCACCTAGGAGCAATCCGACAGATGATACCGTGGTGTTTTGCCTATGACAAAGTGAACTATGCCCGGTTCCTAACCTACTACTATGCCTTGATGTCTCGACTGCCCATTGAACACCCAGAGGTCCATGAACACTTCATGCAAGGTGGCTTTTCGGTCCAGATCGGTAGCAAGAATCCCTTTGGACGGATCCCTGTGGACCAGACAATCGAAGAGACGATCAACAAAGACACCCAGACACCAGGGGGCACAAAAGGCTTCAGCCTGAAAGGCGGAGCTGTCGCCAGGTACTACCTGACATCGGAGTATCGCAGCAGGTACTTAAGGCAGCTCAGGACTATGGTAGTAGGCCAAAAGTATACTGACTTCAGCCACCCAGACCTACAGATGCCCAGGATTAGAAGAGATGAGGCCGATGTCCAATCTTTAGTTCAACTGATGGAGACCAGCTGGTTGAACCCCTTCAACGCAGAGCAAGAAGATCTTGTCAGTTTGTCAACTGCGACTATGGCACCACCAGAAGTTGTCAAAGACCTTCTAGGGGCCTACAGAATAGGAGAGGATGCATATCAAGCCTTCAAGGAAGAGCGCCTGGAGATCGATACGCCAACTATACAGTTTCATGACACGATGACGAAGACGAAACTGAGAACGTTCACTAACATCAGAATGAAGCCACGCTCACAAGACCATGCCAAGGAGGTTATCTTAAAGGCTGACAGGAACCTATTTGGCCAGATGATCCTTGTTGCCGAGAACAGAAAGCTCAAAATGAGTGATGTCTTGGCTCATCCCCTGGGGCCTTTGCCTTGGGCACTTGCCAGCGGTGATGGGTCTCTCCGCAAGACCAACAAGGCTGCCCTCGCAAAGGAGTTAGAGAGGAATGTTTCTCCTGCAGAAGTGATACCCGAGCCCTCTGCTACCATAATTGATGGGATGAGCCTGGTCCACAAACTGAAGGGAAACGACAAAACTTTTTCACAGCTTGCAGGTACAGCACTGAGTCACGCTGTTCATGAAGGTGCTAAGAGCAGGCGCATTGATGTTGTGTTTGATATCTACAAGGAGACATCCATCAAGGATGCAGAACGAGCCAAAAGAAGTGCAGGCACAGGAATTCATTTCAAGAACATTCAACCTGGGCACAACATCCAGCAGTGGAGAAAGTTACTCGGTAGTTCCTCCAACAAGGCAAGTCTTATCAAGTTCTTGGTAGAAGAATGGAAGGCACCACAGCACAGGGAGAAGCTCAAGGACAAGGAGCTGTATGTCACATGTGAGCAGCGCTGCTTCAAGATCACCAAAGAGCAGTGGGAAGAGGCTCCTGAGCTTAAGTCAACTCAAGAAGAAGCAGACACACGCCTTCTTCTCCATGCACTTCATGCAGCAGCAGAATCTGGGGACAAGTCTGTCATCATCACTGCAGAAGATACAGACGTCATGGTGTTGTGTCTTGGCATGTGCCACAAGATCCCATCCCATCTGTTCCAGAAGTGCGGGACGAAGAACCGGACAAGATTCCTGGATATCACCACACTGAGCCGCACACTGGGAGGCAGCGTGTGTGATTCATTGATTGGTATGCATGCCTTTACAGGCTGTGATACCGTCAGTGCATTCGCTGGCCGAGGGAAGATGACGACACTCAAGCAGGTGAAGATGGACAAGACATACCAGCATGCTTTTCACGAACTTGGACGCTCATGGGAAGTGTCTCCTGAACTCTTTGAGAAGCTACAGGAAATCACCTGCCACATGTACCTACCATCTACCCACACAACTAAGGTAAACAAGCTTCGGTATGAGCTGTTCTGTGCAAGACGTGGAGAGGTAGAGTCAAGTCAACTCCCTCCTTGTGAGGACTGCCTCTTCATGCATGCACTGCGTGCAAACTACCAGGCTGCGATCTGGAGGAGAAGTCTTCAGAGCCAGCCATTTGTTGCGAACCCAACAGACTGCGGTTGGGTGACAGATGAGGACGGTAAGCTTGCCGTCAACTGGATGCGAGGCTCACCAGCACCAGATGCTGTTATGCAGCTACTGTCTTGCAAGTGTGTGCGGTCATGCGAACTCCCTAAGTGTACTTGCCTCAGCAATGGTCTAAAATGCACGGACATGTGCAGGTTACAGACATGTCAGAACAAGGCTATTGAAGAAGAGCCGGTGGCACAACAGTCAGATTCCGAGTCTGACGTAGATGATATTTAGGAGTAGTAATTTGCCATAATAGTATGTACAAGCCCATGGCATGCTTAGTGTGTATTTACAGGACTTGTATTAAAATTGACAATTACTATATGCATTTTGTTGACATTTAGGCATTCCTGTCCCCAAATTTGACATTTTAAAAAATTTCGGAATTTTCGGTAGGGTATGTCTATTCAAGAAGTGATAACGACCATTAAGCTACCAATGTGCAAGGGCTATCATATCAAAACATAAACTAGAGACATGTAGCAAGCTAAAAACACCTAAGAGAATTAGTCACCCCGGGTGGTACCGATATCCCAAAATTCGGGTCTTGGCTCATGGACTAGTTGGAGTCTCCCAGAACCTTAATTTTTTAATCGGCTATTCCAATGGAGAGGATGGTATCGTGGTCCATCCCTAGCCAAGCTGCTCAACTATCAGTTTATGTTATCCAACATATACTTCTCACCAACACATCTTCATATTTACTACAGTGGGAACTCGGTACTACACGGCCGCCAAAGGTCGCTTGTAATCTCGTAGTTAACCCTTTCACGCATGTATGACGCAGAGGTTGCCAGATTAACAATAAGAAATAGAGTTCTCTCACTCTTATAATTACCTCTCCAAAATTAGTTTTCTGCCCACAGCTAACTCAAAGACAATTGCAGAGGTTGAAGTAACTAAACTAAAGGTTTCTAAATACCCCTGATGGCAACAAAGGCTCTAAAGTATCCCCAATAGGCTCAAAATCGCGTCATATGTCGGACAGGGTTAAGGTAGAATAAGAATTGTACTGTACATAGGTTAAGAATACTTGTAGATGTTCAGCTTCATGTTCTGCGCGTGAACAATAAACCGACAATTAATATACATACACACACCTGCAGAAATGAACCTACTTAAATAATCTCATATACAGTGTATTAATATTCTATCTATTCTATATGCTCAGGCCCAATCCCCATTTTTCCTATTTTTATTTTTATTTTCTAATTAATTCTATTTTATTATTTTTTGTTTCCTATTTTCTTGGGGATAGCAGACTCAAGACAGAGCAAGAACAGGGAAAACACACAAACAACATAAAGCAACAAACACACACAGATAAAAACACAAATTCACACACATCTAGGTCACCCAGGAGAAGACCCAGAGATCAGGGTCACCAAGGTCGCTCCAGCACTCCCCCGGCCCCCGACCACCCGGAGAGGTTCCGATCTCGGCAGGCAGACATGCAGCGGAGCCAAAGCCAAGCCCTCCTACCTCACTTCCAGGCGCACCCTTCATATTAATCGTCTCCCCGGGCCAGGCTCCTGATGGACTATTATCTAGTCCAACTTGCGCCCGACCCCTTCCCCCAAATGACCACGTGTTCACTCAACTATTCACAAGCATTCTCCATTCACTCCTGTCCACCACCACCTCCCCTGCCTGATCTATAGTCCTTCCTCTATCATCCAAAGCTTTTCTTACACAGTCTCTCCATCTCAATGGGGGTCTTCCTGCCCTTCTATCTCCCCTTGTATCTGACTCACATATTCTCTTTGTAAGCCTTTCATCTCCCATTTGTTCAACATGACCATACCAGCTCAGCACCCTTCTGTCCACTCTGGCTGACAAATGTTCCTGCTGCCCCACTCTCCTACGTATCTCTTCATTCCTCAATCCGTCTCTACGAGTAACTCCACACATACTCCTCAAGCAGCTCATCTCCATCACATCCAGCTTTCTTTTCTCCTTTTTCTTCAGAGCCCATGTCTCAGCCCCATACATCACTGTTGGCACAACAATTCCTTGATACAGTGCACTTTTTACTTTCATTCCGAGATTTCTCGTCTTCCACGTACTTCCCATTGCTCCGAAAACCTTCCTTCCTTCACACACTCTCTGTTTTACCTCCATTTCCATACCTCCACTCCTGCTTATCGTTCCTCCTAGATATTTAAAACACTCTATTTGTTCCAGTATTAATATATTATAGGTAAATTAATAACCATATAATTAATTACACACGTACAAGGCATAAATTAAGACACTATATTACACGCCTATATTACCTTCAACAAACAATTACATTTATGCATACACTCTTATAAACACTCACACGAACCTGCATACATATACAAAATCACACACACACACACACACACACACACACACACACACACACACACACACACACACACACACACACACACACATATCTTTCTACGACTGTAATTACCTAGCTCCGCCCCTCTTTCCTCCTCCCTTCTCTCCTCACTCCTTCCCTCTCTTCTCTTTCTCCCTCCTCCCCTCTCTTTTATTTCTCCCTCTCTCTCCTCAGTCTCCCTCTCTCTTCCTCCTCCCCTCCTATCTCCCCTCTTGCCTCCTCCTCCCCTCTCACCTCGTTATCCCTCCTCCCCTTCCTCCCCTCTCTCCTCTTTCCCCCTCCTCCCCTCTCTCCTCTTTCTCCCTCCTCCCCTCTCCTCTCTTTCTCTCTACTCTCCTCTTTCTCCCTACTCCCCTCTTTCTCCCTCGTCCTCTCTCCCCTCTTAATTTCTCCCTCCTCCCCTCTCTTCTCTTTCTCCCTCCTCCCTTCCTCTCTCCTACTCCTCCCCTCTCCCCTCTTTCCCCCTCCTCCCCTCTCTCCCCTCTTCCCCCCTCCTCCCTCTCCCCTCACTCCTCCTCCCAGTCAGAAGCACAAGAAAGACGACAAAACTTGGTCTGGCCTCCCTCACCTCATTTATTTCCTTTTCTTGCAGTTTGCGTTGGTGGGCTGGCAGAATGAATGGAGAAATAAAAAGGTAAAGTACTGGCTACTCGTAATTGATGGTGTAAATGTTTTGAAGTTTGATTAGTTTTGTGAATATAAATGGAGAAATAATATAGGTAAATTACTGGTTCCTCGTAAATTGGGATGTGATTGTTTCTGAAATTTGATTGGCTTTTTAATATAATGAAGAAATAACATAGGTAAAGTACTGGCTACTCGTAAATTGGAGTGTAATTGTTTCTGAAGTTTGATTGTTTTTTTTTAATATAATGAAGAAATAACATAGGTAAATTTCTGGCTACTCGTAAATTGGAGTGTAATTGTTTCTGAAATTTGATAAGTTTTGTGAATATATATGCAGAAATAAGAATGGTAATTATCTGGCTACTCCTAAATTGGGGCGTAAATGTTTCTGAAGTTTGATTAGTTTATTTAATATAATTGGATAAATAATAAAGGTAAATTACTGACTACTAGTAAATTGGGTTGTAAATGTTTCTGAAGTTTGATTAGTTGTGTGAGTATAATTGGATACATAATAAAGGTATATTACTGGATGTTCGTGAAGCATGGCATACATATTCTTCAAGTGCGATTAAACTATTATGTAATGCAGGGACAAAATATGCCTGTTGTTTCTTGCAGATGTCCCTAATATTTCTTGCAGTTCAATTTAGTGTGGGAAAATAAGCGAAAACATTATAACGTAGATCATTCGGTGCTTGAAATATATGGTACAAATATTTTTGCAGTTTGATTGGTTTTGTGAATATCTTATGGACACATTAAAAAAATCACTGGAAGGTCGTAATATATGGTGATAGTTTTATTCAAGTTTAATTGGGTGTGGGTTAAGTAATTAAGTTTATACAGAACATTAATATGCCTTCTTTTAAAAGATGGTACTAATATTTCTGATATGTGACGGGTTGTGTTAAAGTGATTGGAGAAAGTAAAAGGTCCATTAATTGGGCTCTGGTAAACTTAACTTAATACCACTAATATACCTGAAGCTTGAGTCGATGCTGTTGAAATAAAATTATGCAGATAGAAAATGGCAAATCGTGTCTATTGTTCGTAAATGTTGCAGTTCTTGCAATTTGACTGTGGGGGTGAATTGCATGGAAACATTGGTTGTTGTTCGTAATAATGGTGTTATCATGTTCGTAAATATATATTATACAATTTGTTATTATTGTGCTTGTGTATCTCCTGCAAACATGTATTGTAAAACTATTGTTGCTCTAACTTACGGGTGCGGATGTTAATAAATATACCCGAGGGATATCAATATGTTGCAGTACTTGTAATTTAAATCCACCTGCTGGCCATGAATACACCCTCAATTATTCCAACACTTTATTAAGGGGAGATTTCCACTTGAGGGATTTTTTTCTGAACCCCTTTCTCTCTCATGTTTAGCCCCATTGCTTTTTAGATTTTAAGACGCTCGCCCCCTTTAGTTTGGCGATTTTAAGAACTTTCGCCCCATTTCTGTACATTTTAAGAACTTTCATGCCATTTAGGTGTCGATTTTTTCCTGGCGAGCGATAGCGAGCCTGTAATTTAAGAGGAACCGGCCTTCAGCCGGGACATTTTTCTACCGAAAAATGTACAAATTTATCTTGAAAGGGGGTCTAGGGGGTGTAATTTTAAGCTTGATGGAGTTCTAGGGAAGAAACTAAATACCTCCCCTTAACAGAGCGTGATAAGTTGTGTGGGCATTGTGTGGCAGTAGTTTAAATTATGACAAGGTAATAGTATGTTGACCAGCAAAGTGCGTTACTGGAGTTGGCAGAGTGTGGTAGGAGTGGTGGTGGTGGTAGGAGTGGTGGTGGTGGTAGGTAGTTGATATTATGACAAGCTAATAGTATGTTGACCAGCAAAGTGTGGTACTGGAGTTGGCAGAGTGTGGTAGGAGTGGTGTTGGTGGTAGGTAGCATGTAGGTAAATGTGGTAGTGTCAACACGTGGTAGCTAGTGTGGTGTTAGGATGGGTAAGTGTCGTGTTAGTAAGGTGTGCTTTTGACAGGGTGTTTGCAGGAGGTGGTGTTAGCAGGGTGTGGCGTAGTTAGCCTTGCCAACACCACCACACTCTGCTAACACCACACCCTGCCAACACCCCATGTAGTGTTGGCAGGGTGTGACGATGTTGGCAGAGGCTAACACGACCAAAGGAAACTGCAGGACTCGCCGGAAATTGTCACAAGCGAAGGATTTACTGAATCTGACCGTCTCTCTCTCTCTCTCTATCTCTGTCTTTCTCTCTCTCTCTCTGTCTCTGTCTCTCTCTCTCTCTCTCTCTCTCTCTCTCTCTCAGTTGCGGTCCATATGAAATCTTCTTTATATACAAGATCTACAGTACACCAAATTTCCCTCACAGCTTAAGAAAAGATAGCAGTCTGCATACTTTGTATTAAGGGGAGGTATTTAGTTTGTTCCCTAGACCTCCATCAAGCTTAAAATTACACCCCCTTGAGTCCCTTTCAAGATAAATTTGTACATTTTTCGGTAGAAAAATGTCCCGGCCGAAGGCCGATTCCTCTTAGATTACAGGCTCGCTATCGCTCGCCAGGATAAAATTGACACCTGAATGGCATGAAAGGTCTTAATATGGGGTGAAAGTTCTTAAAATCGCTAAACTAATGGGGCAAACGTTTTATAATATCAAAAGCAATGGGGCTAAACATAAGGGAGAAAGGGGTCAAGAAAAAAAAAATCCCTCGAGTGGAGATCTCCCCTTAACAGCACCGCTCCATACAGTCTCTTTATTTCACCAATAATATTATAATCCCTGAAATGGGCCGAGTGGTGTTGGGTATACTAACCTGTCCTTATAATAATTGTAGGTGTCTATATATACTGGCACCAAGGAGATTACATATTAAGTCACACATCACCGTTCTTCAGGGGGGGTGACCTGTTTTGGTTCTGTCCTTTTCTATCTTTCTCTGGCTTGTAGCCATTTGGACCCATTCAGCCTACTGTTTTAAGACGTTTATCCCCATCCAGGTGTCAATTTGTTACTGGTGAGCGGTAGCGATCCAGCATATTTATTATTTTTGTTTGACAGCAGGCTAAATTAGTACATTTTTCGATAGAAAAATTTCTCCGGCGAAGCCGGATTTCTTCATATAATGCTGGCTCGCTATCGCTCGCCAGGAAGAAATCGACACCTAGATGGGAATAAACGTCTTAAAATAGTTGGCTGAATGGGGCCGAATGGATACAAGCCAGAGAAAGAGAGAAAAGGACAGAACTAACAAAAAGCAGGTCACCCCCCTTAACATAAATCATCAATTACAAACTCCAATGCACTTGAATAAACTAATGAAAGCATATATGGTCCTCCCGGGATTCAAACTCGGGACACCATACCCAGAAGATAAGCATCTAATCTATCCTCCTTTAGTATATTATTTTTTCCAGATGATGATAAATTGCTATGTTACTATCTTGGTTACTCAGATATTGCGTAGATTTTGTGTTGATTATGAAACCTTGACATTAGTAAGAGTCAGAGACAATGGGAGATTCACATTTTGTCCATAAAGTAACAAGAAATCAGTTGTTGCGGGATTCAATTGACCATCAGCTGAAAACCAACCAACCAACGATAGTATTGTGCGAACTCCGAGTTGAGTCCGCACCTTTAAATCTTATAGCTTCATTCTCTCTCCCGACATCCTAAATTCCACACTCTATATACACGTGATTGGTCCGCACTCTTGGTTGCAGTATTTCCTATATTTTCTTGTCCACGGTCTCTTAATTTAAGCCTTCGTAAGACTTGAGCCACCTGAAGTTTCTACTTTAAATCTTGTATCTGATACCAATGCGTACAATCTTTGGCGTCTTGTCAGATGGATATTTGCTGATCGAATATACCGAGGTAGAGCTGTGGCATAGTCAGTAGAGCGTCGGCTGCTGATCAAAGGGTCGGCGGATCGAGCCAGCACTTTCAAAATCTTATTGGTAGCTGTCAAGCCCGGGCAACTTGATCTAGCGATTCGTGACAAACGCTTATAATGTTCATGGCCGCAACTTCTTGGGAATTACGTCGTTTGGAAAAAAAAAAAAAAAAAAAGGAGCATTCGTGCGACTCTACTTTGAATTTCCTTCCTGCTCTCCTTAATGGCCCTCGCTTAATGTAGAGTCATATTCTAAAGTCATGTTCTACGTCCATCATTCGAGCTTTCATAGTGTATACTATGTAAAAATATATAGTGCAGCGAAAAATAACAAAGTCTTCCTTAAGTTTTTTTGAGAACTACGTTTGTTTATAACTAAAGAGGAAACAATATCCTGCTCTCCACTTTGATTCCACTGGTCATATCTTAACTCCCTGCCATTCCCAGATTCTTACTGTGATTCCACTGGTCATGTCTTAACTCCCTGCCATTCCCAGATTCCTACTTTGATTCCACTGGTCATGTCTTAACTCCCTGCCATTCCCAGATTCCTACTTTGATTCCACTGGTCATGTCTTTACTCCCTGCTATTCCTACTTTGATTCCACTGGTCATGTCTTTACTCCCTGCTATTCCTACTTTGATGCCACTGGTCATGTCTTTACTCCCTGCTATTCCTACTTTGATTCCACTGGTCATGTCTTCACTCCCTGCTATTCCTACTTTGATGCCACTGGTCATGTCTTTACTCCCTGCTATTCCTACTTTGATTCCACTGGTCATGTCTTTACTCCCTGCTATTCCTACTTTGATTCCACTGGTCATGTCTTTACTCCCTGCTATTCCTACTTTGATTCCACTGGTCATGTCTTTACTCCCTGCTATTCCTATTTGATTCCACACTCGTTCCCAGGCCTCAATCTAAACTCTCGTGCTGTACAGTCGCGCTAATAAGTCATGTCCCAGCTGTCATTACGATTGGCTTGCTCTGTGCTGTATTAATGTCTGTCAGATGTGGAATAGGGTGGGTAAGTGTAGGAATATGTTTGTATATTTCACTCGATATGAAAAAATGAAGCTTAGATATTGCTGATACCAATTATATATTGATCAAAACATACTTGGTGACGAGACATCACTTAATTATTACTAATAAGTACGCTAATAAGTTATTAGCGTACTTGTTGGCGTCATTGATCTTCACTTGCATATTACATTTTAACATAGAGACATTATGATTTAGAATTACCCAAGGAGTCCATCCGGGCATTTCTCATTCTTCTACTGTATTTTGTATTCTTCTACTGTATTTTGTATTCTTCTACTGTATGTTGTATTCTTCTACTGTATTTTGTATTCTTCTACTGTATTTTGTATTCTTCTACTGTATTTTGTATTCTTCTACTGTATTTTGTATTCTTCTACTGTATGTTGTATTCTTCTACTGTATTTTGTATTCTTCTACTGTATTTTGTATTCTTCTACTGTATTTTGTATTCTTCTACTGTATGTTGTATTCTTCTACTGTATGTTGTATTCTTCTACTGTATTTTGTATTCTTCTACTGTATTTTGTATTCTTCTACTGTATTTTGTATTCTTCTACTGTATTTTGTATTCTTCTACTGTATTTTGTATTCTTCTACTGTATTTTGTATTCTTCTACTGTATTTTGTATTCTTCTACTGTATTTCAATCTCAGTCTTTACCTTCTACTAATGACCTAACCCCAAATCCCTCCCATGTATACCACCCCTAACTCTTCCATTCCCACTCCCTAATCCACCAATCCATGTATACCACCCCTAACTCTTCCATTCCCACTCCCTAATCCACCAATCCATTAAGTAATAGTTATATTTCTAGCTTTTCTTTAGCCATCCTGTCCTGTCCTGTTCATCCTCCAATTTAATGTATGCTTGGCTGAAACACCCTGTATAAACGTATTGCAACAACGATATGACATTCTTCACCATGGTGCCGCCATCTAGATGGTAAAAATTATACCAAAAATACATCGAAGCTTCATTCCAAAATACATCGAAGCTTCATTCCAAAATACATCGAAGCTTCATTCCAAAATACATCGAAGCTTCATTCCAAAATACATCGAAGCTTCATTCCAAAATACATCGAAGCTTCATTCCAAAATACATCGAAGCTTCATTCCAAAATACATCGAAGCTTCATTCCAAAATACATCGAAGCTTTATTCCAAAATACATCGAAGCTTCATTCCAAAATACATCGAAGCTTCATTCCAAAATCTCAAGATTATTATCACGGCTATTAAAATACTTAAGGGGACAGTGGCTGTTTGTTTGGTCTATTAATTAATTTATTCATATATATTTTTTAGTTTCCTCCCTAAACCTCCATCAAGCTTAGAAAAACACCCCCTAGACCCCCCTTCAAGATATATTTGTACATTTTTCGGTACAAAAATGTCCCGGCCAAAGGCCGATCCTCCTAAAATGACAGGCTCGTTATCGCTCGCCAGGTAAAAATCGACACCTAAATAACACGAAGGGTCATAATTTTGACAAAGAAATGGGGTGAAAGGTCATAAAATCCCCAAACTAATGGAACCAACGTCTTAAAATCTCAAAACTAGTGGGGCTAAACATTAGGGAGAAGGGGGTCCAGAAAAACGGTATGTCTCTCCCCTTAACACCAAGGTTGACACACGTAATATGAACATATACGATAAACACGTATAATACACTTCTGGTTCTCTTCCCTCTCTATCACTGCTCCACTTCCCTCACTCCACAAGCCCACTCCACAATTTTCCCTCCCTTCCACTCACGTACCGCTCCTCCGCTCAACATCCTAAGTCAACAATCACACAGCAGGATCGCAGCAAACATTTAGACCACGGACATATCGGGAGAGTTTGGGGAAGGCGAAGATTGGACGATCGACCCTGTGTTACGGTGCGCGTGTTGTAGTAGCGAGGAGGCATCACACGAACACATTTCCGGCGTAGTTACGAGCCAATATCGATTTTGTTGGATAAAAAAACACCATCTGAGTAATAGCACTTTATTGCCAACGTTTTGCAGATAGCTTCATCATTGTGTTTATGAAAGCATCGAAGCCAGTCACACTACAATGGAATATGCCTTGGTAGTTTTAAGTTAGTATCTGAAATTAATGACAATTGTACATAAATACTGATATTGAAGGCTAAGTAATGGAAAAACGTGATGAAAGACTATAGCCAGAATCGGATACAGGCCAGATAAACGCCGAAAAGAATGTTAGGTGTTACATCGTCTTCAAAACAATAAAATATATACATAAATACAACATAAATACAATTAAATACAACAGAACCGCCAAATCTGAACATCACATAATGCCAGTAAGGTATTTGGTAGGTAAAAGGTGGTGGGTGGATTTAGTGATAGCCACCTTGATATGATGAAAATACTGCAGTAGCAACACCAACATAACAATAACTTCAACAATACAAGTAATAGGAAAGCAGTACCACTAACGACAGCCATATATATTTATAGTTTTCTTAAAGTTTCAAATGGTACCTGTATGTTATGCCTGTATTTACACACTTACAATTATTAAGTGACAAAATTATGTATTCATATATATATATACCGGTATATATATATATATATATATATATATATATATATATATATATATATATATATATATATATATATATATATATAATTATATATATATATATATAATATATATATATATATAATATATATATATATACTGTATATATATGAGAGAGAGAGAGAGAGAGAGAGAATATAATTAAATTTTTCTTAAGCCAAATGTACTAGATAATAATGGTTAAACAACATTTCGAATCTCTTTTTACGCTACTCTCTTCGTTCATGTGTTTATTATTCTGAGACGACAGTATTTCACCGGGTATAATATTACACACATGGATATAGCGACCCCGTTTCCTTTACTTATACCTCTATTCCCAAAGGGTTCAGTTACCTCCAAATCTTCTTATGCAATTCACATGCAAGTTGTTTTGACATTTGCATATATGTTTTATAAATAATTAAAGTAGGATATTCATACTTGGGTCCTATTTACTTAACTCGTGCCTCGTGAGCCAGTTCATATTCACGTATAGAACCTCCTCACGGTCTGCCCATTTTCCACCTCATTTCGCCTCCCTCTCACTAGCCACCGTCTTATCTGCAAGTTTTATTAAAAGAAATAAAAGAAAGTTCTTGGAAGGGCCTGGGGGTTGGATTCATTAAAGCCATGTGCAAGGAGCTCAAAATCCCTCTGTGAAAACTTATTCCCGAATTTTCGGAAGTTATTTTTGCCCTCATCTAACCACGAAAAACTTCCTAAAGCACTTTTTCCTCGGTCGTTTGAATAGCGGGAAAGCTTGAGTAAAGATAAGCTCAGCCCATCTTCTCCTATCCTATCCTATCCTATCCTATCCTATCCTATCCTATCCTATCCTATCTTCTCCTATCCTATCCTATCCTTACTTATTTTATTCTCCCCCTTCTTCCCCTTCTTCTGAGCTATCTTCTCTTCCAATTAAGAGAAGGGGAGCTTAAGGGGAGGAAGACTGTTTTTCTAGACCCCCTTCTCCCTGATGTTTAGCCCCACTAGTTTTGAGATTTTAAGACGTTGGTTCCATTAGTTTGGGTATTTTAAAACCTTTCGTCCCATTTCGTTATTTTTTTTTAAGACCTATCGTGTCATTTAGGCGTCTATTTTTTCCGGGCGAGCGATAGCGAGCCGGTAATTGTAAGAGGAACCGGCCTTCGGTCAGGACATTTTTCTACCGAAAAATGAACACATTTATCTTAAGAGGGGGTGGGGGGGGGGGGGTCGAGGGGATATTTGTCTAAGTTTGAGGGATGTCTAGCGAGGAAACTAAGAATTTATGAATGAATTAATTTATAGGCCAAAACAGCAGTCAGTGTCCCCTTAATTGTTATCAGTACTTCGCTTGGATCATAAGGTCTGTGTGGTCAGTGTATCTATGTAAAATGTCTCCTATTTATCTTATCCTATCAAGGGACTGGAGTTCTCGCAGATAGGCTCCAGTTATTCTTGACCTACAGTGTGCTGGCTTAATAATCCAAGCGGGCCTCTGAAGTCCTATTTTAACTACCTAACTTATCCTATTGTATCTTAGTGTACCTTATCCTGTCCTATGTTACTTATCCTATCCTGTTCTCTCCAGTCATATCTTAAGCTACTGTCACACGAGCGCTGTTTCCGTCATTTTTTCATGAGCAAGTTTGTTCTATTATTTCGTGACATTTTCGCACTGGTATCGGTAACTAGACTGAAGGTAGATTATGGTAGGCGGCTGCATTTTGATAAAGGGTTATTTTTTTAAGCTTTCTGACCTCAATTGCCCGTAAAAAATGCTCGAAAAACGGCTCATG
Organism: Paralithodes platypus; assembly: GCA_032716605.1. NCBI lineage: Eukaryota > Metazoa > Arthropoda > Malacostraca > Decapoda > Lithodidae > Paralithodes > Paralithodes platypus. The sequence continues at coordinate 6,079,127 of CM064486.1, read as the reverse complement.
TGACTCTGGCTTTATCCTCTCCTCTCCTGCCGTATCTTTCCCTATCTTGTTCTTCTCTATCTTCTCCTCTCCTCACCTCTTCTCTATCTTCTCCTCTCCTCACCTCTTCTGTATTTGTCTATCCTATTGTAACCTCTCCTCTGCTACCCTCCCCACTCCATGTGCAGGCTACCTCACTGCCCCAGGGCTAGATTACTCTTTACAGAAAAAGTGTATGTGTAGAGGTACAGTATATATATATACAGGAATATATATATATATATATATATATATATATATATATATATATATATATATATATATATATATATACAGTATATATATCACACAATGCGTTTCTCAACTTTTCACATTAAGAGTAGTTTTTTGTAGAGGTGATAAATGGAAGTATATCTGCCTGACGTCTTTTTCAGATTGTTTGATATGTTGAGGCTTTATTTGTCTCTTAAACCGATGAAGCTTACTTACGGTACCTTGTATATCTCTGTAAACAACGGAGAGTGAAAGCCTTAGAGGAAATATAGCACCATCTTAACCCCGTCAGTACTGGCGACTTCTTAATTTCATTCGATCTATATATAGACGATTTTGTGCACTATAAGAACGATGTGTGTTAGTAAAAAAAATTATATGAGATAGTTTGAAGCCTGTTTACTGCTGGAGGCCCTTTTAAAACATAATACAATCGCTTAATAGTAGCCAATACAAAGCTTAAGGGGAGATCTCCACTTGAGGGATTTTTTTCTCGACCCCTTTCTCCCTCATGTTTAGCCCCATTGCTTTTGATATTATAAAACGTTTGCCCCATTAGTTTAGCGATTTTAAGAACTTTCACCCCATATTAAGACCTTTCGTGCAATTCAGGTGTCGATTTTATCCTGGCGAGCGATAGCGAGCCTGTAATTTAGGAGGAACCGGCCTTCGGCCGGGACATTTTTCTACCGAAAAATGTACAAATTTATCTTGAAAGGGACTCAAGGGGGTGTAATTTTAAGCTTGATGGAGGTCTAGGGAACCAACTAAATACCTCCCCTTAAAGCACGGCACCGGTACTGAACGGGTTAAAGGTCGAACAATTTCTACTGGTGGCTGTAGGTAGACCCATATATATTTGATCTCGTCTCCTTTATTTTTACCCATTTTTCTTTTGTCTCTTTCTCTTCGTCTTCTATTCTTTCTTTTTCTCCTCTTTACTTATCGCTTCTTTCTTTTTCTCTCCTCTTTACTTATCGCTTCTTTCTTTTTCTGTCCTCTTTACTTATCGCTTCTTTCTTTTTCTGTCCTCTTTACTTATCGCTTCTTTCTTTTTCTGTCCTCTTTACTTATCGCTTCTTTCTTTTTCTGTCCTCTTTACTTATCGCTTCTTTCTTTTTCTCTCCTCTTTACTTATCGCTTCTTTCTTTTTCTGTCCTCTTTACTTATCGCTTCTTTCTTTTTCTCTCCTCTTTACTTATCGCTTCTTTCTTTTTCTTTCCTCTTTACTTATCGCTTCTTTCTTTTTCTCTCCTCTTTACTTATCGCTTCTTTCTTTGTTTCCTTTTATTGTGTTCCGCATCTATCCATAAACCCCTAGCTTCTGTACCGGCGACGTCTTTTTAATTTTATTCTAGCTATATTTAGACGATTTTGGGCAGTTTAAGAAGGATCTGTGGTGGTAAAAAGGGTTGAGTAAGATACTTTGAAGCCTGTCAATTGCCGGGGGTGCTTTTTAAACTAAACAAAATCGTATAATAGTTGCCAGAAAAGAGTTAAATGGATGGAACCAGTACTGAACGAGTGAATGTGTTTGTCTGTCCAAAGTAAATACTGTTTGTCTATCTACCTGTATCTGTGTTTGTCTGTCAGTCATTGAATATATCATAATAGTATAATTATGTTTAAGTATATTTAACTAGTATGCAGGGTGTCCCAGGAGGAAAGGTCGTAACTTTGGGAAATGATAAAACAAGGTATTCTAAGCATAACCTGTTCAATAACAAAAAGTCCAAATCTCAACGGTTAAAAGGATATTGAAGGTTTAATGTAGTGTCCTCCCCCGTATCACTGTAATGGACTCTTCCATGTCAAATAGTTTCCGTTTTGTCCAAAGTGAGCTAATATATCTATAATCTTTTTGCAACTTACAGAATTATATTATCTTTATAATAACATGGTCAAATAATTGCAGAAAGATGGAGGTGTGGTAGGCTCTAGGACAGCTAAACCAGCCTTATGGGGAATTACTGAAGAAAATACTATTTTCAACATGCAATATCTATGTAACGGTCGAGATTTGGAATATGTTTTATAGAACATGTTAGGCTTAGAATACCCTGTTCTATCATTTGTTTATCATTTGTTTATAATTTGTTTATCATTTGTTTATCATTTGTTTATCATTTGTTTATCATTTGTGTATCATTTGTTTATCATTTGTGTATCATTTGTTTATCATTTGTTTATCATTTGTTTATCATTTGTTTATCATTTGTTTATCATTTGTTTATCATTTGTTTATCATTTGTTTATCATTTGTTTATCATTTGTTTATCATTTCCCAAAGTTATGCCCTTTCCTCCTGGGACACCCTGTATATTAAGGCAGTACTTCTTTGTAGATGCCATTAGCCTGTGCAGTTAGTGTACATGTATCCTCCTTTTCGCCTTTACTCTTCCACCTCCTCCTTCCTTTACTCTTCCACCTCCTCCTTCCCTTACTCTTCCACCTCCTCCTTCCTTTACTCTTCCACCTCCTCCTTCCCTTACTCTTCCACCTCCTCCTTCCTTTACTCCTCCTCTTCTCCTTTACTCCTCCTCCTTTCTTTACTCCTCCTCCTCTCCTTTACTCCTCCTCCTTTCTTTACTCCTCCTCCTCTCCTTTACTCCTCCTCCTCCTCTCCTTTACTCTTCCTCCTCCTCCCCTCCTTTACTCCTCCTCTCCTTTACTCCTCCTCCTGCCTTTACTCCTCCTCTCCTTTACTCCTCCTCCTCTCCTTTACTCCTCCTCTCCTTTACTCCTCCTCCTCTCCTTTACTCCTCCTCCTCTCCTTTACTCCTCCTCTCCTTTACTCCTCCTTCCTTTACTCCTCCTCCTCTCCTTTACTCCTCCTCCTCTCCTTTACTCCTCCTCTCCTTTACTCCTCCTCCTCTCCTTTACTCCTCCTCTCCTTTACTCCTCCTCCTCTCCTTTACTCCTCCTCTCCTTTACTCCTCCTCCTTCCTTTACTCCTCCTCCTCTCCTTTACTCCTCCTCCTCTCCTTTACTCCTCCTCTCCTTTACTCCTCCTCCTTCCTTTACTCCTCCTCCTCTCCTTTACTCCTCCTCCTCTCCTTTACTCCTCCTCCTCTCCTTTACTCCTCCTCCTTCCTTTACTCCTCCTCTCCTTTACTCCTCCTCCTTCCTTTACTCCTCCTCCTCTCCTTTACTCCTCCTCCTTCCTTTACTCCTCCTCCTTCCTTTACTCCTCCTCCTTCCTTTACTCCTCCTCCTCTCCTTTGCTCCTCCTCCTTCCTTTACTCCTCCTCTCCTTTACTCCTCCTCCTCTCCTTTACTCCTCCTCTCCTTTACTCCTCCTCCTCTCCTTTACTCCTCCTCCTCTCCTTTACTCCTTCTCCTTCTCCTACCTTTACTCCTCCTCCTCTCCTTTACTCCTCCTCTCCTTTACTCCTCCTCTCCTTTACTCCTCTCCTTTACTCCTCCTCTCCTTTACTCCTCCTCTCCTTTACTTCTCCTCCTTCCTTTATTCCTCCTCTCCTTTACTCCTCCTCTCCTTTACTCCTCCTCCTTCCTTTACTCCTCCTCCTCTCCTTTACTCCTCCTCCTTCCTTTCTTTACTCTTCCTCCTCCTCTTCCTTCCTTTACTCCTCCTCCTCTCCTTTACTCCTCCTCCTTCCTTTCTTTACTCTTCCTCTTCTTCCTTCCTTTACTCTTTTACTCTGTCCTTCCCCTTTGCTGTCCATCTCCTCCACGCTCCCCTCTCCTTTCCACTGTCAATAATTATGAGTTTCCAGGAGGTACGAAAGGCTAATTCAAGTGTCCATAATGATATACCTTTATAAAATTATACTATTACTAAGAAGTTAATCGATTATAAGGATCAATACACATATCATACTCTCAATATAACCAGTGATTTGATATACCTTTAAACCCGTTCATTACCGATGCAGTCCGGTTAAATATATTCAGGCTACTATTAGGCAATTGTATTCAGCTTAGGAAAGACGTCTACCAGTTAAAATGCTACAGTCTATCTCAATTCATCCTGTTAGATACCTTAACTCCTTTCTCAGCTTCATAAAGGCGTCTAAATGTAGGTGAAATTCAATCAGAAATACGTCGCCGGTACAGAAGAGGTTAATGTTATTGATTTGTATTTTTTTCCCACAGAACACGTGTTAACCCCTTGAGGACTGTGTCACATTTTGACAGTATATTCTGGCTAGTACTAGACGATTCTAGTAATTGAAGGAAGGGATTTGTGTGAGATAAAAGGTTAAGGAGGTGCCCTACATGTTAAGGTTAAGGAGGTGCCCTACATGTTAAGGTTAAGGAGGTGCCCTACATGTTAAGGTTAAGGAGGTGCCTTACATGTTAAGGTTAAGGAGGTGCCCTACATGTTAAGGTTAAGGAGGCGCCCTACATGTTAAGGTTAAGGAGGTGTCCTACATGTTAAGGTTAAGGAGGTGCCCTACATGTTAAGGTTAAGGAGGTGTCCTACATGTTAAGGTTAAGGAGGTGCCCTACATGTTAAGGTTAAGGAGGTGTCCTACATGTTAAGGTTAAGGAGGTGCCCTACATGTTAAGGTTAAGGAGGTGCCCTACATGTTAAGGTTAAGGAGGTGCCCTACATGTTAAGGTTAAGGTGGTGCCCTACATGTTAAGGTTAAGGAGGTGCCCTACATGTTAAGGTTAAGGAGGTGCCCTACATGTTAAGGTTAAGGAGGTGCCCTACAGGTTAAGGTTAAGGAGGTGCCCTACAGGTTAAGGTTAAGGAGGTGCCCTACAGGTTAAGGAGGTGCCCTACATGTTAAGGTTAAGGAGGTGCCCTACATGTTAAGGTTAAGGAGGTGCCCTACAGGTTAAGGAGGTGCCCTACATGTTAAGGTTAAGGAGGTGCCCTACATGTTAAGGTTAAGGAGGTGCCCTACATGTTAAGGTTAAGGAGGTGCCCTACATGTTAAGGTTAAGGAGGTGCCCTACATGTTAAGGTTAAGGTTAAGGAGGTGCCCTACATGTTAAGGTTAAGGAGGTGCCCTACATGTTAAGGTTAAGGAGGTGCCCTACATGTTTTCTCTCTCTGGGTTGTATCCATTCGGCCACATTCAGCCTACTGTTTTAAGACGTTTATCCCCATCCAGGTGTCGGTTTATACCTGGCGAGCGATAGTGAGTCACCATATTTTGGATAATGAGTTAGACAGCTGGCTAAATATGTACATTTTTCGATAGAAAAATTTCTCCGGCGAAGCCGGATTTCTCTATAAAATGGTGGCTCGCTATCGCTCCCCAGGAAAAAATCGACACCTGGATGGGGATAAATGTCTTAAAACAGTAAGCTGAGTGGGGCTGAATAGATACAACCAAGAAAGAGAAATAAACATATCACCCCCCCTTAATGGAGAAAGACTTTACTCCTCTGATCGCTAGAGGTCTTTCCTAAGCTGTGTCAAAGCGGTTAATACTCGCCATAAGAAAGGCGTCTTATGCTCCTCAAAGGGTTAATCTTATATAGCTTCCCCTATGCCGTTCGTATCTCCCTTTGACGGTCCCCTCTCCTTTATAATATCAATAAGTATGGGTTCAAGGAAGATATGAAAGGGTAAATAAGGTGTCCAGAATAGCATACCATCATAATACTACTACTACTACTACTACTAATAATAATAATAATAATAATAATAATAATACTTATAATAATAATATAAATAATAAGAATAATAATATTAATATATATATATATATATATATATATATATATATATATATATATATATATATACAGTATACTGTATATATTGGTAGTAAGAATATCATCTAATATAAGGAGAGATAGGGAAATCACTATTAATATACCCAAATGATTTTATATACCGGTATTTATTGGTTCATATATATACAGTATATATATGTATATATGTATGTATGTATGTATACTGTATTTTCAACTTTCCTCCCGATACCCCCATCAAACTTAAAAAATATGTACTCCCAAGACCCTCCTTCGAGATAAATGTGTGCCTTTTCCGGTAGAATAATGCCCCGACCGAAGAATTGCAGGCTCTCTTTCGCTCGCAAGCAAAGAATCGACACCTAAATGGCACGAAAGGTCTTAAAATCGTCAAACTAATGAAGCGAATGTCTTAGAATCTCAAAACTTTACAACTAATGGGGCTAAACATGAGGGAGAGGGTCCAGTACATGTTATAAACCTTTCTTTCCTTTTACTCTTCCTCTCTTCTGCCCTCTCCTTAAGGGGAGGTAGTCGCTTTTTGGTCGATTTTTCGTGTATTCATTACTTTTCTAGTTTCCTTCCTAGATCTCCATCAAACTTTTAAAAATGCATCCATTAGATCCCTCTTCGAGATTAATTTGTAAATTTTTCGGTAGCAAAATTTCCCGGCCGAAGGCTGGTTCTTCCAACATTACAGGCTCACTCGTTCGTCCAGAAACAAAAAATCGACACCTAAATAGCACGAAAGGTCTTAATATTGACAAGGCAATGGGGTGGAAGGTCTTAAAATCGACAAACTAATGGGTCAAACATCTTAAAATCGACAAACTAATGGGGCTTTAAACATGAGGGAGAAGGGGATCTAGCAAACCGACCCATCTCTCCTTAACCCGCCCCTCTTAATTACACTGTCAATAAGGAGGAGCAAAAAGAAGGCATGACAAGGGTTATTCAAGTGCCCATATTAACACACCCTTAAGGGGAGATAAGCCACTTTTCTGGACCACTTTCTCCCTCGTGTTTAGCCCCATTAGTTTTGACATTTTAAGACGGTCGGCCCATTAGTTTGACGATTTTAACACCTTTCGCCCCATTTCGTTGTAAATTTTTAGACTTTTCGTGACATTTAGGTGTCGATTTTTTTTCTGGCGAGCGGTAGCGACCCTGAAATTTAAAGAGGAATCGCCCTTCGGCCGGGACTTTTTTCTACCGAAAATTTTTACAAATTTATCTTGAAGGGGGGTCTAGGGGGTGTTTTTCTAAGTTTGATGGAGGTCTAGCGAGGAAATTAAAAAATAAGGGAATTAATGTATTAATAGACCCCAAAAAAGGCCCATCACCCCTTAAGGTGGTGTCACACGAGCGCATTTTCTGGCAATTTTCGATGAGCAAGTCTTTTTCTCGTTCTATTTTGAGGCTTTTTCGTGTTGGCATCGGAAACTAGGTCGAAAGTAGATTATGTTTGGTAGGTTGATTCTCATGGAACTTAAGCCGGAGTCACACGAGCCTTTTTTTCGAGAAATTTTTAGGGGCAATTATGGTCTGGAAGCTTCAAAATTTACACTTTATCAGAATTCAACCTCCTAACATAATCTACCTTCAGTCTAGTTGCCAATATCAGTACAAAAAAGTCCCGAAAGGATACAAGAAAAAACTTGCTCATAGAAAATTGACGGAATAAGCGCTCGTGTGACAGCGGCTTAATTCTCATGGAGCTTAAATTATGAAGCTAGCGGACAACAATTGCTCGTAAAAATTGACGGAAAAATCGCTCGTGTGACACCGCCTTTATACAAGTACAGTATACATCATTCATTGTAATACACTTAATTATCTCATATTAGGGAAGAGAGGTAAACCACCTTCAATTTACCTTTTTGGGTCTTTAACTCTTTTTTGGGTCTTTAACTCTTTTTTGGGTCTTTAACTCTTTTTTGGGGTCTTTAACTCTTTTTGGGGTCTTTAACTCTTGTTGGGGTCTGTAACTCTTTTTTTTTTTGGTCTTTAACTTTTTTTTGGGTCTTTAACTCTTTTTTGGGTCTTTAACTCTTTTTTGGGTCTTTAACTCTTTTTTGGGTCTTTAACTCTTTTTTTGGGTCTTTAACTTTTTTTTGGGGTCTTTAACTCCCTTTATACCGGCGACGTCTTTTTAATTTTGTAATAGTTATATTTAGACGATGTTGTGCGGTTTAAGAAGGATCTGTGGTAGTAAAAAGGCTTAAAGGAGATAGTTCGAAGCCTGTTAATTGATCGAGGCCCTATTTAAGCTGACTACAATCGTCTAATAGTAGCCAGAATAGAGTTAAAAATGACGGCTTCGGTAGTGAAAGGGTTAATATAGTTCAGCTTGCATCTTGTAATGGGGGAGGGGTTGTTTGCTCCCTAGACATCTATCCAGCTTTAAAAAAACACACAAGAAAAACACACACAAGAAAAACACACACAAGAAAAACATTAAATAAAAAACACACGCAAGAAAAACATTAAATAAAAAACACACACAAGAAAAACATTAAATAAACATTAAATAAAAAACATAAAACATTACATAAAAAACACACACAAGAAAAACATTAAATAAAAAACACAAGAAAAACATTAAATAAAAAACACAAGAAAAACATTAAATAAACATTAAATAAAAAACATAAAACATTAAATAAAAAACACACAAGAAAAGCATTAAATAAAAAAAGACCCCCCTTCGAAATAAATTTGCAAATGTTTCGGTACTGGGCGAAGGCCAGTACCGACTCGCTATCGCTCGCCAAGGATATATCGACACCTAAATGGCACGAAAGGTCTTCAGTTTGGCAAACAAATGGGGCAAAGGGTCTTAATATTGCCAAACTAACGTGGCTAAGCATGAGACAAAAATAAATATAATGCAAAACTTTCCCTTAATACAACCTTCTCCTTTGGTATTCATCTCTCCCCTCTCTCTCCTTCGCCGCTCCCCTCTGTTTTACTCTTCCTCTTCTGTTCTCCAGTCGTCCTATTAGCTCTCCGGTCCACCTCCATTAGTCCGACCTTAATTCAACTACCTTTAAGGGCGTATATATTTGCATGTTTACCTATATATATATATTTTTTTTTTTAGTTAATTTCTTCCCTAGACATTCATCAAGCTTAGAAACACACCCAGAAGATATATTTGTAAATGTTTCGATAGACAAATGTTTATCTATCTATCTATCTATCTATCTATTGCCAGACGCCTTACTCCCCTTAATTAATGGGGGTGGCTATACACAAATTGCCCCCAAGCGGACCTATCCCCTGTAAGAGGGACAACCTATGCCAGTTTACTGAAGGACTTACAGGATTGACCACTCATCTTAGGGTCCGTCCAACTCGGAGGCCTTTTATGTATTGTTTAGCACTATTTGTCTACAGTGATGTGCGGCTAATCCATTCACTAACCTGCTTCACCCTAAGGTAGCAGTTCGGATTTGTATAAGGTTATCTGCCCTAGATGGGTTGCCGACCAAGGCTAAAGAGTCCCATCCACCGTGCTATTTATTTTTCTTCAGCAGTCTCTCATACACTTTCTTCCTTCTAACTGTATATATACAGCATACCTTGCTTAAGGGGAGGTTTCCACTTGAGGGATATTTTTTCGAACTTCCTTCCCCCTCATGTTTAGCCCCATTGCTTTTGAGATTTTAAGACGTTTTCCCGATTTTAATAACTTTCGCCCCATTACTGTCAATTTTAAGACGTTTCGTGCCATTTAGGTGTCGATTTTTTCCTGGCGAGCGATAGCGAGCCTGTAACTTAAGAGGAATCGGCCTTCGGCCGGGACATTTTTCTACCGAAAAATGTACATATTTATCTTGAAAGGGGATCTAGGGGATGTCATTTTAAGCTTGATGGAGGTCTAAGCAATACACTAGAAACCTCCCCTTAACCTATACTTGTCTATATATTTGACGTTTTTGTTCTCACTCTCCCTACTCTTTCTCTTACATTAGTCCTGTTCTCTTCCCTCTCTTCTAACTTTCCGATCAGTTACTATAATGTACGTCAACCCTATGCTTCCTCTTAATTTACCCCTCTGTTTGCCTTCCCATCTGTTTCTATGTGGGCCTTTCCTTCTCTCTCTTTTTGCCTTTGGTCTTCTTATTTGTTTTAGCCTTTCCTTCTCTCTCTTTTTGCCTTTGGTCTTCTTATTTGTTTTAGCCTTTCCTTCTCTCTCTTTCTGCAGTCAATCTTCCCATATTTTTGTATTTGTTAACGCTACCTCCAGTTAGTTAGTTAATATATGAATTCAGAGGCTATCACCCCTTCTGGATTATTAAGCCAGCACACTGTAGGTCAAGTATAGCGTCAGGACTGGAGCCACTTTTCGAGTTTTCGAAAAGGGGCTCCAGTCCCTTCTCTACCTCCAGGCTAACAGCCTGTAGATTCAACCGCTCAACACGGTGAAGTCAGAAGATTTAATTCCAGATGATGAGTGACACACCGAGACAGTTTGAGTGTTAATTGAGTGTTAATTGTATCAGACATCTCGAAGCTGCAACGCCACTGTCTCGCCGCCTCATCTCATAATCTAGGACAACTCTCTCTCTCTTTCTCTCACTTTATCTCTCCCCTGTCGCTCTTTCGTCCTCTTCTCTCCTTTCTTGATCCTTTATCCCTTACCTCTCCTCTGGCTTTCGTTTCTATTTGCATCCAGCCAGCTCCCCCCCCCCCCTCTCTCTCTCTCTCTCACTCACTGTCACACACACACACACACACACACACACACTCTCTCTCTCTCTCTCACTGTCACACACACACACACTCTCTCTCTCTCTCTCTCTCTCTCTCCTAAAGGGGTTGAACAGCTCAGAATGGATCTTAGCAGACTGGGTGAATGGTCTTAGACATGGCAGATGACGCTAAACTTGGAGAAGTGCAAGGTGATGCATATCGGCGAAGCAAACATTAAGTCAGGCTACTTGCTATTGGGAATGCCTCTGGAAGTGACTGATTTCAATAAGGATTTGGGTGTTCTGATTAGCAATGACTTAAAGTTTTCCAAGCAGTGCATTGGAGTAGAGACGAACGCTCAGAAATTATTCGGCTATATTATGAGGCAATTTACATATAGAACTAGGGAAACGGTCCTCACACTACAACGCTCTGATACGACCTCTCCTGGTGTATACTGTTCAATTCTGGCCTCCACTTCGAGTATCTCCCCGGGATTGGACTACAAGGTCTTTGAGATACTAAATGTTCTCTCTCTCTCTCTCTCTCTCTCTCTCTCTCTCTCTCTCTCTCTCTCTCTCTCTCTCTCTCTCTCTCTCTCTCTCGCTCTCTCTCTCTCTCTCTCTCTCTCTCTCTCGCTCTCTCTCTCTCTCTCTCTCTCTCTCTCTCTCTCTCTCTCTCTCTCTCTCTCTCTCTCTCTCATCATCAACATCCTCCTGAGTCCACTTTATCCCTTCCCTCCCTCTCCTGCTTTCTTGTTGTTTGTTTCCATTTACTGCTTCGTCCATCCGTTGTATTCAGATCACCTACCTCTCGCCTCTCACTTCCACTACACAACCCTCACGTCGGCTCCTCTATTTCCTCTCCTTCATGTTCTTCTTATCGTCTGTTCCTCTCCAGATCCCCCCACCCCCACTCTCTCTCTCTCACCCTCACTCTCTCTCTTTATACCATTTAACTATATGTAACGCTCTATCTCCCTCTATGCTATGTAACTATATGTAACGCTCTCTCTCCATCAATCAATCTATCTGCAGTATAGCTATCGTCGTTATAATAATACTGCTGCTACTTTATTCCGTTCCTGTCTCTCCTGTTTCCCTTGTTTCTGTCTACCTCTCCACTCTCGTCCTTCAACCTTGCCATCGGTTCTATTCCACCTTCCTCTCTATCTCTACTCTTCCACCTCAGCTTCATTTCTGACAACCCTCCCCTACCCCCTTCCCCCTGACGGTATGCATGCCTCTACATTTACATTTCTATCTTGCTATAAATTCTCCCAAGAGGTATACAGTTCCTGCAAATCCATAGGTTTTCTAGTGTACGGCTATTTTCTATAGGAATTGGTGGGTGGAGAGGGATCTTTTTTTCTGTGCTATCATTCCACTTCTCTTTATTTTGGGCTTTGGTATCTCTACTACAAGTAAGTCCTGGCCACCTCGCTGGAATAAAAAGAGCTGTATGGCCAGTGTATCTATCTATCTATATCTATCTATCTATCTATCTATCTATCTATCTATCTATCTATCTATCTATCTATCTATCTATATCTATCGCTCTCTCTCTCTCACACTATCTATCTATCTATCTATCTATCTATCTATGTGTGTGTCTACGTTAATCACCATTCATCTGCTCTCACTGTATTCCTTCTTTGCATCTGTAGTACCTTTATTAGTTTCTGTGTACCTGACCACTATCGTCCTGCTAACCTTGCTCTCTCTCATCTCCGTCCACTTTACCTTCATGCCGAGCCCCTCTCTCTCTCTCTCTCTCTCTCTCTCTCTCTCTCTCTCTCTCTCTCTCTCTCTCTCTCTCTCTCTCTCTCTCTCTCTCTCTCTCTCTCTCTCTCTCTCTCTCTCTCTTTTTTTTTTTACTACCTAACTGTCCTATTCTTCCACTATAAACTGTCCCTGTCTAGTAGTATTAAGGCCGGACCACCTAGTTGGGACCGCAAGGTCTGTGTGGTCTGAGTATCTGTGTAACTGTAATCCGTGTTCTCTCTCTCTCTCTCTGTCTGTCTGTCTGTCTATCTGTCTGTCTGTCTGTCTGTCTGTCTGTCTGTCTGTCTGTTCTTGTGTAGAGGCAGCAGTACACCGACAGCGAGCGGCCTTCTCCTCATTACCGGCCACCAGAGCACCCGGGTCTCTCCAATATCCGCACACACAGAGCCTCACTCGGCCCTTGCTCCGGCCCATCCAATGTTTAGGCCGGATGAGGAGGCGGGTTGAGTGCTGCTAGAGCCAGGAGGAGGCGGTGATGGTGGGTTTACTGGGAAAGTCGAGTGTGTGGAAGTCGAGCATAGGCTAGGTGATACAGTGATGGGGAAAGTCGAGTATGTGGTGGTGGGTTTTCCTGGGAAAGTCGAGTATGTGTTGCTGTGGAAGATATATGGAAGTGGAGGAGGTGGTGCTGTGGTGGTAGGTTTTCTGAGAAAGTCGAATATGTGTTGCTGTGGGAGATACGTTGAGGTGGTGCTTTGGTGGTGGGTTTACTGGGAAGTCGAGTATGTGGTGCTGTGGTGGTGGGTATACTGGGAAAGTCGAGTATGTGTTGCTGTGGTGGTGGGTATACTGGGAAAGTCGAGTATGTGTTGCTGTGGTGGTGGGTATACTGGGAAAGTCGAGTATGTGTTGCTGTGGTGGTGGGTATACTGGGAAAGTCGAGTATGTGTTGCTGTGGTGGTGGGTATACTGGGAAAGTCGAGTATGTGTTGCTGTGGTGGTGGGTATAATGGGAAAGTCGAGTATGTGTTGCTGTGTTGGTGGGTATACTGGGAAAGTCGAGTATGTGTTGCTGTGGTGGTGGGTATACTGGAAAAGTCGAGTATGTGTTGCTGTGGTGGTGGGTATACTGGGAAAGTCGAGTATGTGTTGCTGTGGTGGTGGGTATAATGGGAAAGTCGAGTATGTGTTGCTGTGGAAGATACGTGGAAGTCGAGAAGGTGGTGCTGTGATGGTGGGTTAAAGGAAAAGTCGAGTATGTGTTGCTGTGGGAGATACGTGAAGGTGGTGCTGTGGTGGTGGGTTAAAGGAAAAGTCGAGTATGTGTTGCTGTGGGAGATACGTGAAGGTGGTGCTGTGGTGGTGGGTTAATGGGAAAGTCGATCGAGTAAGTGTTGCGACAGGCGTGAATTTAAGGGGGTCCACCTCGTTCTTCTTTTCTCTCTTTCTCACTCTCTATCTGGGTTGTATCCATTAAACCCCATTCAGTCAACGTCTCTTTTAAGACGTTTACCCCCATCCAGGTGTCAATATTTTCCTGGCGAGCGGTAGCGAGCCAGCATATATATATTTTGTTTTGACAGCAAGCTAAATTTGTAAATTTTTCGATAGAAAAATTTCTCCGGCGAAGCCGGATTTCTCCATACAATGCTGGCTCGCTATCGCTCGCCAGGAAGAAATCGACACCTGAATGGGGATACACGTTTGCAAACAGTTGGCTGAATGGGGCCGAATGGATACAAGCCAGAGAAAGGGAGAAAAGGAGAGAAAGAGAAAAACAGCAGGTGACCCCCCCCCCCTTATAAGTGCATGCAGCAAGACTGAGTTAGGGTTTGTATCAAGGCTTGAGTATCGACTGGTCAGGAGAACAGACACATAACGTAGAATAATATGAAGGCATTGACCACTTGCGAGTTTCAGGCTATAAGGAAGTTGGAGCCGTAAACATTGATATTAAACAGAAATACAATAATAATGTGGGTTTCTAATGGATAACAAAGTATGTTGAATTGGGTTTTATGTATTTATATAAGTGTTACAACCGCAATTTAGGTGATGATTCTGTTAATTATCGATGTCGACAGCTCCAACTTCCTTGTAGGCTGAAACTCGCAAGTGGTCAAGTGTGAATCATTAATACCTATGGGTTGTACAGAAGACTGGTGTCGCTTAAGGGGAGGTATTTAGTTTGTTCCCTACGTTTTCATCAAGCTTAAAATTACACCCCCTAGACCCCCTTTCAAGATAAATTTGTACATTTTTCGGTAGAAAAATGTCCCGGCCGATGGCCGATTGCTCTTAAATTACAGGCTCGCTATCGCTCGCCAGGAAAAAATCGACACCTTAATGGCACGAAAGGTCTTAAAATTGACAGAAATGGGGCAAAATGTCTTAAAATTTCTAAACTACTAGGGCGAACGTCTTAAAATCTCAAAAGGAATGGGGCTAAACATGAGGGAGAAAGGGGTCCAGAAAAAAATCCCTCAAGTGGATATCTCCCCTTAACCCCTTCTGTACCGGCGACGTCTTTTGTAGTTTGATGTTTCAGCTGCATTTAGTCGATTTTGTAGTTTGATGTTTCAGCTGCATTTAGTCGATTTTGTAGTTTGATGTTTCAGCTGCATTTAGTCGATTTTGTAGTTTGATGTTTCAGCTGCATTTTAGTCGATTTTGTAGTTTGATGTTTCAGCTGCATTTAGTCGATTTTGTAGTTTGATGTTTCAGCTGCATTTAGTCGATTTTGTAGTTTGATGTTTCAGCTGCATTTAGTCGATTTTGTAGTTTGATGTTTCAGCTGCATTTAGTCGATGTTGTGTAGCTTTGGACGGATATCTGGTAGCTAAGAGGATTAATTGAGAGAGTCTGTAGCTTCTTTATTGCTAGACGCTCTTCCTAAGCTGACTAAAATCGTCTAATAGTAGCCAAAGTATAGTGAGAAGGACGTCGCCGGTACAGAAGGGGATGAGGCAGAAGATTTATGCTCAAAAGCTGAATGAGTGCTTTCGCAGAGCTATTATCATGTTTTGTTTTTCCGCCAACCAACTTCACCTCTAAACACAATTAATGAAATCAACAAATACATGTGGCACTCCAAGGACTCGAACCCAGGATACTCACTTATGCATTACGCTATCAAGACAGTAGTAGATTAGTGGAATGAGAGAGGGTTTATTGGAGTTTGATCATTCTTTCCAAGGGAAGCTGTAGATTAAGGGGAGGTTTTTAGTTAGTTCGCTAGACTTCCATCAAGCTTAACATTACAGCCCCTAGACCCCCTTCAAGATTAATTTGTACATTTTTCGATAGAAAAATGTCCCGGCCGAAGGCCGGTTCCTCTTAAATTACAGGCTCGCTATCGCTCGCCAGGAAAAAATCGACACCTAAATGGCACGAAAAGTCTTAAAATCGCCAAACTAATGGGGCGAACGTCTTAAAATATCAAAAGCAATGGGGCTAAACATAAGAGATAAAGGGGTCAAGAAAAAAGTCCCTCAAGTGGAAATCTCCCCTTAAGGCTTATAAGCAATGTGACTGGTGAGGTACAATCGGGGTTAAGGGAGCCCATCTCGCTTATTTTTCTCTTTCTCTCCCTCTCTCTTTGGCTTGTATCCATTCGGCCACATTCAGCCTACTGTTTAAGACGTTTACCCCCATCCAAGTGTCAATATTTTCCTGGCGAGCGGTAGCGAGCCAGCACATATATATATACAGTATATTTTTTACAGCAAGCTAAATTTGTACATTTTTCGATAGAAAAATTTCTCCGGCGAAGCCGGATTTCTCCAAACGATGCTGGCTCCCTATCGTTCGCCAGGAAGAAATCGACACCTGGATGGGGATAAACGTCTTAAAACAGTTGGCTGAATGGGGCTGAATGGATACAAGCCAGGGCAAGAGAGAAAAGGAGAACAAAATAAAAAAAAACAAGTGACTCCCCTTAACCCTTTGAGTACCAGCGACGTGTGTTATATTTTATTCTAGCTATATTTAAAAGATTCTATGCAGCTTAGGAAGGATCGGTGGTAGTGAAAAGGGTTGGTTGAGATGGTTCGAAGCCATATAATTGCCACAGCAATAGAATCTTTTAAATATAGCTAGAATAAAATATAACACACGTCGCTGGTACTCAAAGGGTTAAATTCAAAATATATATAGCCTACAAATGAAGTATAAAATATATGATCAAAATTTAATGGGTACACACATTAAATCCACGTCAGTTTTTGAGTGTGAAGCCCTTATGTAGCCAGATTTGAGTGTGAAGCCCTTATGTAGCCAGATTTGAGTGTGAAGCCCTTATGTAGCCAGATTTGAGTGTGAAGCCCTTATGTAGCCAGATTTGAGTGTGAAGCCCTTATGTAGCCAGATTTGAGTGTGAAGCCCTTATGTAGCCAGATTTGAGTGTGAAGCCCTTATGTAGCCAGATTTGAGTGTGAAGCCCTTATGTAGCCAGATTTGAGTGTGAAGCCCTTATGTAGCCAGATTTGAGTGTGAAGCCCTTATGTAGCCAGATTTGAGTGTGAAGCCCTTATGTAGCCAGATTTGAGTGTGAAGCCCTTATGTAGCCAGATTTGAGTGTGAAGCCCTTATGTAGCCAGATTTCTCACATTGAGTATTGTGTATTTTTTTAGGGGTATATTTCAAAGTGGCAGGAGATTGGTAGATCATCTTATGGAAGTTAACTGTGTCTATTCTGGTACCGAATGATGGTACGGGCGACTCCATTAGTGTTTGTGTGTGAACTCCTGCTGACAAACACACACACACACACACACACACAGGCAAACAAACAAACAAACAGCGACGATCACACAATCTCCGTAAATTTCATTAGTCGGCGATAGTAAAAATACCCCATGTTGACCTATCCCGGTGACACGGCAGGCCCTAGAGCGTAACACGGCATGACCAGGTGTAAGAATATAACGTGTCGTGAAAGGTAAATGAGCCGTGTAAAGACGCCCTATAGTGACGTTCCCGGATATACTCTCTCTGATTACCTCACCCGCCCCCCTGTGTGTTGGCCAGGTACGGGCGGCCAAATAAGTCCGCTGGTATTACGTTTGGCTCGCTGTGTGCTGTATTAATACCCCTTATGTAACGGCGACGTCCTTTCAGCTGTATTCTGACTACTATTAGACTATTTTATTCAGTTTAAACAGGGACTTCAACAATCAACAGGCGTCGAACTATTTCACTCAACCCTTTTTACTACCACAAATCCTTCTTAAACTGTACAACATAATCTAAATCTAGCTAGACAAAAATGTAAAAGACGTCGCCGGTACAGAAAGGGGTTAATGTCTGTCAGATGTTGAATAGGGTGTTGTGTGCAAATAGGAACATGCTTGTATATCTCACTCGCATAGATAAATGAATGCTTAGATTGTGCCGACACCAATTATTGATCGAAATATACTTATCACTGATTTGGCCAATTGTACCTCTATAGGGAAACACTACACCTGGGGAAGCAACACAATTTTTGGGCAGTTTTTATATTGATGACCTTGACACTTTTATCGAGCTGCTCTCTCTCTCTCCTCCTCCTCCTCCTCCTCTCTCTCTCTCTCTCTCTCTCTCTCTCTCTCTCTCTCTCTCTCTCTCTCTCTCTCTTCTCTCTCCCTCTCTCTCTCTCTCTCTCTCTCTCTTCTTCGTCCCCTTTTAGTTTGCACTCTACATTCCCTTGAAGCTAAAATCTGGCATACACATGTTTTGGTAAGAAAAGGTCGCGGCCGAAGGCCGCTTACTCCTAAAACGGAGGCTCGCTATCGCTCGCCAGGAAAATATCGGCACCTAATGAGGCTAACCGTTTTATAATCGCATAACTACTTGAGTGAAACTTCGTGACAGTAATAATGATGATAGTAGTTGTTATGTTAGTGATGGTAATGATGATAGAGGAAATCTTAGAGGAAATGTTTGCAAATACACTATACTTACAAGCATACAACTTAATAACACAACGTAAATATCAAGAGGTAAACACATCAGTAATTGGAAGGTCAGTGAATCAGTAGAAGCATTGTTTGATTCAGTAAATAACAATAGGTTAAGACATAAGAAATTGGCGTTAGAAAGGTTAAGGGGGATGGTTCACTTTTTGGGCGAGTTTTGCATGTATTCATTATTTTTCTAGTTTCCTCCCTAGACCTCCATCAAAAAAAAAAAAAAAAAAAAAATCATCCATTAGATCCCCCTTCTAGATTACTTTGTACATTTTTCGATAGAAAAATTTCCCGGCCAACGGCCGATTCTTCCAACATTACAGGCTCACTATCGTTCGCCAGGGAAAAAATCGACACTTAAATAGCACGAAAGGTCTAAATATTGACGAAGAAATGGGTCGAAAGGTCTTAAAATCGACTAACTATTGGGGCAAACATCTTAACATCTGAAAACTAATGGGGCTAAACATAAGGGAGAAAGTGGTCCAGAAAACCGGCCCATCTCCCCTTAAGGGGGGGTGACCTGTTTTTGTTGTCCTTTTCTATCTTTCTCTGGCTTGTATCCATTTGGCCCCATTCAGCCTACTGTCTTAAGACATTTATCCCCATCCGGGTGTACATTTTTTACTGGTGAGTGGTAGCGAGCCAGCATATTTTTTATTTTTGTTAGACAACAGGCTAAATTTGTACATTTTTCGATAGAAAAATGTCTCCAGCGAAGCCGAATTTCTTCATATAATGCTGGCTCGCTATCGCTCGCCAAAAAGAAATCGACACCTAGATGGGGATAAACGTCTTAAAATAGTTGGCTGAATGGGGCCGAATGGATACAAGCCAGAGAAAGGTAGAAAAGGACAGAACAAAAACAGGTCACCCCCCTTAAGACATGATAAATTGGCGTTAGAAAGGTTTAATAATCAGAAGAGGGTTAATATACAGAGAAGATGAGTAAAGTTGTGTCCATAAAATAATATCAAGAGGTATTGGTCGTAACATAATCTGTAAACAAAAGGGGTGCTTGGGGTTATAAGTCATATTGTAGATAAAGTTAACTGTAGAGATTCCTTCAGGGGGCAATTCAGTTCCAGAGAGTCATATAGAGTAAGTTAAATGCTGCGGCGACGTAGAAACCTAGACAGAGGAACAGTAGACCTCGGTATACCAAATGGACCACAGACCTTTCCTCCTCCTTCAGTGCCATGTGGGAGTGATGAGAGACCTGAGGAGCATCGGCGTCCCCGTCTGCGTCGGCTTTGTGCCAGTGTCCGTATCCGCACTACAGCCACTTGGGTCGCCAGCCTTGTTTTTCGTCCCCTTCATCGACCATCTCCTTCGCCCTCTTCTGGTCCCCCTCCTGCTTTCTACCTTCCAAGTGCTACCCAATACGTGCCTTTGCCTTCTCCTCCTCCACCTACTTCTTCCCCTGATCGACCACTTCCTCCTCCCGCTTCTTGCCCACTCCGAAGTGCCACCAGGGTCGCCGTTCCCCCTGCTCCTTCTTGGGGTCGCTACTGCCGCCCTGCCCCGAGCTCGATTTAGATACTGGACTCATTTTATTAAAAATTTTAAGAGTGAACCGATTGAGTTTTGAGTGAAAGAGTGAATATAAGAGTGTGTATGTGTGAATTTATTCTAAGTGGTATGGGCCGATAGAGGTTTGAATGGACAAATATATTCATTTGTTTGTAAGCTTTCTGTGTTTTGTAGATTTTTGTTAAGCTATATTATTAGTATTGCTACAACATACATGTTCGTGTTCGAGTTTGTCTATATACTGTGTACCGATATGCCAATGTCTATATTCTGTGTACCGATATGCCAATGTCTATATTCTGTGTACCGATATGCCAATGTCTATATTCTGTGTACCGATATGCCAATGTCTATATTCTGTGTACCGATATGCCAATGTCTATATTCTGTGTACCGATATGCCAATGTCTATATTCTGTGTACCGATATGCCAATGTCTATATTCTGTGTTACCGATATGCCAATGTCTATATTCTGTGTACCGATATGCCAATGTCTATATTCTGTGTACCGATATGCCAATGTCTATATTCTGTGTACCGATATGCCAATGTCTATATTCTGTGTACCGATATGCCAATGTCTATATTCTGTGTACCGATATGCCAATGTCTATATTCTGTGTACCGATATGCCAATGTCTATATTCTGTGTACCGATATGCCAATGTCTATATTCTGTGTACCGATATGCCAATGTCTATATTCTGTGTACCGATATGCCAATGTCTATATTCTGTGTACCGATATGCCAATGTCTATATTCTGTGTACCGATATGCCAATGTCTATATTCTGTGTACCGATATGCCAATGTCTATATTCTGTGTACCGATATGCCAATGTCTATATTCTGTGTACCGATATGCCAATGTCTATATTCTGTGTACCGATATGCCAATGTCTATATTCTGTGTACCGATATGCCAATGTCTATATTCTGTGTACCGATATGCCAATGTGTATATTCTGTGTACCGATATGCCAATGCTTGTAATTATAACTGTATGTGTGTTTACGTGATTTGCAGGCATATCCGTGTGAATGCATAATGGTGTATGGGTGACTATGATTCTATTTGTCGCCTGTCGTGATCAAGGCCTCCAGAGTGTGGCTTATTTCACTGTCAGTGTCGAGGGTACTGTTTATGTGGGTGGGTTTGTGTAGTGTGTGGACGATCGTACGTAGGTTTTCTGATTCTGGGATGGTTAACTTTTTAGGCGATTTTTGCATGTATTCATTATTTTTCTAGTTTCCTCCCTAAACCTCCATCAAATTAAAAAAAAAAAACATCCATTAGATCCCCCTTCTAGATTAATTTGTACATTTTTCGGTAGAAGAATATCCCGGCCGAAGGCTGGTTCTTCCAACATTACAGGCTCACTATCGTTCGCCAGGGAAAAAATCGACACCTAAAATAGCACGAAAGGTCTAAATATTGACAAATAAATGGGGCAAAAGGTCTTCAAATTGACTAACTAACGGGACAAACATCTTAACATCTGAAAACTAATGGGGTTAAACATGAGGGAGAAAGTAGTCTAGAAAACCGCCCCATGTCCCCCTTAAGTGCGTATTTGTGAGCCTATTGTGTGTTTCTGGACAGTATAGGGATATTCCAGCAACGGTATTTAGTTATGGTGGTCAGTATCCGGGGGGGGGGGGGGGGGGGCGGGGGGTTATTATGTAATTATAAACTAAGGGGATATGGCCCGGTTTTCTGGACCACTTTCTCCCTTCGTGTTTAGCCCCATTAGTTTTGAGATTGTAAGACGTTCGGCCCATTAGTTTGACGATTTATCACCTTTCGCCCCATTTCGTTGTCAATATTAAGACCTTTCGTGCCATTTGGGTGTCTATTTTGTCCTGGCAAGCGATAGCGAGCCTGCAATTTTAATAGGAATCGGCCTTTGGCCGGAACATTTTTCTACCGAAAAATGTACACATTTATCTTGAAGGGGGGTCTAGGGGGTGTTGTTTTAAGCTTGATGGAGGTCTAGGGAGGAAACTAAATATATATATGACTAACTGAATAAAACAACCCAAAATAACAGCCACTATTCCCTTAATCTAATCATTGTGTCCTATTAGTCGCGCACCTCAACTGCAAAACTATATATATATATATATATTATTTAATGAAAAGCTAGTTCCATCCCAAAAAATGAATGCAGAGAGTTATAATTGCATAAAGATGAAACATAAGAGGTCCACGGATTTTTATGAGCGACTGTACGTTCGTTGTGTTTTGTGTCGTCCCTATTCTGGCTCTGTCTTGAGTCGCCCCCCGCCCCGCCCCCCCCCCCCCCCCCCCAAAAAAAAAAAAAAAAATAGGAAGAGTGGGGATTAGGCCTTGGTATATAGATAGATAGATAGATAGATAGACTGTACGTTCAGCCCCATGGGAGGAGTGGGATGAGACCATTTTCAGACCGGCCTCACACAATCGTTATCGCGTTACAGCTTTAGTATCCATTCTTTGCCCGCGGGAAC
This sequence comes from Paralithodes platypus, assembly GCA_032716605.1. NCBI lineage: Eukaryota > Metazoa > Arthropoda > Malacostraca > Decapoda > Lithodidae > Paralithodes > Paralithodes platypus. Next base: position 6,056,805 of record CM064486.1, on the reverse strand, counting down.
TTGAGGTATGAATGAGAATGCTATAAAAATCCGCAGATAAACCCACTGGTAAAGCGTGACCGGACCAGTTAGTTTATGCAACCTAGGGTGGATGGGTCACTTCCTTAAGGGGAGATGGGTCGTTTTGCTGCCCCCCCCCCCCCCCCCCCCCCCTTCTTCCTCGTGTTTAGCTCTATTGGTTTTCAGATGTAATGGCGTTCGGCCCATTAGTTTGTCGATTTTAATACCTTTCGTCTTATTTCTGTATTAATATCAAGACCTCCACAATAACAGGCTCGCTATCGCTCGCCAGGAAAAATCGACAGCTAATGAGCACGAAAGGTCAAAATATTGACAAAGAAATACGGCAAAAGGTCTTAAAATCGACAAAACTAATGGGGCAAAAGGTCTTAAATTCTCAAAACTACTGGGGATAAGCATTAAGACCAGAAAAACGGATGAGCTCTGGAACTCTCTCCTAGAATCAGTCTTTCCCTCTTCCTAGGACTTAAATTGCTTCAAACTCCGTGTGTCCAGGCATTTTGGCCCTGTCACTCTTTCAACTCTGGGAGAGGCACTCGATACAGTCAGTTCTGCCTTTTGTCTCCCTCACTCGCATATTGTTTCTACCGAATCATATATACATTTAGTTTTTAAAATGGGTGTTGGAGGCGTTTTCTTTAAGTTTGAATGAGTTCTAGAGATATGGTGTTTAGATTAAGATTGAATGAGTTCTAGAGATATGTTGTTTAGATTAAGATTGAATGAGTTCTAGAGATATGTTGTTTAGATTAAGATTGAATGAGTTCTAGAGATATGTTGTTTAGATTAAGAGCCAAACTGATGATAAATTGCTGGTAAATGTCAAAACTAAATGATCTATAATGAAAACTAGCAGTAACAATTAAACAAAACACACCCAAATAGACTCCCAAACGTCGGATAGATTAGTGATATGAGGAACAGATCATCATTTAAGGGGAGGTATTTAGTTTGTTCCCTAGACCTCCATCAAGCTTAAAATTACACCCCCTTGAGTCCCTTTCAAGATAAATTTGTAAATTTTTCGGTGGAAAAATGTCCCGGCCGAAGGCCGGTTCCTCTTAAATTACAGGCTCGCTATCGCTCGCCAGGATATAATAGACACTTGAATTGCGCGAAAGGTCTTAATATGGGGTGAAAGTTCTTAAAATCGCTAAAGTAATGGGGCAAACGTTTTATAATATCAAAAGCAATGAAGCTAAACATGAGGGAGAAAGGGGTCAAGAAAAAAATCCCTCAAGTGGATACCTCCCCCTAAGTTTCCTAAATATAAATAGACCAAATATATATATATAGATAAACTAAAGGTATAGAACTAAGAAAATAATGTAAATATAATATCAATAGCATACACATACACATACACATACACATACACATACACTCACATATATATATCCTCGTGAAAGCAATATCGACGAGCATAACAGGGGAAGAATGTAATATTCCAATTTTCGTTTCCTATTGGAAGTGAAAAAAGGACTATATTCATTTAGGTTTTCAACGGATATACAGAAAAGCATAAAGGCTTCATACGGCCCAATCCAAAAATATCTGAGTTTGTACAGATTTAATAAATATATATATATACTGCGTAACAGTGTCTATACGTGCTTGGTGTGTAAATGTCAATAATTACTTCTTGTGCATCATTAGGGTGTAGAAATCATACTTTAACATTCTTTCAAATAGCAAGGAGTTTTGTTTATTTGTTACTGAAATGTTAAACAAATATTGAGGTAGCCAAAACGTGTAAATAACCAACGTTCCATTATGTACCAAGAATGAGATAGAGACATTCAAAACATGTAAATTAATGCAAACCCATACCATAGACGAAAATAGGCGACAATTGTCTGAACACACATTCACAGAACAGACACACATCATCAAACCAGTGTCAACAATATAAGAGGGAGCTACATCCTCTCAACCCCCAGAAAATCTTACAATAAGTTACAGTGAGAAACTCGATGATGTTGGTGCGAGCTTAGGAAGTGGTGAATGAAGGTCAATGAATTGTTTATAGCAATACAATATTACACGTGTCTAATTAATGGTACATAATACGACACTGGTCAATTAGACGTTTTTACTTCTTGTTCCCTGTATATTCGGCCCAGTAATGTTGATGGTGTCGTTTTAAAACACCCTATACAGTATATATATATATATATATATATATATATATATATGTATATATATATATATATATATATATATATATATATATATATACACCGGTATATATATATATATTATTTGGAGTTAAACTATTATTTTTGCAACTTGTGTTATAAGAAAGGTTTTTGTGTTTGGAAGGTCTGCAGGGGTCAATAGTGGAACCTCATACTTCACAATTCAATACACCAGTTAGCCTTTCCCTCTCCTCACATTTTTATCTTCTTTTCTCTTCCTTCCCCCTCTCGTCTCCTCTCCTCCCATCTACGCTACACTCTTCTCTCGTCTCCTCTCCTCCCCTCTACGCTACACTCTTCTCTCGTCTGTGTGTTAGTTTCTTCACGTAACACACATAACAAAGCCACTCCAACAGCTTCCCCTCTCTCCAACACCCCTTCTCCCCTCTCTGCACTTTTCAGAAAAATTGGAAAAGTAGAATGTAGATACGAGGGGTGCCGTTGTAAAGGCTTGTCCCTCAATATAGTCACCTGACGTACTGTATAATTATTATCTTCCCCTTCTTTCTTCTGCTTTATCCTAATATCTTCGACAATTTCATTTTCTCCTAATTTTCTGTCTTTTGGAGTATATTTGTTCTCTTCTGTGTTCTTCTTTTGGAGTATATTTGTTCTCTTCTGTGTTCTTCTTTTGGAGTATATTTGTTCTCTTCTGTGTTCTTCTTTTGGAGTATATTTGTTCTCTTCTGTGTTCTTCTTTTGGAGTATATTTGTTCTCTTCTGTGTTCTTCTTTTGGAGTATATTTGTTCTCTTCTGTGTTCTTCTTTTGGAGTATATTTGTTCTCTTCTGTGTTCTTCTTTTGGAGTATATTTGTTCTCTTCTGTGTTCTTCTTTTGGAGTATATTTGTTCTCTTCTGTGTTCTTCTTTTGGAGTATATATTGTTCTCTTCTGTGTTCTTCTTTTGGAGTATATATTGTTCTCTTCTGTGTTCTTCTTTTCTCTTGTATCGTCTCCTAAGGGAGCCCAGACGGTATTGTGCAGCATAATTTACTGGTTCGGCTCAATGGTTTAAGGAAGGGGTTTAGTTTGCTCTCTAAACCTCTATCAAACTTAAAAAAACACCCACAAGATCCCCTTTCGATATAAATTTGTACATTTTTCGGTAGAAAATTGTCCCGGCCGAAGGCCAATTCCTCTTCTAATACAGGCTCGCTATCGCTCGCCAGGAAAAATGTCGACACCTAAATGGCACGAAAGGTCATAATATTGGCAAAGAAATGGGGCAAACGGTCTGAAAATCGCCAAACTAAAGGGGCAAATGCCTTGAAATCTCATAACTAATTGGGCTAAACATGAGGGAGGAGGAGGACTCGAAAAAACAACTGCCTCCCCTTAACTTCCCCCTTCCCTTCCTCCGTCTCTTTGTTTTTCTCTCTCGTATCCTGTTTTCTTCCCCATGTCGTCTTCTCCTCTTCTCATTCTTTACTCTCGTCAAATATTTCTGTTATGCTGTACTCTCTCTCTCTCTCTCTCTCTCTCTCTCTCTCTCTCTCTCTCTCTCTCTCTCTCTCTCTCTCTCTCTCTCTCTCTCTCTCTCTCTCTCTCTCTTTCTCTCTCTCGTATGTATTAAAGAAAATATATATATATATATATATATATATATATATATATATATATATATATATATATATATTATATATATTATATATACAGTATTTTGAAAACCTATAGATTTTATTTCTTGCTTTTTATAACTATTTGCTGTTTGAAGTTCATATTAGCCAGAAACTCATAATTTCCCTCTTTGCCTGATGATTGCAAATTCTAAACATCACAATTTTATCATTTCGTTTGACCAAGTTTCGCCATCACAGCTTCGCAGATTTTGAAGTTAATTGAACGTCTTCACAGCAATCTTCAGTTATCTGGTGCCACAGGTTTTCTGCAACAGTTATATGGTAATTATATCATTCAGTTATATTAGAGATTGGCCCTGTAAATGTATTTCGGGGATGTAGTATAATATTACGTTTATTGACAAATAAATTACACAATATAACATAACCATTTGAGTTTTGGGACTAATCAACATAATAACTAACCTGGATACCTCCCATTATAACTAGGAGCCACCCCACCTCAACTATTATATTGTTATCGTACAACACTCCCCCGCCCTCCCATCATTTCCTACCCCCAACATTATTTGAGATGACAAACCTGGCTACCTTCCATCCTAACGAACAGCCACCACCCCTCCTAGAATACTCATTACACTCGATTATGGAACCTCCCATAGCCCCCTTAGAGATAGGGAGTACGCACCAGAGTCCTTAAATATGTTGTTTCCACTTTGCTCCACTTTCTCCCCTACATCCCAGCCACCCACACCACACAAAAAAACAGCAACCCATTCATTGCCACCTACCCTGCCATCCCATCATTGCCACCTACCCTGCCATCCCATCATTGCCACCTACCCTGCCATCCCATCATTGCCACCTACCCTGCCATCCCATTCATTGCAACCTACCCTGCCATCCCATTCATTGCCACCTACCCTGCCATCCCATTCATTGCCACCTACCCTGCCATCCCATCATTGCCACCTACCCTGCCATCCCATTCATTGCCACCTACCCTGCCATCCCATCATTGCCACCTACCCTGCCATCCCATTCATTGCCACCTACCCTGCCATCCCATCATTGCCACCTACCCTGCCATCCCATCATTGCAACCTACCCTGCCATCCCATTCATTGCCACCTACCCTGCCATCCCATCATTGCCACCTACCCTGCCATCCCATCATTGCAACCTACCCTGCCATCCCATTCATTGCCACCTACCCTGCCATTCCATCATTGCCACCTACCCTGCCATCCCATTCATTGCACCCTACCCTGCCATCCCATCATAATATACCACCACCTCCCACCACCACCACCTAATGTCATCAACCCCCCCATCATAACCAACTAAATCACCACCTTCCTACCTAACACAAACCAACTCTAATCACATTCTACCCTAGGTCATTCAAGCCCCCTCCCCCTCCCCCCTCAATCATAACCTACCCCAACCTACACCAAATCGTCTCCATCATATTTTGCCCCAGAACCTCATTAAGGGGAGATTTCCACTTGAGGGACTTTTTACTTGACCCCTTTCTCCCTCATGTCTAGCCCCATTGCTTTTGAGATTTTAAGACGTTTGCCCCATTAGTTTGGTGATTTTTAAGAATATCCACCCCATTCTGTCAATTTTAAGACCTTTCGTGCCATTTAGGTGTCGATTTTATCCTGGCGAGCGATAGCGAGCCTGTAATTTAAGAGTAATCGGCCTTCGGCCGGGACATTTTTCTACCGAAAAATGTACAAATTTATCTTGAAAGGGGGTCAAGGGGGAGCAATTTTAAGTTTGATGGAAGTCTAGGGAATCAACTAAAAACCTCCCCTTAACTCACCACCTCCCTTTCGCAAGCATCAAAGCTAATCTAATTGTAACCTACCCCGACCCCCAAAATCTTAACCTACCCCACTCCTATCCACACAATTATATACTGTGCAGTGAGTGGATGCAGGTTCTAGTCTAGGTCTCCGCAGTTGTATTCTGTGCGGCCTTCTTCATTATTTCCCTTCCCTTCTCCCCTTTCCTCCACCGCAGACAAACAACCTTCCCTAACGCTCACAAACTCCAACCAAACCCCCCGTCATCAACTACCTCAACCCCCTCCTCTCTCCCAACCCCACTGCAGATAAACAACCTTTCCCAGCGCCCACAAACCCCCATTATAACCTACCTCAACCCCCTCCTCTCTCCCAACCCCACCGCAGATAAACAACCTTTCCCAGCGCCCACAAACTCCAACCAAACTACCAATAGAACTGACCTCAACCCCCTCCTCACCCCCATCACAACCTACCTCAACCCCCTCCTCACCCCCATCACAACCTACCTCTACCCCCTCCTCTCTCCCAACACCACCGCAGACAGAAGCCTAAACGAGATCACAGCCGTCAATCGATGTTCAGAATCCCCTTTGAATTGGCTTAGGGCCGGGTAAGTGCCTGCCGTCTGTCTTGTGAGGGTAGGATTGATCTAATCGTCCGGCCCGTCAATCAAGGTCTACGATCCACGAGCATATTCTCGGTCCCGCTTATCATATATGGTGATGCTCAAATCGTCAATCAAGGTCTACTGTATGATCCAGAGGCATATTCTCGGTCCCGTGTATCTTATATGGTTCTGTACAAGTACAGCACATATTCTCGGTCCCGTGTATCTTCTATGGTTCTGTTAATACAAGTACAGCACATATTTAAGGCAGTTATTCTGTAATGGAAGACATGGATTTCAACAGAATGAGAGGAAAACATCCTAGTTTTGATGGACCTTTAACGTACTGTATTGGACAACGTTTTGCATTATAAAGCTTGTGAATATAATTATGTCTATATAGATGGAAATATATAGAATATATAAATGAAGTAAATTGGGAGAGAAGCAACTATATGAAATCTTCAAGGACAGTTGTAAATTTATTAATCAAAATATAGGCCAACACAATAATAACTAACCTATGAGAGCGAGAGGTTCCGAGTTGAGTGTGATTGACCAACATAGGAGAGATACGTGGATGTACTGTGATGGTGGGCAGACATAAAATATATAATGCGTGAGGCACGGTCAAATATATAATGTGTGAGGCACGGTCAAATATATAATGTGTGAGGCACGGTCATATATATAATGTGTGAGGCACGGTCAAATATATAATGTGTGAGGCACGGTCAAATATATAATGTGTGAGGCACGGTCAAATATATAATGTGTGAGGCACGGTCAAATATCTAATGTGTGAGGCACGGTCAAATATCTAATGTGTGAGGCACGGTCAAATATCTAATGTGTGAGGCACAGTCAAATATCTAATGTGTGAGGCACGGTCAAATATCTAATGTGTGAGGCACGGTCAAATATCTAATGTGTGAGGCACGGTCAAATATATAATGTGTGAGGCACGGTCAAATATCTAATGTGTGAGGCACGGTCAAATATATAATGTGTGAGGCACGGTCAAATATATAATGTGTGAGGCACGGTCAAATATATAATGTGTGAGGCACGGTCAAATATCTAATGTGTGAGGCACGGTCAAATATATAATGTGTGAGGCACGGTCAAATATATAACGTGTGAGGCGCGGTCAAATCACATTACTGGTAAGCTGATAGGTCAATTTTGAAACCAGGCATCATCTCACGGTTGTTGAAATAACTTGTGATAGGGAAAATGGGGAATGGAACAACCAGCATAGTAGAATGGGCTTATGTTATTATATAAATACAAAATAATGTGAAGCTAATAATCCTGTTTTGATTAACATTTTTGAAATCTTATTGAAATTGCAGTGATCTATTTAAGATTGTTATTACTACTGCTACCGGTGATTAAGATGGAATCACTGTGTACGGTATAATATAATATCATATTATGTCTAGCCTGAGTTTTCTCTTTTTGAGAGGATTAATATTACAAGCGAAGTCGTAAAAAGTGTTATCTTTATTTACACTCTCCAAACGTTTCGACAGCTCTTTTTGAGTTTAAATATCCTTGCATTTACGTTGTTAAGACTAGTACAAAAATAATCACCTTCGAAGGATCCCGTTGTATGTTTAGTATAGGAACTAGGTTCATTAAAGTTTTATATATATATATATATATATATATATTATTTTTTTTTATCAATATTCGTTTGTATCATAAATATCACTGACACCAACTTTAACATCGTATATCCGGCTACAAGTTGATAATTATATGAAGGTTGGAGGAAGAGCTATCACTACATTCCCGGCAGCCGTCACATAGGCACAATACCACTCACACATAGGCCTCACATAATGGATAGAGTCCTTTCAGTGGTGGCAGGTGACAGTCTGTTGAGCTTTATTGCAGAAAGGGGAGATGTGTATATTATTTTCTCGTATCGATCAAAAGCTGAAACACTGGACTAGTGATAAGGGTAAACACAATCTCACGGAACCCTTCGACTCTTACAAATATCTCCTAAAGTAAATAATGTAGTTCAATAGTAGATACAAATATAATGGAAGAATGCGTCATAATATACTGAAAGGGTTAATTCAAGATCTAAGGTGTTAACTGGCACAGATTGTTAACTCGCTGGAGCTCTATGACTACAATCAAAAGCATCGCGAATAATGTGTAAGGTAGAGATGAGCAATAGAGTAAATACCCGTGTGTGCATTCTACGAGAGAGAGAGAGAGAGAGAGAGAGATAGTACAAAGGAAATCAAGCAACAACAGATCTAATGACCCTTCTAGGCTGCTTGTCCTCCAAAACACTGAGGATCAAAGTCGTCCAAACCAGTGGTTGATTAGAAGTGGGTTAATGGGAACATTGGAAAGGGAACTACTTCCCTGCCACTAAACGTGGCAGGACCTAGGAAGGTTACGGTAGGTGGGACATATTGGGTTAGATGGCAGGACTAGTAAGTTAGTAGGGGACACAATGGGTTAGTAAACTGAGGGGGAGGATTAAAATAAAGTTATTCATTTTACAAACCGCACAGTCAGGACGCGGGTTTGATGCGAGGATGAGTATTTGTCTATGCGGAATTTAACATGAAATCAAACGGTGCTCGCAGTCTATAACGTCTACTCGGGGAAAAGCCCATTCCACAAGTGTTGACAACTCGATTGAAAGAAGAAATTTCTTAGATTCGTGTGAGTTTTAAAAGATTTACCAATAATTTTGCAACGGGGGGTGGGGGACCGTTTCCCCGCGTGTTGTAATTGATTGGTCGATAGTGAAGTACTTACTACATGTTCGATAGTTATTTGTCGATGACCTTTGATTATTTTGAACACGTTGAATTTTAAGTCACAAGCCTCTTAATCTGCGCTGGTTTAAAGGAAATAGATTTAATTCTCTAAGAAGACGCTCTTCGTATGGTTTGTTCTTTAGGCTAGGTATTCATTTTGGTAATCTCTACTGTTGAAAAACTCGTTCTAGCTTGTTTATGTCTTTTTGGTAATAAGGGCACCAGCATTGAAACGGCAGTATTCCAGAGAAGAGGGCGGACACTAAAGGAATTGTAAAAGGGTTAGGCGATTAAAGTCTTTGGATTTTAATGCTTCCAAATGAGCTGCCTATAAAGCCAATTATTTTGTTTTGCCTTTCTTAACAACTTCTGAGCCATTGTTGACTCGGGTTTAGGTTACTCGATATTGTTACTACTACCCCAGATCGGTGTTCTCTGTTACATTCTAAACATTCTTAAGCTGAGTGCCATTCATCGAATAGTTTTTTGCTTTCCTCATTTAGGTATGCCGATATGTGTTAGTACTTTTACATTTATCCGCATTGAAACTCATTTGCCAAATTTGGGGCCCCAATGTGACTACTATTTATCTAGATTTGGGTTTTTGCATATCGTCGAACTTGATCTTTTGGAGAGTACGCCTATTTGCAATTTTTGTACGGTCGTCAGCAAATTTTGAGATTGTGTACAGGTGAGACCCGCATCTCTATGTCGTTGATGTAAATTAGAAAGAGAATTGGTCCTAGTACCGATTCCCTGGGGTACCCCGCTACTTACAGTTTGGTCCATAGTTTCATTTAATTTAGATGCCTTACCGTTTATGACTACTCTTTGCTTTCTGTCGCTGAGCCAATTTTCTATTTCCGATTTCAACACACCGTCTTGTATTGGCCATGCTGCTTTTTAGTTTTTAGCAGGTAGTAAAAGTTTTGTGGGGAACTTTGTCAAAGGCCTTTTGAAATTCCTTTGACAAAATCAAGGTATATAAATATCTAGCAGCTTTACTCTCATCGCATTACGAAGGTTGAGGATAAATTCGTGGGAAGAAGTCTAAGAGGTTCTGTTTTTAAACAGGAACGTTTTTTACGAGAAAAAAGCTCCGTTGTTGAGTATCTTAGCTTTAAGTATGTTAATTTTTCCTCTAAGTTATTTACGAGTCCTGTCTCTTATGACCGGTTTCTAGCATTTTACATACAACTGAGGGTTACGAGCTAATTGGGACGATAACGATATTACTGGGTAGTGGAGGATTTTGCTGCCTTTTTTTGAATATACCCCGGGTGGTGTACGAATTTTGGCTATCTTTCCACTGATCAGAGCATAGTTTTCCAGACTGCCAAGGATTTATATTTGAATAGTAAATAGTCAGTGAGTACATTGGAGAGCTCATAAGAGAGAG
>CM064486.1:5951983-6046291 GCA_032716605.1 Paralithodes platypus | reverse complement strand
CGACTTCCTTTTAAATATTGTCCGTGCTATATTTAGACGATTGTGTGCAGCTTAAACAGGATCTGTTGTCGTAAAAAGGGTTAAGTGAGGTAGTTCGAAGCCTGATTATTGCTGGAGGCCCTTTTGAACCGGAATAAAATCCTCTAACAATGACCAGAATAAAGTTAAAAAACGTGAAGAAGGAATCTGTGCGATATTTTTCCGCCCTGCCGTCTTTTATTATCAGTGGTGGCGGGCGACAGGAAAATTATGATCTCAAGAGCCTTATCAATATTTTATGGTGTGTGGGACGCGGTTAGAGGCCATTTCCCGGAGGGGGGGGGGGGGGTGATCCTGATCCTGTATAGCGCGGGGATCTGGCACTAATATGACACTTTGGCCTTCAATTAACCCCTTCAGCGCGGTGTCACCTTTTTACCTTTAATTTGGGCTAAAATTTGACAGTTATATGCAGTTTAGAAAGGACCTATGTTTTTTAGTGTGGTTTATTAAGATCATATTTACCCCTTTGAGTCCTTAAGCCCCTATTGTACCGTAGGGTACAGTCATAAAAGTCCCACTCCGTCCCAAGCAATGTGGCCAAAATGGCATGATAGAACAACCTCCCACCTCAAAAGATGAAGGAATACTGGCTCTCCCAGCCTGCAGAGGGTTGGATATAAGCTGAGACGTTTTGCCAACTCTAGAGCAGTGCTCAAACGGTCGTGGTACCAGGCACTGCCTAATACTGGCAGTTACAAGGAAAGATGGATCCCTGCCATCGCTGGGACTGGGGAGTGATTTATCTACTGACGGCTCCCTGCCATCGCTGGTACAGAAGGGGTTAAGTAGATTACTGACGGCTCCCTGCCATCGCTGGTACAGAAGGGGTTAAGTAGATTACTGACGGCTCCCTGCCATCGCTGGTACAGAAGGGGTTAAGTAGATTACTGACGGCTCCCTGCCATCGCTGGTACAGAAGGGGTTAAGTAGATTACTGACGGCTCCCTGCCATCGCTGGTACAGAAGGGGTTAAGTAGATTACTGACGGCTCCCTGCCATCGCTGGTACAGAAGGGGTTAAGTAGATTACTGACGGCTCCCTGCCATCGCTGGTACAGAAGGGGTTAAGTAGATTACTGACGGCTCCCTGCCATCGCTGGTACAGAAGGGGTTAAGTGGATTACTGACGGCTCCCTGCCATCGCTGGTACAGAAGGGGTTAAGTAGATTACTGACGGCTCCCTCCATCGCTGGTACAGAAGGGGTTAAGTAGATTACTGACGGCTCCCTGCCATCGCTGGTACAGAAGGGGTTAAGTAGATTACTGACGGCTCCCTGCCATCGCTGGTACAGAAGGGGTTAAGTAGATTACTGACGGCTCCCTGCCATCGCTGGTACAGAAGGGGTTAAGTAGATTACTGATGGCTCCCTGCCATCGCTGGTACAGAAGGGGTTACGTAGATTACTGACGGCTCCCTGCCATCGCTGGTACAGAAGGGGTTAAGTAGATTACTGATGGCTCCCTGCCATCGCTGGTACAGAAGGGGTTAAGTAGATTACTGACGGCTCCCTGCCATCGCTGGTACAGAAGGGGTTAAGTAGATTACTGACGGCTCCCTGCCATCGCTGGTACAGAAGGGGTTAAGTAGATTACTGACGGCTCCCTGCCATCGCTGGTACAGAAGGGGTTAAGTAGATTACTGACGGCTCCCTGCCATCGCTGGTACAGAAGGGGTTAAGTAGATTACTGACGGCTCCCTGCCATCGCTGGTACAGAAGGGGTTAAGTAGATTACTGACGGCTCCCTGCCATCGCTGGTACAGAAGGGGTTAAGTAGATTACGACGGCTCCCTGCCATCACTGGTACAGAAGGGGTTAAGTAGATTATAAGTTTAATAAAATCGTCTAATGGTAAACAGAATATGATTAAAAATTACGTCATCGTGCTGAAACTACGTCATCATGCTGAAATTACGTCATCGTGCTGAAATTAAGTCATCGTGCTGAAATTACGTCATCGGGCTGAAAGGGTTGAGAAGAAACCGGCCTTCGCCCTGGACGTTTTTCCATAGAAAAATGTACCAATTAAGCTTGATGTTGGTCTGATGGGAGGTTGTACTAGCTTGGAGGGGGGTCTGAGAGGCAATTTTGTTTAATAGATTGATTGAGAAACTGGGAAAGTATAATATAAAACTTGAAAACTAACTCAAAAGTTTCTGTTCAAATTAATATAACGAACTCATTAACATTTAAAACTATCGAAACGACAACACACTAAACAAAATCTATATGTGGAAAAATACTTTTAAATTTATCGGAAATTAAACTTTGAAAATAAAAAACATGATAAATATATTTTTCCTTCTTTTTAGCTTGACATAGGAAGTGTAGAGAGATATATTTTATTTTTTAGCTTGCCATAGGAAGTGTAGAGAGATATATTTTATTAGTTTGTTCCAAGAAATGTCCAGGTCTGAAGATTAACCCTTACAGTACCGCTGATGTCCTTTATATTATAATCTGGAGATTATCAGACCATTTTACTTAGTCTATTTTTTTTTATTAATCTCACCACAACACCAAACACCTCCAATGAAATTAATGAAGGGCTTTTACCCATTAATAGACTGCAGACGATCTCAATTAATCGTTTTAGGTACCATATATCCTTCCTAAGCTTCACATAATCGTCTATATATAGCTGGAATATAATATAACACACTTGGCTGCTAGTCAGAGGGTTAAGGAGGATGGCCCGGTTTTCTGGACCACTTTCTCCCTCATGTTTAGCCCCATTAGTTTTCAGATTTTAAGACGTTTGCCCCATTAGTTAGTAGATTTTAAGACCTTTCGCCCTATTTCTTCGTCAATATTTAGACCTTTCGTGCTATATAGGTGTCGATTTTTTCCCTGGCGAACGATAGTGAGCCTGTAATGTTGGAAGAACCGGCCTTCAGCCGGGAAATTTGTCTACCGAAAAATGTACAAATTAATCTAGAAGGGGGATCTAATGGATGTTTGTTTATTTTAATTTGATGGAGGTCTAGGGAGGAGACTAGCAAAATAATGAATACATCCAAAAATCGCCTCTTTATTATTTTCACTGGTGGCGGGCGACAGGGGAATTATGATCACAAGACCCTTATCAATATTGTGTCGGGTGTGGGACGCGGTTAACCCTCTGAGTACCAGTGACGTGTGATATATTCTATTCTAGCTATATGTAAACGATATTATGCCGCTTAGGAAGGATCTGTGGTAGTTAATTAAAAGGGTTCGTTGGGATAGTTTAATTGAAGCCTTATTATTAGCTAGAGGTCCTTCCTAAGCTGAATAACTTCGTCTTATAGTTGCCAGAATATGATGAAAAGGACGTCCCTGTACTGAATGGGTTAAAGGAGGCCATTTTCCGGGGGTGGTCCTTAAACTCGAGGATCTGGGTTGCGTTCAGTTGACGCTAGCAAGGCAATCATGTTTCTGTTTGAGCAATCGTGTTTATGATTGAGCAGGGTGAACGACATGATGGCCAAACATGTATTCCCGTCGCTGATTGGTCAGTGGCTGTAGGTACGAAGTTAAAATAATCGGTGATGTTCGCGTGTGCTATTACCGTCAATTCATTTTTATCAATAAATTGCAATCAATAAAAATCCATCAAATATATTGGCTAATTAGACTGTCACACGGTCAGCTACAGTCAGCATCCTTGCTCAAGGCAGAGGGACTGGGTAGGGTGTGTACCATCAGGCTATTAGAATCTTATAGTAGCGGTTTCGCCTTTAGTTTTCATCAGGAATCTTTGATAGAGATAAAGTTAATATGGTCTTTATCTGTCAATGGTAGCTCTATATTCCCCGTGTAAGTTTCAAACAATTCACTGTTAGACTATTGGTGAATTACATATGTACAAATTTAACTTAAAAGTGATCAGTGTGGACATTTTCTAGTTTGAAGGAAGTCTAGGAAAGCCTTTTTGTTAGCCTAGGAGACAAACGAAAAATACATTGTTCGAAAAAGGCAATAGCAAGCAAAGTCCTCGATAACAATTTAGCAAATTATCATAATAACCCACAAGAGGTGCAAGCCACAACACTTTGGGAATGGTTGTGGTTGATGGCCATGTACACGTAGATACATGCACAAACGAAAGAGTAAACTATATGCTATTAAATGGTGTAAATCTTAATATTATGACAGATTATTAAAACGAACATGGACGAACGAAAATAGTTGGTAAATAAATAGTATATACTGCACATATGATGCAGTCAATGTATATAAACATATTATGCAGTCAATGTATATAAACATATTATGCAGTCAATGTATATAAACATATTATGCAGTCAATGTATATAAACATATTATGCAGTCAATGTATATAAACATATTATGCAGTCAATGTATATAAACATATTATGCAGTCAATGTATATAAACATATTATGCAGTCAATGTATATAAACATATTTGTTCACCAACCAACTGCACTGCTAAACTCAATGAATGATATAAACAAATACATGTGGGCGGGTGCCCAACCCCGAAAAGGGTTGAAATAGGGGAGCTGTCCCCCCGCCAAAGGCGGCTTTCTAGGGCCTTTCCTAGCTGATGCTGAGAGGATTGGGTTCTAGTCATGTGGTGATGGGCTGGTCTATCAGAGTGAGAACTGAGCAATCTCTGCCATACCCATAGCTTACTCTGACTGTTCCTTTTACTTATATATTTTCTAGATCTCAAGTGACGGCGTCTCTAACGTGGATTGATCTCCCAATCTACCAAGATTGGAAGCCAAAGCGTCACATTTTTCCCTTGCCCCTCAACTTTCTCTTCATAATTGCTGAGGGACACAGGGCCCTGGGTGGGGCTTTGGTTTCCCGGGCATTTCCGCACCCTCCTCAGCTCCCCGCCATGGAGTGGCTTCGGTCACCCAGGCTTTATTGTGGTCGGCGGGGAGGGTTCTGTGGGGGCGCTCGGTTATGGCCTTGGCCTTGCTCGGGGCCTTGGGGCTGTTCGGCCAGGCAGCTTGGGGAACAACAACAACAACAACAACAACAACAACAACAAATACATGTGGCACTCTAAGGACTCGAACCTAGGACACTCACACCGAAATTCCGCGCACTTATGCATTACGCTATCAAGGGAAATTTCTAGTTTTGGTTGTCTGGAGAATGAGAGCAATACTAAGAATGACCGAACGATGATCATAACAATCTCATTTAGATTATTTATCAACGAACAATTTCTACCATTCTTCTTCGCCTCACCTCTGCTCTACTCTATTAACACACGCTGTCTTTCCCTGTCTGTCTGTCTGTGTGTCTGTTTGTACCATGTCGCTCTCTCTGTCTATGTGTTTGTCTGTCTCTCTCTGTCTGTCTGTCCTTGCCTGTCTATCTGTCTTTTATGTTTGTATGTCTGTCTCTCCCTGTCTGTCTGTCTGTTTCTCCCTGTCTGTCTGTATCTCCCTGTCTGTCTGTCTGTCTGTATCTCCCTGTCTGTCTGTCTGTCTGTATCTCCCTGTCTGTCTGTCTGTCTGTCTGTTTCTCCCTGTCTATCTGTGTGTCTGTCTCTCTGGTCCTAAAGTTCTCGGCCTCTCTCTCTTTCCCCGAGCCAAGTTCTCATAACCTTAATTCCCGGGTCTCACTCTTTCTCACCCGCCGGCCCAATTTCCGCCTCCCCCCCTTCCCCCCCCCCCCCCCCCCCTCCCCACCGCTTCCCTTAAGGGGGTATACGTGCTTGGTTTTTGGGTTAGGTATTTTTTTTTTTATTTATTTATTATGTTTTTAGTTTCCTCGCTAGACCTCCATCAAGCTTAAAATAGCAACCCCCTCGACTCCCTTTCAAGATGAATTTGTAAATTTTTCGGCCGGGACCGGTTCCTTCTAAAATTACAGGTTCGCTATCGCTCGCTAGGATAAAAATCGACACCTAAATAGTACGAAAGGTCTAATCTTGACAAAGAAATGGGGTGAAAGATCTTAAAATCGACAAACTAATAGAACGAACGTCGATCTCAAAACTAATATGCCAATCATGAGGGAGAAGGAGGTCCAGAAAAAGCGACTACCTCCCCCTTAACACTAGCCCAGCCGAGATAAGGGGTTTATTTTTGTTGGTGGTTTGGATTATAATTACGGTTGGCCATTTTGAGCAATATCATTTTTAGCAATATCATTTTTAGCAATATCATTTTTAGCAATATCATTTTTAGCAATATCATTTTTAGCAATATCATTTTTATTTTACCACATACTAACCCCCCCTCCCCCCCCCCGCCCCCCGCGCCCCCCCCCCCCCCCCTGGCCCCCCTCTCTTCACAAGGTCCCCCCCCCCCCCCAGACCTCCAATCAAGTTAAGGGGGTAGTGCTCGTTTTTTTCTAGGCCCCTTTCTCCCTCATGTTTAGCCCCATTAGTTTTGAGATTTTACGATTTTAACACCTTTCGCCCCATTTCGTTTGTCAATTTTAAGGCCTTTCGTGTCACTTAGGTGTCTTTTTTTTCCGGCCTTCGGGTGGGACATTTTTCTACCGAAAAATGTTCAAGTTCATATTGAAGGGGGATCTCGGGGATGTTTTTCTAAGCTTGGTGGAGGTCTAGCAAGGAAGCCAAAAAAATAATGAACACATGAATTTATAGACCAAAAAAACAGCCACTGTCCCCTTAAATATGTACAGTACAGTCGGCCTAATAAATGATATGTCGGCACCAAGTATGTTTTGATCAATAATTGGTATGATCAATATCTAAAACTTTACTTATTCGTTTCGAGTGAGATATATAATCATGTTCCCACACTGACTCATGCTATTCAACATCTGACACACACACACATATATATATGCAACATCTGACACACACACACACACACACACATATACAGCACAGAGCGAGCCCAACGTAATGACAGCTGAGCCATGATTTATTAGCACTACTGTACGGCCGAAGACCGATTTCTCCTACAATTAATGGGAGGTTTCCACTTGAGGGATTTTTTTCTTTACCCCTTTCTCCCTCATGTTTAGCCCCATTGCTTTTGAGATTTTAAGACGTTCGCCCCATTAGTTTGGCGATTTTAAGAACTTTCACCCCATTTATATCACTTTTAAGACCTTTCGTCCCATTTAGGTGTAGATTTTTTCCTGGCGAGCGATAGCGAGCCTGTAATTTAAGAGGAACCGGCCTTCGGCCGGGAAATTTTTCTACCGAAAAATGTACAAATTTATCTTGAAAGGGGGTCAAGGGGGTGTAATTTCAAGTTGGATGGAAGTCTAGGAAAAACACTAAAAACCTCCCCTTAAAACAATGAAGGCTCGGTTTTGTTCGCTCAGAGAAGGATTAGAATTATTTTTAACACTGTTCTTAACCCTATGAGTAGCAGGGACGCGTTTTCTATTTTAATCTGGGTATATTTAGACGATATTATGCAGCTTAAGAAGGATCTGTGGTAGTTAAACGGGTGGGTTGATATAGTGTGTAAGCCTTAATATTATTGCTAGAGGTCCTTCCTAAGCTGAATGAAATCGTCTAATCATTACCAGAATCCTATACAAGAGGATGCCACCGGTACTGAACGGGTTAATAACACCAGTAACCCCCCCAAATAATATTAACTCCTTCTGTCCCGGCAACGTCTTTTTAATTTTATTCTAGCTGTATTCAGACGATGTTGTGCGGTTTGAGAAGGATTGGTTGTGGTAGTAAACTGGTTAGGTGAGATCGTTCGAAGCCTGTTAATTGCGTGGGGTCCTTGCTAATCATTACCAGAATAATATTACAAAGGATGTCACCGGTACTGAACGGGTTAACAGACATATAACCCCCGTATTAAATTTTAAAAATCATGTGATAATAGAAGGAGGCCAAAATGACCACCCTAGGATTGGGAGAGGTCATTCCTGGGTCTGTCTCTTCCACATCCGGCCGCCCAATATATCTCCTTAAGTAAAGCCTGGGGAGCTCCCGGCCTTACTATTGGACACTTCCCCGGGGGTAATAGTGGCTGATTGGCAGGGTTATTAATTAACTTGTATATACTGTGCATATATATATATATATATATATATATATATATGGAGAGAGAGAGAGAGAGAGAGAGAGAGAGAGAGAGAGAGAGAGAGAGAGAGTGAGTTGAGAGTATATTAACAGAGGACAAAATGCTACATGACAGATCATCAACCCGTTGACACCAACGAAATTGACGATCAATACAAATAAGTGAGAGGCGTGGTGGGCGGTGAAAGGTCCCCCCCCCTTTAGCCACTAAGAGGTCCACTATTGTCCTCGGGTAATTAAGTGTCATTACGGGGGGCGGACGGGGTCACGGCTCCCCTCCTATATCTTAAGACACCCTCTTGATGACGATGGCCACCCTTAACTCACTCTTCCGGCCGGCCTTTTAGGATGATAGTGAACTCTTTCTCTGTTTTATAGAGGCCTATCATTAGAGTTTAACCCTATATAGTGCGGGACGGGTCTCTTCCGATCCTCCCTGCTTCACTCCATTGATTTTGACGATTTTATGACGATTCACCTCATTAGTTTGGTGATCATAAATTATGATGCTTTGGCTCATTCAGATGTCTTTTTTGTCTGGGAAAACAATAGCTAATCTGAATTTAGAAGAAACTGACCTTCAGTCATTATTCTCCCGAAAAAAAAAAAAAAATATATATATATATATATATTGAAGGGTTTTAAAGAGTCGAGTTTTTGTTTTCTTAGGCAACAATCTAAATTAATACAATGCTCGAATATATGTAAAGAACAATCAAGACTATCATTATAACCCCAAGTATATGAGGTAATGTTAAAGAGGAAGAAATGGTGATGGTCAGAAGTTTATTTGACATTTGGTATTATTACCCCTTGGATCTCTCAAGGTCTCTCGTAAACTGAGAAAATAGTTAAATGTTAGACAGAATTAAATTAAAGTAATGCCATCGTGTTGAAAGTCTTGACTAACAAAATGTATACTGTTCTGTCTGAGAAATCCTGCGTAATATTTAAGGGGAGGCAGATCGTTTTTCTGTACCCTCTTCTCCCTAATGTTTAGCCCCACTAGTTTTGAGAATATAAGACGTTCGGCCCATTAGTTTGGCGATTTTTACACCTTTCGGCCCATTTTGTTGTACATTTTAAGACCTTTCGTGCCATTTGGGTGTCGATTATTTCCTGGCGTGCGATAGCGAGCCTGCAATTTTAAGAGGAACCAGCCTTCGGCCGGTAAATTTTTCTAAACAAAAATCTACAAATTTATCTTGAAAGGGGGTGTTTTTCTAAGCTTGATAGAGGTCTAGGGAGGAAACTAAACAAATATGTGAATACATGAATTAATAGACCAAACAAACGGCCAGTCTCCCCTTAACTAGAGTTGAGCCCTGACGTTGGTAAACAAAACATAAAACTTAAGTTTCTTCGAATTCCATGACATTTGGCTTATTGATTGTATTTCTGTGAGTATAAACAATGACAGGCATGATCTGCAATTTAAGGGGGAAGGGTTTAGTTTTTGGTCGATTGTTATTATAATATTTTTTTTTTGTATAGCTTCCTAGACCTCCATCAAACTAAAAACACATCCAGTAGATCACTCTTCTAGATTAAGGGGAGATCTCTACTTGAGGGATTTTTTTCTTGACCCCTTTCTCCCTCATGTTTAGCCCCATTGCTTTTGATATTATAAAACGTTTGCTCCATTAGTTTAGCGATTTTAAGAACTTTCACCCCATATTAAGACCTTTTGTGCAATTCAGGTGTCGATTTTATCCTGGCGAGCGATAGCGAGCCTGTAATTTAAGAGGAACCGGCTTTCAGCCGGGACATTTTTCTACTGAAAAATGTACAAATTTACCTTGAAAGGGGCTCAAGGGGGTGTAATTTTAAGCTTGATGGAGGTCTAGGGAACAAACTAAATACCTCCCCTTAAGTTATATTTTTTTCGTTAGAACATACATGAGGGAGAAGGGGATCTATAAAAACGACTCTCACCCCTTAACCCCTTCTGTACCGATGATATACTTTTCATATTATTCTTGCAACTATTAGATGATTTTGTTCAGCTTAGGAAGGACGTCTAACCATTAAAAGGCTACAGACTACCTCAATTAATCCTTTTAGCTACCATATATCTTCCTAAGCTTAATAAAATCGTCTATATAGATGTAGCTGAAATCCAATACAAAAGACGTCACCGGTACAGAAGGGGTTAATAGACAATAGTATAGAGTTAGACTGTGTTATTATTGTATTTTAAGGGAATATGGTTAACTTTTGGGGCGTTTTTGGCATGTATTTATTATTTTTCTAGTTTCCTCCCTAGACCTACATTATTTTTCTAGTTTAATCCCTAGACCTCCATCAAATTAAACAAAAAAAAACATCCATTAGATCCCCCTTCTAGATTAATTTGTAAATTTGTCGTTATAAAAATGTACCTTCCAACATCGCAGGCTCACTATCGCTCGCCCGGGAAAAAATGGACACCTAAATTTACAGCACGGAAGGTCTAAATATTGACTAGGAAATTCAGGCGGAAGGTCTTAAAATCGACAAAGTAATGGGGCAAACATCTTAAAATCTAAAAACTAATGGGGCTAAATACGATGGAGAAGGGGGTCTATAAAAACGACCCATCCCCCTTAATGGCAAGTAGTATAGAGCTACAGTAGACTATTTTATTCTTGTATTTTAAAAGGTGTAGGATTGTTGCTAAAATATACAGGTACGCGGCAGTAAATTGGATGGGTGAAAAAATCCGCGTGAAATGGTAACAGAGCGGTGCCGTGGAGGGTTGCCGGTCCTTTCGTAGACAAGTACATTCACCACTTGCGAGTTTCAGGCTATAAGGAAGTTGGAGCTGTAGACATCGATTATTTTGCAGAATGACCAGATCAAATTTGGTTGTAATGTGTAACACTCCGTTCTTAACATTAATCATCAATTACAAACCCCAATGTACTTGAATAAACTAATGAAAGCATATGGTCCTCCCGGGATTCGAACTCGGGACATCACACCCAGAACATAAGGACCTAAACTATTACACCACCACCACAGTTATAAATACATAAAATCAAATTAAACATATTTTCTATCCATCAGAAGCCTCCATTAGTATTGCAATTCTGTTTAATATCGATGTTTACAGCTCCAACTTCCTTATCGCCTGATACTCGCAAGTGGTCGAGTAGGCGAGTTGGCCACTTGCGATTTTCGGACTATAAGAAAATTCAAGCTGTACCCGTCACTATTTAGTGTATTTTCATATTTGTTTTCACCAACCCACCAATTAATTTACAAATAAAGCAAACTAATGCAATCAATTAATATAATGCATACACGTGGTACTTCGAGGACTCAAACCTAGGATACTCACACCGAAATACACGTGGTACTCCGAGGACTCAAACCTAGGATACTCACACCGAAATACACGTGGTACTCCGAGGACTCAAACCTAGGATACTCACACCGAAATACACGTGGTACTCCGAGGACTCAAACCTAGGATACTCACACCGAAATTCCACACACTAAGCATTACGGTATCCATATAATCGCATTATGGTGTTTTGAAAAATGGAAGTATGCAATTTGAATTGATGTACGTATGTGTGTACTACAAGCTTCTTTAAACTTATAATTCGGTTACAAAAACTATGTTTAAGTCGGAAGGGTAAACATTTTTGGTAGATTATTTCATATTTATTATTTGTTATAGTTTCCTCCCTAGACCTTCAACAAACTTAAAAAAAAAAAAAAAAAAAAAAAAAAATCCATTAGATCCCCCTTCTAGATTAATTTGTACATTTTTCGGTAGAAAAATGTCCCAGCCAAAGGCCGGTTCTTCCAAAATGACAGGCTCACTATCGTTCGCCAGGAAAAAAATCAACACCTAAATAGCACGAAAGGTCTTGATATTCACAAAGAAATGGGGCGAAAGGTCATAAAATCGACAAACTAATGGGGCAAGCATCTTCAAATCTTAAAACTAATGGGGCTAAGCATGAGGGAGAAGGAGGTCTAGAATAACAACCCATATCCCCTTAAAGCTTGAATTTCCACATAGCCTGAAAGTAGTCGCAAATAATCTATCGGTGTGTAGGGGAAAGCTCTCATACCAGCCCGTCTCACTTTTATTATTAACCCCTTCATTACCGAGGCGTCCTTTTAACTTTATTCTGGCTACTATTAGACGATATTATTCAGTTCAAAAAGGGCCTCCAGTAATTAATAGGCTGCGAGCGATCTCACTTGACCCTTTTTACTACCACAGATCCTTCTTAAACTACATAAAAGCGTCTAAATATGGCTAGAGACAAATTATAAAAACGTGACCGGTACAGAAGGGGTTAAGGGGAGATGGGCATATATATTTGCTTAATGTTTTATAATTGTATTATTATTATTATTATTATTATTATTATTATTATTATTATTATTATTATTATTTTTTTTTTTTTTAGTTTCCTCCCTAGACCTCCATCAAACTTAAAACAAAAAACATTAATTAGATCTCCCTTCTAGATTAATTGGTACATTTTTCGGTAGACAAATTTCCCCTCTTCCATTATTACAGGCTCACTATCGTTCGCCAGGGAAAAACATCTAGACCTACATAGCATGAAAAATCTTATTATTGACATAGAAATGGGGCAAAAAGGTCTTAAAATCGAAAAACTAATGGAGCAAACATCTTAAAATCTGAAAACTAATGGGGTAAAACATGAGGGAGAAGGGGATCAGAAAAACGACCCATCTCCCCTTAATTAAAATGAAACACGCTGTCGAAAATGGTGGCGATAATGTGTTCCATTATGGCCGTGGCGCCAGTAAAGGTGATGATGAGTGTGATGGCGTAATGGTTTTGTTTGGGTTGATGGTGGTAGCGTTGGGGTGATGATGGGGCACAAAAAACAGTCATTCAGAGAGTAATACCATTATTTCGTCTGGCTGACTAATTATAGTTATGTACAGTCGCGCTAATAAGTGATGTCTCGGCACCAATTGTGTTTTGATCAATAATTGGTATCAGCAATATTTACACATGATGTCTTCTTTTTGAGTGAGATATACAAACAGGTTCCTACACTTACCCATCCTATTCAACATCTGACAGACATTAATACAGCACAGAGCGAGACAAATGTAATGACAGCTGAGCCATGACATATTAGCGCCACCTTACAGTCGTGGTTTTGAATATTTGAATGACGATGAGCTTTAAGGGGGATGGTTCATTTTTTTTTTTTTTTTTTTTTTTTTTTTAATTTATGTATTATGTTTCTAGTTTCCTCCCTAGACCTCCATCAAACTTTAAAAAAAAAAAAAAAAAAAAATCCCTCTTCTAGATTAATTTGTATATTCTTCGGTAGAAAAAATGTATGTGTACTTCAGAGCTTTCTCAGTTTATACCTCCCTTCAATGAGAGTAAGTGGCACCCGCCTTTCAACTTATTCCCACCTATATTCTGTCCAACTTTCTAAACCAAGAGTGAACCGATTTTCACAATCTTTCTTCCAATCGACATGTAAACTCTGCAACTCTCTACCTCACTGTATCTTTCCATCATCCTAAACTTCAGCTGCTTCAAGCTATGCGCGTTCAGATACTTTTTACTCTATTGTTCCTTGAATTTGGCTCTGCCACTCTATCATTTATGGGGGGAGGACACACTCGTTAAAGGCAACTTTACCTTTAGTCTCCTCCTTACACATAGCCCCCCCCCCAAAAAAAAAAAAAAAAAAAAATACAATACATTGTATTTTGTAATCTGCGTTTGATACTGATTGAAAAGAATGTCGCTCTTAATACTACCGATTATACATAATCCTCTCCAACATCCCGTTAACTACAGCATCCCCTATATTTCTTCGTCACAATATAATGCTAACGAGTTCACTGACCCTCTTTCTTTCCTTTCCCTCTGAACCACTAGTGTTCCTCATAGCAAGACATCGTCATTAGCTCTCCCCATCACCGTCTTGCTATCACACCCTTGCTCCCAAGTTTATTAACCCCTTTTGACGATTTTTTTAACTTTATACTGGCTACTATTAGACGATTTGATTCAGTTTTGAAAAGGCCTCTAGCGATTAACAAGCTTCGAACTCTCTCACTACACCATCTTTGCTACCACAGATCCTTCTTAAACTGCCCAAAATCGTCAAAATATAGCTAGACTAGAATTGAAAATATGTTGCCGGTAGAGAAAGGGTTAATATGTTGCCGGTAGAGAAAGGGTTAATATGT
The DNA here is from genome assembly GCA_032716605.1 of Paralithodes platypus. NCBI lineage: Eukaryota > Metazoa > Arthropoda > Malacostraca > Decapoda > Lithodidae > Paralithodes > Paralithodes platypus. Next base: position 6,032,056 of record CM064486.1, on the reverse strand, counting down.
TGCCGGTAGAGAAAGGGTTAATATGTTGCCGGTAGAGAAAGGGTTAATATGTTGCCGGTAGAGAAAGGGTTAATATGTTGCCGGTAGAGAAAGGGTTAATATGTTGCCGGTAGAGAAAGGGTTAATATGTTGCCGGTAGAGAAAGGGTTAATACAACATATGCTGCATAGTCCACCTCCCTAGCATTCATTCTCCCAAGTACGACACTATTTCTTTGCCTTCTTGAGGGAGCCCAGACGGTATTGTGCAGCATATTTTACTGGTTCGGCTCATTGGTTTACTGGTTCGGCTCATTGGTTTACTGGTTCGGCTCATTGGTTTACTGGTTCGGCTCATTGGTTTACTGGTTCGGCTCATTGGTTTACTGGTTCGGCTCATTGGTTTACTGGTTCGGCTCATTGGTTTACTGGTTCGGCTCATTGGTTTACTGGTTTGGCTCATTGGTTTACTTTACTACTTTAATGTACACAATTGTTCAGTCACAACCAAAAACCCTTACGATGCTCTCTCCACTCCACTCAACTTCCACTTCAGAGCCTTCTTTCTCCCGCAACCCAAATCCGGTTCTTCTCTCGCAACTGCTCACACCCCAGCACGCTCCATGGCAGCTCCCTTCCTGACCCGCCCCGTTCCCCGCGCGGAGGAAGTGAGACGAGAGGCCCGATAAGACGAATGTGCGAAGATAATGATGAGGGATCGCCGCCATAAGACCTGCGGCGGTGGTGGCGACGACGAAGGGGAGGAGGGGAGGGTGGGGGGGAAGACGGAGAGTTGAGGGAGGAGGGGAGGGTGTGTCGGAGGGAGAGTTAGGGGAGGGTGGGGGGGAAGACGGAGAGTTGAGGGAGGAGGGGAGGGTGTGTCGGAGGGAGAGTTAAGGGAGGAGGGGAGGGTGGGGGCAGGGAGAGTTGAGGGAGGAGAGGAGGGTGTGTCGGAGGGAAGAGTTAAGGGAGGAGGGGAGGGTGTGTCGGAGGGAAGAGTTAAGGGAGGAGGGGAGGGTGTATCGGAGGGAAGAGTTAAGGGAGGAGGGAAGGGTGGGGGAGGAAGGAGAGAGTTAGGGGGTATTAAGAGACCGGGACAAAACATGGCAGCTCGGATAAGAGGGAGGGAGGGCGGAGGGACGGTGTGGTGTTTTGGGAGGGAGAGAGAGAGAGAGAGTTACAGTTACACAGAGTCACACAGATACTCAGAACACACATACCTTGCGGTCCCAACTAGGTGGTCCGGCCTTAATACAACTAGACAGGGACAGTTTATAGTGGAAGAATAGGATAGTAAAGTAGAAGGCTCTCTCCCCACCCTCCGGCTAAAAAGCCGTACCGGAAAATAGAATGAAGTGTAACCTTATGGGTCAGGAAATGCCCACAAGGAAAGTTTTTATATAGTATAGGAAGAAATTAGTTTGAAAGGAAAATTACACATGCCTACTGATTAATTCATATTTATCCAATCTTCATAAGATGATCATTCAGTCTTTTCTTAAATATATCAATAGAATTACTGTCGACCACCTCCCTTGATAAACTATTCCACTCTTTAACCACATTGTATGTGAAGGAATTTTGTGTCACATCTAAGGATGCCTTTTTTCTAATTAATTTCATTCCATTACCTCGGGTTGCAGAATTATTATTAATCGTGCACAGTGCACTGATATCTACTCAAATCCTTTAAGTATCTTAAAACACTCGATAAGTTGGCCTTCCTTTTCTTTAGCGAGAACATTTTTGTTTGCTATTAATCTTTCATAATATAGCTTGTTTTTCAGAGAGGGAATTAGTTTAGTTGTTCTACGCTGCACAGATTCGAGTTTTGTAATGTCTTTCTTGAGATACGGGGACCAGAACAGAAAGAAAGAGAGAGAGAGAGACAGAGACACAGACAGAGACACACAGAGAGAGAGAGAGAGAGATACGACTTCCTGGTGCCAAGCCAACTCTGTCCATCTCTTGGCTTGGTGTGCGTGCTGCTAAATATTATGGTATGAGTATGTGTGTCTGTGTGTGTGTGATTTTATGGTGTGTGAATGTTTGTATGTTGTAATGAAATATGGCTATAATGTGGTGCCTTGTATTGGTTTTATGGCGTATGTGTTAATGTGCTATCATATGGTCGTTTCGTATCCATTCAATTTACTGGTAGTCTGTTTTATTTCAGGGACTGGCCTCTTATATCGGCATTTGCTGTTTTGTCGATTAATGTAATTGTGTTTTAAAGTGATGATAGCGTTTATTAACAAATGTAGTGAGTGTGTGTATGTCAGTATGCATGAACAAGTGTGAAAGAGATTGATGGTGGGATTAGCGATATGTGTAGGTGCGTTACAATATCTACACATGACAAAGCGAGCGACCGTGTAAGCTAACTATAATCCATGCCAGTGGCCGTGTGTTCAGAGTAGGATAATGAATAGTGTATGTATGGCAGTGTACGGGATAATATGTACGAGGCAGAGTGGGTGATCCCGTCGTTGTTGGAACTGTGGGGGGGGGGGGGTAGTGGTAGTAATCTGGTTAAAGGTGACAGTGAGGCTATTAATTGTGTTAGTGGTGATCGGCTGCCGTGTGGTAGTGGTGGTGAATATTGTAAATGATTGATGGTGTTGTTGGTGTTGATGTTACGGTGTTGTTGGTGATAATGGTGGTGTTAGTGGTAGTGGTGGTAAAAGTATATGTTATATGATTGGTGGTGTTGTTGTGTTGTTGGTGATAATGGTGGTATTAGTGATAGCGGTGCTAGGATTATGGTAAATGATTGGTGGTGTTAGTGATAGTGGTGGTAAGGGTATGGCATATGATTGATGGTGTTGTGGTGTTGTTGTTGATGTTATGGTGTTGGTGATAATGGTAGTGGTGTGTGTGGTGTTAAGAGTCTAGCGTATGATTGGGGGTGTTGTAGTGTTGTTGTTGTTGATATTATGATGGTAGTGATAGTGGTCCTAAGAGTATGGTATATGCTTGATGGTGTTGTTGTTGTTGTTACGGTAGTGCTGTTGGTGATAATAATGGTGGTGGTGGTGTTCTGTGTGGTATAACGGTTGCGAGCGGGCAAGATAAGCCATGTTTACGTATATTGCACCGCCATTTCTGGCCAATAACCACAAGGATAAAGTTTGTACTCTTGTTAAATCGGGGAATGTGGCCGTTCGCACAATGGAAATTTTGTGCAATGTGGAGTCGTTTTGTGTCTGATTATAGTCAATTTAAAAAACAAAACAATGTCGTAGAATAAGATATAACTCACGTCGCTGGTAGTCAAAGGGTTAAATAATTGGTAGCATTCAAGGACACTACTGCAGGACTCTTCTTCTTACCTCTGACCGGGTATAGGCTATCCTAGTGTTTACTAGCCTATAGCCCTATACCCCTTTGAAAGGACATTAGCCTAACCTAACAACCTTCCCTAACCTATCCTAGTATTATAGGTGGGGGCTGCCGCCCCCACACCCCCGTTTTGACTTAGATTGTTGGTGTATTTGTCTGTGAAGTGGGTATTTTTCAATTTGTTGATAACGAAAATCCTCCATGCGGACTATATGGAGAAAAATATGGCGAATCTATTGGTGCCTATTTTCCCTAATAAATTGTTTCTCATAACGTCGCACTAGTGTCCTTGAATATTATCAAATAATGAGGGGTACCGTATATAGTGAAGCACCTTTATATATGGTTACACATTACCTTTTGGCAACATGGACATAGAGAAGGGATAGGTAACCCGTTCAGTACCAGGGACGTTCTGTTTATTCTGTTCTGGTTACTATCAAGCGATTTTATTCAGTATCAAAAGGACCTCCAGCATTCAACAAGCTATGAATGATCTCACTTAACCCTTTGTACTACCTCAGATCCTTCCTAAACTGCATAATATCGTCTAAATATAGCTAGAATAATATACATCACGCGTCGCTGGTACTCAAATAAATATGGTCATCATTAATGAAAGTGTTTATATAATGACAAATATAATAGCTAGGGTTAGGATTCGAACCTTTGCAGGCAGGTCTGTCACCAATACCACTACGGAGGTTAAAAGGAGGAATCTGGATCTTCTACCTTAAAATCGTCAAACTAATGGAACGAACGTCTTAAAATCTCAAAGCCATAGGAACTAACCATGAGAGAGAACAAGCAAGGAGATAGTGGTTATTTTGTGTTTTGGTCTATTTATTCATTCATTCATTTATTATTTAGTTTCCTCCTTAGACTTCTACCAAACTGTAAAAAAACACTCCCTTGACACCCCCCTTCAAGATAAATGTGTAAATTTTTCGATAGAAATTTTTTCCGGCCGAAGGCCGGTTTCTCTTTAAAATTACAGGTTATCGTTCGCCAGGAAAAAATCGACACCTAAATGGCACGAAAGGTCTTGAAACTGACAACGAAAGGAGGTGAAAACTGTTAAAATCGCCAAACTACTGGGGCAAACGCCTTAAAATCTGAAAACTAATGGGGCTATACACGAGGGAGAAGGGGATCTAGAAAAACGACCCCCCCCCTCCCCCCTTCCCCCTTCCCCCTTAAACGGTAAATCCCACTAAACTTGGTAAAGGTGGGTGGAGTTGGTAGGTACAGTATGCGGGAGGGACCAAGTTATAGTCTGTTCGCTGTAAGTAGGCGAGAAAATCATGACCTCTAACCTATGTAACTCAAAAAGGGCTAGAGCAAATTGGCTATACACTAGTTTATTTGCTGTAAGTAGGCGAGAAATCATGACCTCCAACCTCTGTAACTCAAAAACGACTAGAGTAATCGAGTTAATAGTTCTACCATTTAGGAAGAGTCAGTCAAGGAATAGATGTGAAAACGTACAGTCCATTTGCTCTAGCCCTTTTTGAGTTACAGAGGATATGAAGTCATGATTTCTCGCCTACTTACAGCGAATAGACTGTAATATGCCGACATGTAGCGGAGTGAGGGAGACCGGGTGGTGGTGGTGGTCCTCTGTCACGGATCCATTTGCTTGGGTTCAGGCAGTAGTGCTCTTTAACACCTTAAGAGCGGCCTAGGCGGTAATTTCTATGTACCGCCCAGCGTTTTTTTTTACCATAAATGGGGTTGTTTCCGTGCTCTTTTTCATGCATAAACAAGACCCAGAGCGTAATACAAGTATGTATCCCTGAAAGGGCATAAATTGAGCTTTCCAATAACACCCGAACTATCCTTCTACGATCACTGGTTGTCTTGCAACGATCGTGCAACCGAAGGGCAAAATCGCTAAAATACGGTAATTTTCTTACATTATTACGTGTGAAATGAGTGAAAGAGGGTGGAGTACAAAGGAGTACATCTCAGTAGCTCCACGGCCACCGTGGCGAGCGATCAGGAGGTAATCTACGCTCCTCCCACCGCTCCGCTCTCTCTCAGAGCACATTACGTGCTCAAAATTGCATTCGACAATAGCCGGTCCCCGCCCATAGGCCCCATTTATTTCATTCGACAATAGCCGGGCGCCGCCAGTTAAGAGTTAAGGGGAGACTGGCCGTTTGTTTGGTCTATTAATTAATTTATTCATATATGTTTTTAGTTTCCTCCCTAGACCTCCATCAAGCTTAGAAAAAAACACCCCCTAGACCCCCCTTCAAGATAAATTTGTACATTTTTCGGTAGAAAAATTTCCCGGCCAAAGGCCGGTTCCTCTTAAAATTGCAGGCTCGCTTTCGCTCGCCAGGAAAAAAATTGACACCTAAATGGCACGAAAGGTCTTAAAATTGACAACGAAATGGGGCGAAAGGTGTTTAAATCGCCAAACTGATGGGCCGAACGTTATATAATCTCAAAACTAGTGGGGCTAAACATTAGGGAGAAGGGTGTCCAGAAAAACGGTCTGCCTCCCCTTAACCCGTTCCGTACCAGTGACGTTTTTCATATTCTATTCTAGCTATATCTAGACGATTCTATGCAGCTTAGGCAGGATCTGTGGTATATTAAAGGGTTAATCGAGATAGTTAATCCCTCTTAGTAACATAGGTCCTTCTGAAAGTGCACAACATCATATCCTTTTAGCCGGAAGCCAAGGTAAAAGTGCGTCATGGTGCCGAAAGCGTTAATTTGGTAAACTTTGGTGGAACAGGTATGCAGACAGGACCAAGTTAGTATGCAGACACGGCCAACTTGGTAGGGGGAGTGACAGTGACGGGCCCATTTGGTTCAGGCTTTTGATCCATGCATTAGTTAAGTTTAGGCTACTATTTTAGTCAGTTGTATTAATAAGGTCTGCATAAAAAAAAAAATAATAATAATTAAATATATAAATATACTGTATACAGTATATATAAAATTCCGGTATATATATATATATATATATATATATATATATATATATATATATATATATATAAATTATATACTAAACGATTAAACCCAAATACATTATTTGTATTACATGTTTTACAGATTCGCTTACAGATACATACATGAAACTGTATTCAAACTATCAAAATATTACATGACAATACAGTGCATGATTCCCTCACTTGGTAAAGGTGGGCCGATTTGTACGCAGGCGGGGGCCGATTTGTACGCAGGCGGGGTCAAGTTAGTACCGTATGCAGACATGACCAACTTGGTACAGGCAGTGAACCCAGGTAGTCGACTGAGATGGACTAATATATTTGCTACAATTCATTCAATTATTAGTTACATTTGAGCTAATGTTTATTATTTTAGTAAGTTATTATCAGGAGGTAGTATGTAAACATGGACCGACTTGGTACACTTTGAGTGGGTCAAGGATAGAGATGGGGCGAACCGATTGATGCAATTGATATTATACTCTGGTCCGTTATTTCTGGGTAAGGTCCTACCCAACTATTGAAGTCTTTCATGTCATTCTCAATTTAGATACAAAGATACAAACAACTCCACTTTTATGGGAGGTTTATGTTAATTTCTGTATCCCCTTCTCCCTCATGTTAGCTTTATATGTTTTGAGATTTGTCAGATGTTCGATCCATTAGCTTGGCAATTTTAAAACTTCTCGCCCCCCTCTACTTGGCCATAATTTGGCAAGACCTTTCCGTGAAATGTAGGTGTTGATTATTTACTTGCGAGCGATAGCGAGCCTGTCTTAGCCTAGGTCGCCGAATAATGAACACACTCTTATAGTCTTGGGGGTATTTTTAAAACTTGATGGAGGTCTACGGAGCAAATTAACAATCTCCGCTTAACTCTTAATAATAATAATCTATCTATCTATTTATTGCCGGCATACCCAACTCTGCGATGGGTTACCATCATCACTATTAGTCACTATCATCATTAATATCATCAGCACTACTTCTATTATAATCATCACTACTACTCTCACCATAATTACTACTACTATCATCATCACTACTACTATATAATCACTATAACTTTCACCATAATCACTATAACTTTCACCATAATCACTACTACTGTCACCATCGTCACTACCATCAACACTACTGTCATCATTATCACTATAACCATCATTATTACTTGTCACCATCACCACTACTATTATGACCATCATAACTACTACTAGTACTGTCACCATTACTACCACTACAAGACTAGGAAAGACAGACAGACGTATCACCATTATCATCACATGTGAGGCATGTGTATGATGTGTGGATTTCTGTGACCCACACACACACACACGGAATAGGTACAGGGGGGGGGGGGGGGGACCATTTTTTGGACCTAAAATCATAACTGTTGCACGAATTCAAACCATTTTTGTTTTAATTACCGTCGCATTCACGCACCGAAGGTTCATGTGAAGTTTGGTGAAAATCCGTCAAACGGTCTAAGAGGAGTTCTCGGACGGACAAACAGACAGACAGACATTTCGATTAGCATGTACCACTATACGGGGGGCGATACCACTCTGCTTACGCAGAGTTGATAACAAAAATGTGTGTTGTTGTTTTTATTATTATTATTGAAGGTTTTGACTGATTTAGCAATGTTTTAGCATCTGGATTCTAGTGCTGTCCCCTACTCCGATTATAAGTTAAAACAAAACGCATCCCAAGAACCCTTTTCAAGCTAAATATTTGTATTTTTTCGGCCATAGGCCTGGATTATTGTAAATATGTATTATCGTAACTATGATATCCAAGTATATCTATAAGCATTTACCTGTAAATGTAATTGTATAATTATATCTTCGCTATAAACCACATGAATGATTTTATGCTAGACAAATGACATCAATGTTGTTTTCACTAGTTGTATTTCCGTTTAGAAAAAATAAAAGTAAAACCTAAAGAATGTATCGTTGATGCAACTTTGATGAGTGACTGTACCTGGTTAGTCGGTCTCTCCCCCACCATCGGGTTAGTCACAGAGATGAGCAGCATAGCAACCAGCAGACTAGCGGTTGCCAATCTATGTTATACATGGTGTTAGCGACTCTTAGAAATTCACGGCCCATTTATATGGCAACAGTTCCAGCTGATTGACTAGTGCTACCGTGATCCTTAAAACCTTTGTTAAGAATTAATGATAACTACATGACGAGAGCATTGGACACTGTCGCAGAATCCTATCAGCTGGAATTATTGACATATAGGTGGCTAGCTTTAGTGTTAATAAACAACATATGGGGTATATAACGGGAGTGTCTGGCTAGCCGCAAAAGACATGGCATAATTATTACGTAACTGGTAATCTGTTCCCCCCTGTTGCTACTTGACATCTACGTAGTATACCGCCTAATTTATCAGCTGATGGCGACTTTTCATCAATACATCGATTAATACACCGCGATTAATGTATTGTAAACGACTAATGTATTTAATTAAAACATGTTACATAGATTAATTAAAACATAAATTACGCTTGGGAAACTCACCCATGCCTGAGAAACTCACCCACGGCTAGGCGGCCTGTGATTGGTTGGCGGTGGTCGGCCTGGTCTCTTGCCAGTCGCCACCAGATTATTGCTCAGTACTTAGTTTCCGTGTCAAAACATTCCAAATTCCTGCATGCCCACTGCTAACGTTTGATCTAAGCATTGTGGATAATATTTGATTGGTGTTCTTAGCCACGTGACCACAGCAGAAGTTCCTTAGTCATCGCCCAGGGCTCACACGCGGCGGGAGGAAGCTGCTGGGGATAGTATACCATTTCTTTGTGTTTGTGCGTGTATTTTGTGAAGAACTTGGATATTTGGACTTCTGTTACGGCGGTGAACTTAGGACTTTCTGTGCGGACTGAAAAGTGACTGGCCAAGATGCTGTGGCTTCTCAATTAAGGTTTGTTAAGAGTGTTTCCGTTCGTGGTTCTTTATGGTCCGCATCCCATTATTGTACAATAGACCTATTTATCTATAGCCAGACGTCATGATGCCCAAAAAGGGGTGGCCACGAATGAATGAATCGCCTCCATGCACCTTTGTTAGCCGGTGTCCCTCCTCCCACCCAAGACTACTTGCATATTCCGTATCACTTAACTCCATCCTGAATCTACCTCACTGTCGGTCTGCTCTTCCTCTCTGCCCTTCCACCTCCCTCACGTACACTCTTTTATTCGTTTTTCACTCCCCATACGTTCCACATGCCCGAGTTAAAATCATGTAGTGGTGCAAATATGTCTTGTCTGTAGATTTGAGGGCTCTGTGGACAGGCCCAATTAACCCTGCCACAGACCATTGGTGCAAATATTAGCGACCGGCCGATCATGCATGGCTACCTAGTTAATGAGTATTTTTGTCCTTTCAGATATCGGTGCAAACTAGTGATGCTCTTGTGGGGAGAAGACACTGAAGACCTCGGGAGCTGATTTGATTTCTCCAACCTCTTCCGGCACAGCAATACTTCCAAGGACCAGGTGAGAGCTCGGCAATAAATGTTGTCTCTCTCTCGCTCTCACTCACTCTCGCTCTCTCTCTCTCGCGCTCTCTCTCTCTCGCGCTCTCTCTCTCTCGCGCTCTCTAGCTTTTGCCAGACAGACGGACAGACATTTCGATTTGCATGTACCACTATACGGGGGGCGATACCACTCTGCTTACGCAGAGTTGATAATCTATCTATCTATTTATTGCCGGACGCCGTGATCTCCGAAGGGGTGACCACGAACGAAACACCCCCATGCACCTCTGTCCCCAGTCAGTCGATGCCCCTTCTCCCATCCAGCACCGGTTTCGCTTATATTCTTCTTAACTCCATCCTTCCATCTTTCACTCGGTCTATATCTCCCTCTCTGTCATTCCACCTCACTCTCGTACACTCTTTTAGTCATTCTCTCGCTTCCCATACGTTTCATTTGGCCGAACCATCTCAAGGTGTTCCTTTTCACACTTTCCAGCACATCTACATATACACCACACCTCGTACTTCGTCATTCGTCTGTCTATCCCTCCATGTAACTCCGTACGCACTTCTCAAGTAACTCATTTCCACGTACCCTCTCATTCTTGGTTTGAGTCTCTCCAACGTCCATGCTTCGCTCCCGTAAGTCAATGTCAGGATTACTACACTTCCATGCGAGGACTTCTTTACTTCCATGCTGACCACCCGATTTCTTGTTAATGTTTTCAGTGTTCCTACAACCCTCTTCCCCTACCGCACTTCTTTATCCATACTCCCATCTTTACTCAAAACAGCGCCCAAATACTTAAATGAGTTGACATTCTCCATAGCCTGACCGTTCAACCTCACCTCACACTCTGTGGCTGCACCCCTTTCAAAGACCATAACCTTGCTTGTCCCCGCAATTACCTTCAGATTACGTTTTTCACACACTGTTCCAAACATATTTACCAGACCCTGCAACTCCCATTCACTATCGCTCATCAGAACTGTATCATCGGCAAACAGCGGTACAGGCAACTTCCACTCTTTTCCCTCCCTTTATCAGCGGTACACCAACATCCACTGCTCTTCCTTGTATTTCTTCCATGACTCCTTCCATATATATATTAAACAACCATTAGGAAATCACACACCCTTGCTTTAACCCAACATTCAGATAAAACAAAAAACTCGCTCTACTCATTTTCCACACGTACTGACACCTTTGCACCCTCATACATGTTCTTCATTGCTTTCAGCAACTTGCCATCTACTCCGTATATTCTCAGTACTTTCCACATACCTTTATCAACTCTGTCAGAGGCCTTCTCCAAGTCCATAAAGGCAGCATACAACTGTTGTCGCTTCTGCAGATATTTCTCCACAATACATGTCGGGGCAAAAATCTGATCTACACATCATCTTCTCTTCCTAAACCCACCCTACTCGTCACCTATCCATTTATCCGTTCTCACTCTCACTCTCTCAATCACTACTCTACTGTACACCTTCCCTACTACTGTTAGAAGGCATATTCCCCAGTGGTTACCACACATTCCTCTTTCCCCTTATACAGGGGACTATTATACATGTCTTCCAGTCATCAGGTGCACTCCCCTTCTCCCATACTAGTTTGCACATTTTCCATACCCATTCGATCACTATCTCACCACCATACCTCAGCATTTCCCCACACACTCCATCTATTCCTGATGCTATCCCCATCTTCACTCTTTTCATGGCTTCACACACTTTTCACCTCTTGATCCCCACCTCCTCCTCCCCTACTTATGTTCTTCTCCCTCTCATACCCCATCCAACCATGTTTGCTGGTGCTTATTTGTTTTCTGTATATTATATTTTATGTTTGTAATGCTTTAAACAATTGCTGGGGAAGCGCTTTTTTAATTCGTTTGAAGGGGGTCTATGAGGACAAACTAGGTATAAAATGCCCTATATTTGCAAAAAACAAAAGAGGAAATAGAGCTGAAACCCCAGGAACTCGGTCTCGGCTCTTTGTCCGATCATAAATTCGCGACTAACCGGAAATATACGAGTACTTGCGTCCAACCTGGGGAAAGTTAAGACGGCGTGCAAGGAAGAGCTGTCGGAACGTCTACCTACCTCACCTCGGGGAAAAAAAAAAAAAAAAAAAAAATCGAGAGTTCGTTTTTGAGAACCAAATTGCCCAAATTATTTATGTGGCTGCAGGTATTATGGCTAGGACATAAATTTAGCACTGGAATAGTTTAAGAAGTGTAAATGTTCACTTTCTTGCTTCGAGTCTCACCTTGTATACATTTACGTTATGTTCCTACTTAAACCTCCATCAAGCTTCCCTCCTTCAAGATAAATGTGTACATTTTTCGATAGAAAATTTCCCGACCAATGGCCGGTTCCTCTAAAATTACAGGCTCGCTATCAATTGCCAGGAAAAAATGACACTTAAATTAAATGACACGAAAAGTCTTAATATTGACAAAGAACTGGGTCGAAATTTCCTAAAATCGACAAACTAATGTGCCAAACGTCTTAAAATCTCAAAACTAATGGGGTTAAGCATGAGGGAGAAGGGTGACCAGAAAAGCCACCTATCTCCCCTAATTAATACTTGGTAGGAGAGGGGGTCAGGTAAAGAGACAACTATCGCCCCCCCGGGGGGGGGGGGGGAAAGTAAAATCGCATTAGGCCTTTTTTTTTCTGGGTCGGGAAACTTCTGAAAAGTTGGTGGGGGGAAAAAACTCACACATGATCGAAATTAACCGGCATGGAAGTTAAAATGGCTAATTTGTCTTTATGTTACCTTTGAAAGTAATTTGGAAAATTAGATAAATAATGAGATTATATCATGCCATTAACCCATTGAGTACCGGCGACGTTCGTATTTTTTTTGGTATATATTCTGGCAATGATTAGACGATTTTATTCAGCTTAGGAAGGACGTCTAACCCATTAAAAGGCTATACCGACTATCTCAATTCATCCCTTTAGCTACCATATAATTATATCCTTCTTGAGCTTCATAAAATCGTCTAAAGGTAGCTGAAATCCCATGGTAATGACGTCACCGGTACGCAAAGGGGTAAGGGGGGATGGGTCGTATTTATGTGCACCTTTATTTATAGTTTTCTATAGTTTTTAGTGTCCTTCCTAGACTTCCATCAAACTTTAAAAAAAAACACATCCATTATCTCCCTTTTAGATTAATCTGTACAATTTTCGGTAGAACAATGTCCTGTCTTCCAAAATGACAGGGCTCACTACCGTTCGCCAGGAAAAAAACGTCGACACCTAAAAAGCACGAAAGGTCTTAATATTGACACCTAAAATGACACGAAAAGTCTAAATATTGACACAGAAATGGGGTGAAAGGTCTTTAAATCGCAAAATGAATGGGCCAAACGTCTTAAAATCGCAAAACTCATGGGACTAAACCTGAGGGAGAAGGGGGGCCAGAAAAACGACCCTCTCCCCTTAAAAATTCACCAACTGTATAGATAAATGGCAGCATCGTAAGGATCAATAATTATGTCGTTCCTTGTTCTCCTTTGTATTCCTTTGTGCTCTCTCTCCCTCTGTCTGTCTCTCTCTCCCTCTGTCTGTCTCTCTCTCCCTCTGTCTGTCTCTCTCTCTCTCTCTCTCTCTCTCTCTCTCTCTCTGTCTCTCTCTCTGTCTCTCTCTCTGTCTCTCTCTCTCTCTCTCTCTCTCTCTCTCTCTCTCTCTCTCTCTCTCTCTCTCTCTCTCGTCTCTCTCTCTCTCTCTCTCTCTCTCTCTCTCTCTCTCTCTCTCTCTCTCTCTCTGAATTGAGTGCGTGGAAATGAAATGAGGTCAAGTGAGGTTAACTAAGATCTACAAGGTCTATAATGAGGTACATTGAACGATGAAGCAATTAGTTTCACCCGATATTCAAAATCGATAGAAAAACACTAATTTTTCTATACGTATATATGTTTTTCATTCTCTCTACTTCGCCTAGGCAAAACAATAAATAAATAAATAAACAAAATTAAATATACAATATATATATATATATATATATATATATATATATATATATATATATATATATATATATATATAAACAGAAACGCGTATTCGGTGACTTACAACAAAGCTTTTTAGTTTTGCTCGATATTCAGAAGTAATGATAATAATAATAATAACAGTACAATCATTCTAAAAATAATATAGCCCTACAATATATATCTCTCTTTCTCCATTTTTGTTTCTTTTTCTTTCACCCAATATTCAAAGGTAATTTAAAAACAAAACTAAAATCATCCATCTCAATATTGGTATGTCTCATTCTCGGCTGCTCCAGGCAAAAAGAAAAGTGTCTTCGGGAAAATGTCTGTAAGTGTAATTTGAAGAATAAATTCTTTAAGTTACAAGAGGAAAAATAATATATCCTTTATATCAACGAGACAACTAATTTCACCCGATCATCAAAAGTAGTACTAGTAATAATGTAAACAACAACAAAAACAATACTCCTGAAAATAGACGTTCTGCCCCTAGGTGTAAACAAACGTGACTCGGTGAAAACAATACCTGAATTTAGAAATAGACGAGTAGAGTGGCAGAAAACAACAACTCTCTTCCTCACAACAACACATTTAGCTGCACCCTATATTCAAAGAGGAATATAAATTATACTCCTAACAGCCGACATATAGTTCAAAACAAAAGCGAACGTGAGAGAAAAGTACGTAGCATTGTGACTTTAAGAAATAGGTGGGTGGAGTGTAAGCGGATGGAGGAGAATGAAAATGGAGGGAGAGGAGATGAAGGCTAACCAGGTGGAAGGATGGAACGGGGGAGCTAGTGGTGGTGGTGATGTAATGGTGGTATGGTGGTGACTGTGGTGGCAGAAAGAATGGTGGTAGTGGGGGTGACTGGTTGGAAGTGGAGAATGAAGACTGAATGAAGGCTACACAGGTGGAAGGAGGGAACGGGGGAGCTAGTGGTGGTGGTTGTGTGGTGGTGGTAGAAAGAATGGTGGTAGTGGGGGTGACTGGTTGGAAGTGGAGAATGAAGACGGAATGAAGGCTAACCAGGTGGAAGGAGGGAACGGGGGAGCTAGTGGTGGTGGTTGTGTGGTGGTGGTAGAAAGAATGGTGGTAGTGGGGGTGACTGGTTGGAAGTGGAGAATGAAGACGGAATGAAGGCTAACCAGGTGGAAGGAGGGAACGGGGGAGCTAGTGGTGGTGGTTGTGTGGTGGTGGTATGGTGGTGGTAGAAAGAATGGTGGTAGTAGGTATGCCTGGATGGAAGTGGAGAATGAAGACGGGATGAAAGCTAACCAGGTGGAAGGAAGGAACGGGGGAGCTGGTGGTGGTGTGATGTGGTGGTGTTGGTGGTGTAGTGGTGGTGATATGGTGGTGACTGTGGTGATATTGTGGTGGTGGTGGTGGCAGAAAGAATGGTGGTAGTGGGAGTGACTGGTTGGAAGTGAAGAATGAATACGGTGGGATACGGGATGAAATGTAACCAGGTGGAAAGTGAGACCTTGGTTGGTGTAGTGGTGATGTGGTGTAGTGGTGGTGGTGGTGAATGGAGGGGCAGGAACGTAGTGGTTAGAGGAGGTAGTAGTAATGGATATTGGTGGTGGTGACGGAAAGAAGGAAGGTAGTGGTGGTAGTGATGGTGGCTGGTTGGTGATAGTGAGCAGTGGTGGTAGTGATGGTGACAGTGATCGAGCAGGGGTGGTAGTTATGGTGACACTGGCTGGTGGTGGAGACTGAAGACGTGGGTGACAGGATCGAGGGTAACCGGGTGGAAAGAGGGACAGGGGGAGCTGATGGTGGTGTGGTAGTGGTGATGTGATGGTGGTAGTGGTGATTTGGTGGTAGTTATTGCATTCTACGAATGTCTATTTATATTTGACTGATATTGTTTTGTTGTGGATGAGGATCTTCAGAGGTAATGAAAACTAATTTTAACTGGTCACCTTACCTGATAATATATGGCATGCAGGTACTCTACACATAATTATGACCCAATATATATATATATATATATATATATATATATATATATATATATTACAGTATAGACAGTACTTACCCACCTTCCGTCATCATAATCTCGACAGCATTACATTGGCATACACTCACCTGAAAAGACCATAAGGATATATTTTAGTTTAGTTAAGGACAGATTTCCACTTGAGGGACTTTTTTCTTGACCCCTACTAGTTTTGAGACTTTAAGACGTTTGCCCCATTATTTTGGTGATTTTAAGAATTTCCGCCCCATTCTGTAAATTTTAAGACCTTTCGTGGCATTTAGGTGTCGATTTTATCCTGGCGAGCGATAGCGAGCCTGTTATTTAAAAGTAACCGGCCTTTGGCCGGAAAAATTTTCTACCGAAAAATGTACAAATTTATCTTGAAAGGGGGTCAAGCGGTTGTAATTGTTTAGCTTGATGGAGGTCTATGGAGGAAAATAAAAACCTCCCCTTAATGACACAATTGTTAACCCTTTCAATCACACAACGGTTTACGTTCAGAATATCTGCACATATATCTATACACTGTTCCAAAAAGTCAGGCCAAAACTCTTGAACATTAACCTCTGTAAATCCCAAACGACTAAAGTAGTAAGGCTAATATGTGTACTATTTAGGAAGGGTCATCCAGGGAATATAGGTGTGTGGCCATTGACATCCCATTTGCTCTAGCCCCTTCTGAGTTGCAGAGGCTAGAGGTCACGCTATCTGGCCTCCCTGTTTGGAGAGGGCTATATAGAGTGCACTATTATATTATCTGGCCTCCCTGTTTGGAGAGGGCTATATAGTGCACTATTATACTATCTGGCCTCCCTGTTTGGAGAGGGCTATATAGTGCACTATTATATTATCTGGCCTCCCTGTTTGGAGAGGGTTATATAGTGCACTATTATATTATCTGGCCTCCCTGTTTGGAGAGGGCTATATAGTGCACTATTATATTATCTGGCCTCCCTGTTTGGAGAGGGCTATATAGAGTGCACTATTATATTATCTGGCCTCCCTGTTTGGAGAGGGCTATATAGTGCACTATTATATTATCTGGCCTCCCTGTTTGGAGAGGGCTATATAGTGCACTATTATATTATCTGGCCTCCCTGTTTGGAGAGGGTTATATAGTGCACTATTATATTATCTGGCCTCCCTGTTTGGAGAGGGCTATATAGTGCACTATTATATTATCTGGCCTCCCTGTTTGGAGAGGGTTATATAGTGCACTATTATATTATCTGGCCTCCCTGTTTGGAGAGGGTTATATAGTGCACTATTATATTATCTGGCCTCCCTGTTTGGAGAGGGCTATATATAGTGCACTATTATATTATCTGGCCTCCCTGTTTGGAGAGGGCTATATAGAGTGCACTATTATATTATCTGGCCTCCCTGTTTGGAGAGGGTTATATAGTGCACTATTATATTATCTGGCCTCCCTGTTTGGAGAGGGCTATATAGTGCACTATTATATTATCTGGCCTCCCTGTTTGGAGAGGGTTATATAGTGCACTATTATATTATCTGGCCTCCCTGTTTGGAGAGGGTTATATAGTGCACTATTATATTATCTGGCCTCCCTGTTTGGAGAGGGCTATATATAGTGCACTATTATATTATCTGGCCTCCCTGTTTGGAGAGGGCTATATAGAGTGCACTATTATATTATCTGGCCTCCCTGTTTGGAGAGGGCTATATATAGTGCACTATTATATTATCTGGCCTCCCTGTTTGGAGAGGGCTATATAGAGTGCACTATTATATTATCTGGCCTCCCTGTTTGGAGAGGGTTATATAGTGCACTATTATATTATCTGGCCTCCCTGTTTGGAGAGGGCTATATAGTGCACTATTATATTATCTGGCCTCCCTGTTTGGTGAGGGCTATATAGTGCACTATTATATTATCTGGCCTCCCTGTTTGGAGAGGGTTATATAGTGCACTATTATATTATCTGGCCTCCCTGTTTGGAGAGGGCTATATAGTGCACTATTATATTATCTGGCCTCCCTGTTTGGAGAGGGTTATATAGTGCACTATTATATTATCTGGCCTCCCTGTTTGGAGAGGGTTATATAGTGCACTATTATATTATCTGGCCTCCCTGTTTGGAGAGGGTTATATAGTGCACTATTATATTATCTGGCTTCCCTGTTTGGAGAGGGCTATAAAGTGCACTATTATATTATCTGGCCTCCCTGTTTGGAGAGGGCTATATAGTGCACTATTATATTATCTGGCCTCCCTGTTTGGAGAGGGTTATATAGTGCACTATTATATTATCTGGCCTCCCTGTTTGGAGAGGGCTATATAGTGCACTATTATATTATCTGGCCTCCCTGTTTGGAGAGGGTTATATAGTGCACTATTATATTATCTGGCCTCCCTGTTTGGAGAGGGTTATATAGTGCACTATTATATTATCTGGCCTCCCTGTTTGGAGAGGGCTATATATAGTGCACTATTATATTATCTGGCCTCCCTGTTTGGAGAGGGTTATATAGTGCACTATTATATTATCTGGCCTCCCTGTTTGGAGAGGGTTATATAGTGCACTATTATATTATCTGGCCTCCCTGTTTGGAGAGGGCTATATATAGTGCACTATTATATTATCTGGCCTCCCTGTTTGGAGAGGGCTATATAGTGCATTATTATATTATCTGGCCTCCCTGTTTGGAGAGGGCTATATAGTGCATTATTATATTATCTGGCCTCCCTGTTTGGAGAGGGCTATATAGTGCACTATTATATTATGATAAACTTAAGGGGAGACGGGTCGTTTGTCTGGCCCCCCTTTCTCCCTCGTGTTTAGTCCCATTAGTTTTGAGATTTTTAGACGTTCGGCCCATTTGTTTGGCGATTTTAATACCTTTCGTCCCATTTTGTTATACATTTTAAGACCTATCGTGCCATTTAGGTGTCGATTTTTTTCCTGGCGGGCTATAGCGAGCCTATAATTGTAGAAGGAACCGGCCTTCGGCCGGGGATTTTTTCTACCAAAAAATGTACAAATTTATCTTGGGGGGGGGGTTCTAGGGGACGTTTTTCTAAGTTTGAGGGGTGTATAGCGAGAAAACTATGAATTTATGAATGAATGAATTTATAGGCCAAAAAAGCAGTCCGTGTCCCCTTAAGACAGCGACCAATGAGTGAGGGAAAACAATGACTTGGGACATGGAGTTAAACAATGACTTGGGACATGGAGTTAAACAATGACTTGGGACATGGAGTTAAACAATGACTAGGGACATGGAGTTAAACAATGACTTGGGACATGGAGTTAAACAATGACTTGGGACATGGAGTTAAACAATGACTTGGGACATGGAGTTAAACAATGACTTGGGACATGGAGTTAAACAATGACTTGGGACATGGAGTTAAACAATGACTTGGGACATGGAGTTAAACAATGACTTGGGACATGGAGTTAAAAGTAATGTGTCAAAATGAATACATCTTTATTTATTCTCAACTTATCCTGACCATCAATTGTCAATGACTTTTGACTCATTTATTTGTCTATGTATGTGTTAATTTATCAATTCGGCGAAGCAGAATGGTAGCAATTCCCCGAATACCGTGCACGTGGAAATTAGCTGGTCTGCGGAACAAATAAAATCAGTGTTAATTATATAAGATCAAGTTAACAATGTACATATAGTTTTTCATAGGACACTGTTGATTTGTTTGTGTGAATTTATATTGTTGTTATACTGTATTCAAAAGTTTAAATTATTTTGATTGCTGGAGTAAAGCAGTTTAATATGTACTAATCATGAGATGATTTTTCTGTTCGTTGTGGTTCAGTGTAGCATGGTTTCGAATCCCGGGAGGACTATAATTATGCTTTCATTAGTATATTCAAGTACATTGGGGTTAGTAATAGAGTATTAATGTTAAGAACGGGGTGTTACTTATTACTAGGGATAAATATTATTTTGTATCATCAAATATATATGAGTTTAGGCAAACAAAATATTTTAAATGTTGACCTCATAAGCTGCCAGACCAGTATTGAGTGAAAAAGCTCTCGTGTGATACCGGCTTAAGTCATACGTATCTCCAACATTATATTGTATTCTGACCCAGGAGCCTGAGAGCTGGGGTAACCAGGTCATTACGAGGCTGGGTGTGGAAGGTTCAGCTGAGCCGGAGCTTCCCCAACTTTAGTGGGGTTCATACTAGCGTTAGTTTTACCAGGACGATCACCGTTACCTATCCTAGCCTAGTCTGTTTGTTTTACCAGGACGATCACCGTTACCTATCCTAGCCTAGTCTGTTTGTTTTACCAGGACGATCACCGTTTACCCATCCTAGCCTAGTCTGTTTGCTTTCAGCTGATGGTAAATTCAATCCCTTCGAAGTTCACTTATCTATATTTACAGGAAAATGTTTTAAGCTACTTTGTCTCTACTTGACATTGATGCCAAGTTTCTCCTTCATAATTATCAATACATGTTGCTACAAAATCGTCGTTATAGCAGAGGCATGAAGGGAGGGCTACAACAGATAACAGACTATAGTTTGACGTACCCTACCCTATCCTAACTCCAGCTCACCTCCCCCAACTTAATGTATGCCATGTATGTCAATAACTTCTCTTTAATCCCATATATGCCTATAACCATATACTGCACACTCGGCAATAGAAATATAGAAATATAGTTTGGTCTTTGAACCTAGATATTACATAATCAGGAACAAAAGATCACCCCGTTGTTCGACAATAAAGATCCCTCAATGGCGACAGAAAATACTGTTTGGTCTTCGAATCTACATTTTAGATGGTCAGAAACGAAATATCATACCGGCGTTGGATGATAAAGGTACCACAATGGCGTCCAAAATATAAACAAATATGGCTGTTCTCTCTCGTACTACAGGAGTGCATGAACCCAGGTTGACTTGGTGAACTAAGGAGTGTGGCCTGGGTGATTACCAGTCAGACCACAGGCACAGCTGAGTGGGGAGCCCGGTCCCTGCCACTCTCAGGTCTGTGTGTGTGGGCCCCCTCTTAACATTGTGGCCCCTTACTATAATGTGTAGTCCCCCCTCTCAACAATGTGGCCCCCCTCTCTACATTATGGCCTTCCTTTCAACATTATGGCCCTCCTTACTATAATGTGTAGTCCCCCCCCCCCCCCTCAACAATATGGCCCTCTCTACTTTGTGGCCCTCCTTACTATAATGTGTAGTCCCCCTCCTTACTATAATGTGTAGTCCCCCTCCTTACTATAATGTGTAGTCCCCCTCTCTACATTGTGGCCCCCCTCTCTACATTGTGGCCCCCCTCTCTACATTGTGGCCCCCTCTCTACATTGTGGCCCCCTCTCTACATTGTGGCCCCCTCTCTACATTGTGGCCCCCTCTCTACATTGTGGCCCCCCTCTCTACATTGTGGCCCCCTCTCTACATTGTGGCCCCCTCTCTACATTGTGGCCCCCTCTCTACATTGTGGCCCCCTCTCTACATTGTGGCCCCCTCTCTACATTGTGGCCCCCTTTCTACATTGTGGCCCCCTCTCTACATTGTGGCCCCCTCTCTACATTGTGGCCCCCTCTCTACATTGTGGCCCCCCTCTCTACATTGTGGCCCCCTCTCTACATTGTGGCCCCCTCTCTACATCGTGGCCCCCCTCTCTACATTGTGGCCCCCCTCTCTACATTGTGGCCCCCCTCTCTACATCGTGGCCCCCCTCTCTACATTGTGGCCCCCCTCTCTACATTGTGGCCCCCTCTCTACATTGTGGCCCCCTCTCTACATTGTGTCCCCCTCTCTACATTGTGGTCCCTCTCTCTACATTGTGGTCCCCCTCTCTACATTGTGGCCCCCCTCTCTACATTGTGGTCCCCCTCTCTACATTGTGGTCCCCCTCTCTACATTGTGGTCCCCCTCTCTACATTGTGGTCCCTCTCTCTACATTGTGTCCCCCCTCTATACATTGTGTCCCCCCTCTCTACATTGTGGTCCCCCTCTCTACATTGTGGCCCCCCTCTCTACATTGTGGTCCCCCTCTCTACATTGTGGTCCCCCTCTCTACATTGTGTCCCCCCTCTATACATTGTGTCCCCCCTCTCTACATTGTGGCCCCCCTCTATACATTGTGTCCCCCCTCTCTACATTGTGGCCCCCCTCTATACATTGTGTCCCCCCTCTATACATTGTGGCCCCCCTCTATACATTGTGTCACCCCTCTATACATTGTGTCACCCCTCTATACATTGTGGCCCCCTCTATACATTGTGGTCCCCCTCTATACATTGTGGCCCCCCTCTATACATTGTGGCCCCCCTCTATACATTGTGTCCCCCCTCTATACATTGTGGCCCCCCACTATACATTGTGGCCCCCCTCTATACATTGTGGCCCCCCTCTATACATTGTGTCCCCCCTCTATACATTGTGTCCCCCCTCTATACATTGTGGCCCCCCTCTATACATTGTGGCCCCCCTCTATGCATTGTGGCCCCCCACTATACATTGTGTTCCCCCCTCTATACATTGTCTACCCCCTCTATACATTGTGGCCCGCTTCTATACATTGTCTCCCCCCTCTATACACTGTGGCCCCCCTCTATACATTGTGGCCCCCCTCTATGCATTGTGGCCCCCCTCTATACATTGTGTTCCCCCCTCTATACATTGTGTCCCCCCTCTATACATTGTGTCCCCCCTCTATACATTGTGTCCCCCCTCTCTACATTGTGGCCCCCCTCTATACATTGTGTCACCCCTCTATACATTGTGTCACCCCTCTATACATTGTGGGCCTTCTCTATACATTGTGTCCCCCCTCTATACATTGTGTCACCCCTCTATACATTGTGGCCCCCCTCTCTACATTGTGGCCCCCCTCTCTACATTGTGGCCCCCTTCTCTACATTGTGGCCCCCCTCTCTACATTGTGGTCCCCCTCTCTACATTGTGGCCCCCCTCTCTACATTGTGGTCCCCCTCTCTACATTGTGGTCCCCCTCTCTACATTGTGGTCCCCCTCTCTACATTGTGGCCACCCTCTCTACATTGTGGCCACCCTCTCTA
Source organism: Paralithodes platypus (assembly GCA_032716605.1). Taxonomy (NCBI): domain Eukaryota; kingdom Metazoa; phylum Arthropoda; class Malacostraca; order Decapoda; family Lithodidae; genus Paralithodes; species Paralithodes platypus. The sequence goes on along the minus strand of CM064486.1, from coordinate 6,009,246 downwards.
CATTGTGGTCCCCCTCTCTACATTGCGTCCCCCCTCTCTACACTATGGCCTTCCTATTAACATTGTGACCCCCCCCCCCCTTACTATAATATGTAGTCCCCCTCTCAATATTGTGGCCCCCTCTCAACACTATGGCCTTCCTCTCAACATTATGGGTCCTCTTACTATGGTTTGTGGCCCCCCATTGAGTGTGAAGGCCTTACAACACTGGCCACTCATATACTAAAAGGGTTAATACCTTATATGGCCTGGCAACGATTCATGGACCATAAACAGGTTGCCGTCACAACAATTTCCCCACACGACATTTTGTTTCCGAAACACGTTTAAGATATAATACGTTATTTCAAAACTATGTTGGATAGTTAGTCGTATTTTCCTTCAATAAAACACCATCATGATTTTTCTTCCTCGACAAGCAGTGTTGCGTGTTAAGGTTCCGGATTGCATGGCATAGTTATGTGGCGAGAGTCTTTCTACAAGTTTAGTATGTCTTTATATCTTTCCTGCGAGTAAGTTCATCGCACGGGACGTTAATTACACACACGCACACGCACACGCACACGCGCGCGCGCGCGCACACACACACACACACACACACACACACACACACACACACACACACACACACACACACACACATACCGTATATATAATGTCAGGTGAAGGTATTGATGGCATATCCCAGAAGAAATGAAATAGATAGATTCTCCCTATAGTGACCATGCCCTTGGCTGAGACGTCGCGATATCGAATCCCTGTGATTTCTTTCTAACCAATGTGATGTATCTTGCAAAACTGTACTTCCGTTGTCTAGCCTTGTATTGCTTGAAGGGGGTAGTGCTTGTTTTGGGGTCTATACTTCCGTTGTCTAGCCTTGTATTGCTTGAAGGGGGTAGTGCTTGTTTTGGGGTCTATACTTCCGTTGTCTAGCCTTGTATTGCTTGAAGGGGGTAGTGCTTGTTTTGGGGTCTATACTTCCGTTGTCTAGCCTTGTATTGCTTGAAGGGGGTAGTGCTTGTTTTGGGGTCTATATTCATGTATTTATTTTATTTAGTTTTCTCGCTAGACCTCCATCAAGCTTAAGGGGAGATTTCCACTTAAGGGATTTTTTTCTTGGCCCCTTTCACCCTCATGTTTAGCCCCATTGCTTTTGATATTATAAAACGTTTGCCCCATTAGTTTAGCGATTTTAAGAACTTTCACCCCATATAAAGACCTTTCGTGCCATTCAGGTGTCAATTTTATCCTGGCGAGCGATAGCGAGCCTGTAAATTAAGAGGAACCGGCCTTCGGCCGGGAAATTTTTCTACCGAAAAATGTACAAATTTATCTTGAAAGGGACTCAAGTGGGTGTAATTTTAAGCTTGATGGAGGTCTAGGGAACAAACTAAATACCTCCCCTTAAAATAGCATCCCCTCGACCCCCTTTCAAGATACATGTGTACATATTTCGGTTGCCGAAGGCCGGTTCCTTCTACAATTACAGGCTCGCTACCGCTCGCCAGGAAAAAATCGACACTTAAATGGCACGAAAGGTTCAAATATTGACAAAGAAATGGAGCGAAACGTCTTAAAATCGACACACAAATGGAACGAACGTCTTAAAATCTCAAAACAAATATGCTAAACATGAGGGAGGAGTTCCATAAAAGGCGACTACCTCCTCCTTAATAACATTGTATTATCTTAAATAGTGTCAGTGATCATACAGGAATATCATGTATCGTACTGTATATCAGCCCGCAGGAAGTTGTGTCCGTCATGTATATATATGTATGCTCTCTCTCTCTCTCTCTCTCTCTCTCTCTCTCTCTCTCTCTCTCTCTCTCTCTCTCTCTCTCTCTCTCTCTCTCTCTCTCTCCTCCCTCTCTCTCTCTCTCTCCTCTCGTCTCTCTCTCTCTCTCTCTCTCTCTCTCTCTCTCTCTCTCTCTCTCTCTCTCTCTCTCTCTCTCTGTCTGTCTGTCTGTCTCTGTCTCTGTCTCTGTCTCTGTCTCTGTCTCTGTCTCTGTCTCTGTCTCTGTCTCTCTCTCTCTCTCTCTCTCTCTCTCTCTCTCTCTCTCTCTCCTGTCCTCTCTCTGTCCTGATCAAGGACATTGTAAGACTCGAGTCAGTACAGCGTAGAGCGACGAAGATGATACCCTCATTAAGAAATAAACCATATGAAGAAAGACTTAAACGATTGAACCTGTTCTCATTAAAAAAGAGGAGGTTGAGGGGTCAGCTTATTGAGTGCTTTAAGATACTAAAAGGTTTCGACAAAGTCGATGTAAATGCACTATTCACATTAAACAATACTAATCAAACTCGCGGAAATGGAATGAAATTAAAAACCAAAAAGGCAAACCTAGATGTCACAAAGAGTTTCTTCACCTACAGTGTGGCGACAGAGTGGAATAAACTACCAGCGAGCTAAGTGGAGAGCGACACAATAAACGCCTTCAAGGGAAGGCTTGACCTCTATCTGCAGAGGGCTGGGGTGATATGAATGGAAAAAAAAAAAAAAAAAAAAAAAAAAAAAAAAAAAAAATGTATGTACAAGTATATGTATGTGTGTGCACTGTACAGTATGTATATATATACTGTATATATATGTGTGTATGTATGTATGTGTATATGTATGTGTATATATATGTATATATATATATGTATATGTATGTATGTGTATGTGTGTATGTGTATATATGCATATATGCATATTATAGTTTGTAAGGCCAGACTGCCCTAGTAAGGACCTTGAGGTCTGTGTGGTCTGTGTATTCTATGTAGCTCTATGTAGCTCTCTCTGTCCTCCTCTCTCTGTACTCTCTCTCTCTCTCTGTCTGTCTCTCCTCCTCTCTCCCTCCTCATCTCTGTACCCTCCCTCGTAAGCGCTCTCTCTCCTCTCCTCCCTCCTCTCTCTGGGTCTCTCTCTCTCTCTCCTCTCTGTCACCTCTCCTCATCTCTGTCTCTCTCTCCTTCTCTGTCTCTCTCTCTGTCTCTCTCCCTCTCTCCCTCTCTCTCTGCCCTCCTCTCGTCCTCTCTCTCATCTCCTCTCTCTCTCCTTTCTTCTCCTCTCTCTCTCTCTCTCTCTCTCTCTCTCTCTCTCTCATAGTATTAATAGTATGCAAGGCTTATATTGGCCATTGTTACACAGTTAAGGGGGTAGTGGCTATATTTGAGTTTACTATTTATCCATTTATTATTTTCTTAGACTCCTCCATCAAGCTTAAACAAAATACCTCTTATACATTTTTTAGTAGAAGAATGCCCTGGCCGAAGGCCGGTTCTTCTTAAAATGTAACGCTCGCTTTCGCTCGCCAGGAAACATCGACACCTAAATGGCATGAAAGATCTTAAACACGACAACAAAATGGGGTGAAAGGTGTTCAAATCGCCAAACTAATGGGCCGAACGTCTTAAATTCTAAGAAATAATGAGACTAAGCATGAGGGAGAAGGGGGTGTCGAAAAACGAACCCTCCCCCCTTAATGCTACAGTATTCTCCCTACTACACAATATACTCCCTACACAATATACTCCCTACTACACAATATACTCCCTACTACACAATATACTCCCTACTACACAATATTCTCCCTACTACACAATATACTCCCTACTACACAATATACTCCCTACTACACAATATTCTCCCTACTACACAATATACTCCCTACTACACAATATACTCCCTACTACACAATATACTCCCTACTACACAATATACTCCCTACTACACAATATTCTCCCTACTACACAATATACTCCCTACTACACAATATACTCCCTACTACACAATATACTCCCTACTACACAATATACTCCCTACTACACAATATACTCCCTACTACACAATATCTCCCTACTACACAATATACTCCCTACTACACAATATTCTCCCTACTACACAATATACTCCCTACTACACAATATACTCCCTACTACACAATATACTCCCTACTACACATATACTCCCTACTACACAATATCCTCCCTACTACACATATACTCCCTACTACACAATATACACCCTACTACACAATATACTCCCTACTACACAATATACTCCCTACTACACAATATACTCCCTACACAATATACTCCCTACTACACAATATACTCCCTACTACACAATATACTCCCTACTACACAATATACTCCCTACCACACAATATACTCCCTACTACACAATATACTCCCTACTACACAATATACTCCCTACTACACAATATACTCCCTACTACACAATATACTCCCTACTACACAATATACTCCCTACTACACAATATACTCCCCTACTACACAATATACTCCCTACTACACAATATACTCCCTACGACACAATATAGTCCCTACTACACAAGATACTCCCTACTACACAATATACTCCCTGCTACACAATATTCTCCCTACTACACCAATATCTCCCTACTACACAATATACTCCCTACTACACAATATACTCCCTACTACACAATATACTCCTACCACACAATATACTCCCTACTACACAATATACTCCCTACTACACAATATACTCCCTACTACACAATATACTCCCTACTACACAATATACTCCCTACTACACAATATACTCCCTACTACACAATATACTCCCTACTACACAATATTCCTCCCTACTACACAATATACTCCCTACTACACACAATATACTCCCTACTACACAATATACTCCCTACTACACAATATACTCCCTACTACACAATATACTCCCTACTACACAATATACTCCCTACTACACAATATTCTCCCTACTACACAATATACTCCCTACTACACAATATTCTCCCTACTACACAATATACTCCCTACTACACAATATACTCCCTACTACACAATATACTCCCTACTACACAATATACTCCCTACTACACAATATACTCCCTACTACACAATATACTCCCTACTACACAATATACTCCCTACTACACAATATACTCCCTACTACACAATATACTCCCTACTACACAATATACTCCCTACACAATATACTCCCTACTACACAATATACTCCCTACCACACAATATACTCCCTACTACACAATATACTCCCTACCACACAATATACTCCCTACTACACAATATACTCCCTACTACACAATATACTCCCTACTACACAATATACTCCCTACTACACAATATACTCCCTACTACACAATATACTCCCTACTACACAATATACTCCCTACTAGACAATATACTCCCTACTACACAATATACTCCCTACTACACAATATACTCCCTACTACACAATATACTCCCTACTACACAATATTCTCCCTACTACACAATATACTCCCTACTACACAATATACTCCCTACTACACAATATACTCCCTACTACACAATATACTCCCTACCACACAATAGCATCCCTACTACACAATATACTCCTACTACACAATTACTCCCTACACACAATATACTCCCTACTACACAATATACTCCCTACTACACAATATACTCCCTACTACACAATATACTCCCTACTACACAATATACTCCCTACTACACAATATACTCCCTACTACACAATATACTCCCTACTACACAATATACTCCCTACCACACAATATACTCCCTACTACACAATATACTCCCTACTACACAATATACTCCCTACTACACAATATACTCCCTACTACACAATATCCTTCCTACTACCCAATATGCTCCCTACTACACAATATACTCCCTACTACACAATATACTCCCTACGACACAATATTCTCCCTACTACACATATACTCCCTACTACACAATATACTCCTCCTACACAATATACTCCCTACTACACAATATACTCCCTACTACACAATATACTCCCTACACACAATATACTCCCTACTACACAATATACTCCCTACTACACAATATACTCCCTACTACACAATATACTCCCTACTACACAATAACTCCCTACTACACAATATACTCCCTACTACACAATATACTCCCTACTACACAATATACTCCCTACTACACAATATACTCCCTACTACACAATATACTCCCTACTACACAATATTCCCTACTACACAATATACGTCCCTACTACACAATATACTCCCTACTACACAATATACTCCCTACTACACAATATACTCCCTACTACACAATATACTCCCTACTACACAATACTCCCTACTACACAATATACTCCCTACTACACAATATAGTCCCTACTACACAATATACTACCTACTACACAATATACTCCCTACTACACAATATACTCCTACTACACAATATACTCCCTACTACACAATATACTCCCTACTACACAATATACTCCCTACTACACAATATACTCCCTACTACACAATATACTCCCTACTACACAATATTCTCCCTACTACACAACTAAGTCCCTACTACACAATATACTCCCTACTACACAATATACTCCCTACTACACAATATACTCCCTACTACACAATATACTCCCTACTACACAATATACTCCCTACCACACAATATACTCCCTACTACACAATATACTCCCTACTACACAATATACTCCCTACTACACAATATACTCCCTACTACACAATATACTCCCTACTACACAATATACTCCCTACTACACAATATACTCCCTACTACACAATATCTCCCTACTACACAATATACTCCCTACTACACAATATACTCCCTACTACACACAATATACTCCCTACTACACAATATACTCCCTACTACACAATATACTCCCTACTACACAATATACTCCCTACTACACAATATACTCCCTACTACACAATATACTCCCTACTACACAATATACTCCCTACTACACAATATTCTCCCTACTACACAATATACTCCCTACTACACAATATACTCCCTACTACACAATATACTCCCTACTACACAATATACTCCCTACTACACAATATACTCCCTACTACACAATATACTCCCTACTACACAATATACTCCCTACTACACAATATACTCCCTACTACACAATATACTCCCTACTACACAATATACTCCCTACTACACAATATACTCCCTACTACACAAGATACTCCCTACTACACAAGATACTCCCTACTACACAATATACTCCCTACTACACAATATACTCCCTACTACACAATATTCTCCCTACTACACAATATACTCCCTACTACACAATACTCCCTACTACACATATACTCCCTACTACACAATATACTCCCCTACTACACAATATACTCCCTACCACACAAGATACTCCCGACGACACAATATACTCCGTAGTACACAATATACTCCCTACTACACAATATACTCCCTACTACACAATATACTCCCTACTACACAGATACTCCCTATACACAATATACTCCCTACTACACAATATTCTCCCTACTACACAATATACTCCCTACTACACAATATACTCCCTACGACACAATATACTCCCTACTACACAATATACTCCCTACTACACAATATACTCCCTACTACACAACATACTCCCTACTACACAATATACGCCCTACCACACAATATACTCCCTACTACAACAATATACTCCCTACTACACAATATACTCCCTACTACACAATATACTCCCTACTACACAATATACTCCCTACTACACAATATACTCCCTACTACACAATATACTCCCTACTACACAATATACTCCCTACTACACAATATACTCCCTACTACACAATATACTCCCTACTACACAATATACTCCCTACTACACAATATACTCCCTACACAATATACTCCCTACACAATATACTCCCTACTACACAATATCGGTAATGTCTGTGGAAATTACTGTTGCTAAATTACAATGGACGGTAATAGCGGGAATGTAGAGCCACGTTGAAAAATAATGAGAGTTTCATATGCACGTATTTATTTAAAGAATCATTGCAATATTATTAATTTACTAGCCGAGGTACCCGCACCCTATGAGAGTTAAAGGGTAGTAGCGACAGGACCGCACTATGATAATTAACTCACCGGAAATCACAAAACCATCGTATGTTGATGATTATATATATACAGTATATATATATATATATATATATATATATATATATATATATATATATATATATATTATTACGCTCACGAGACCTTTTCAACCATTTTTTTTCTTATTTGTTTGACTGTACAAGTTTGTTTCTTCATTATATATCTTCCTATCTTGCTTCATTATATATCTTCCTATCTTGCTTCATTATATAGTATCTTTAAACATTTCTGCAGAGCAGTTATCTTTAAATTGTTAACTTTATAATATACCACAGTGTGCAATGGAGTTGTCTGAATCTCAGTGATAGTTTTATTTCGTTTGTCGAAGCCATATTTAAGATGTGGAGGTGAATTGCTATTATATACTTGTTGGAATTGTCACTTTCTTCTGGCGCCTTGTGACGTCACAATTATGTTTCCTGGTGATAGGCTGCACATCGCGTGTTGATATCCCAGGCATCCGATTACCTGATAGCGATACCCCTGCCGCTTTAGCGTGTTTTATTATCATTATTTATTATTAAGTTGATTATCTTAATTTGGCAATGTTTGCGAATTTCAATTATACTAATCTGATACCAGCATAGTTTCCATAGATGTTATCTATAAGTGCCCGTAATTAAATGTGCTAAACAATATTTGTATACAGTTGTGATGTCGCCAAGTATGTTTTGATCAATAATATATAATTGGTATCGGCAATTTCTAAGCTTCATTTCTTCATATCAAGTGACATATACAAACAGGTTCCTACACTTACCCACCCTATTCAACAGCTGACCGACATTAATACAGCACATGGCAAGCCAAACGTAATGACAGCTGTGACATGACTTATTAGCGCGACCGTACATGGCAATCTTCCCTCCATCCCTACGCTGAAGTTTACTGCTGGGGGGGGGGGGGGGGGGGGTTACCTCACTGCTACGCCTCGTCCAGAGAACAACTTCAGTTCCTTGTTCCCCGCGTTTTCTATACGTTTTACTGCTAATACTTAAGGGGGTCACCTCGCTTTTTTTTCTCTTGCTCTCCCTCTGTCTTTGGCTTGTATCCATTCGGCCCCATTCAGCTTACTGTTTTAAGACGTTTGCCCCCATCCAGGTGTCAATATTTTCCTGGCGAGCGGTAGCGAGCCAGCATATATATATTTGTGTTTGACAGCTAGCTACATTTGTACATTTTTCGAAAAATGTCTCAGGCGAAACTGGATTTCTCCATACAATGCTGGCTCGCTATCGCTCGCCAGGAACAATCTACACCTGGATGGGGATAAACGTCTTAAAACAGTTGGCTGAATGGGGCCGAATGGATACAAGCCAGGGAAAGAGAACAATTGAGAGAAAGATAAAAATAAAATAAAACGGTGACCCCCCTTAATCTCCACCGGTAATTAGAGTTGTAGCAATTAATTAGCTGTTTTTTACCTAAAGGCGTACGAGTTAATCTGTGCAAATAAAATACCATTCGTCCTTTCCCCCTGGTTAAACAAAAATAAAGTAAACGACTGCCAACGCATTACTCCAGGCTCCCATAGTTTATTGTTCTGCTTTCGTGGTAGGAGGAGAATAAAAAGAACAGACAGCACAGGAATGTAAATGTGATACACCCCCGTTCTTTAATATAAGGGGAGACTGGTCCTTTGTTTGGTCTATTAATTCATTTATTCATATATATTTTTTTTTAGTTTCCTCCCTAGACCTCCATCAAGCTTAGAAAAACACCCCCTAGACCCCCTTCAAGTTAAATTTGTACATTTTTCGGTATACAAATTTCCCGGCCGAAGGCCGGTTCCTGTTAAAATTGCAGGCTCGCTATAGCTCGCCAGGAAATAATCGACACCTAAATTACACGAAAGGTCTTAAAATTGACAGCGAAATGGGGCGAAAGGTGTTAACATCGCCACTATGAACAATTGTGCAAGTGGGTGATGATGCAAGTGGGTGATGATGCAAGTGGGTGATGATGCAAGTGGGTGATGATGCAAGTGGGTGATGATGCTTATGAAATGGAAACTGAAGACAATATAAGCAGCAAATTGACATTGAAAACGTTGACAATATTAGCATTGACTTAGCTCTGAAGGAATACAGAGTAGATATAACTGAGCAAATGTGAACAGTAAAGATATGTTCAGCAAATGAAGACAATTGTGTACATTGAAGAACTTTTAGACCTCGGCATATATTCGGAAAGTGTAATGCTATTGAAAAAATGAGTCAAAATTTAGTCAATACGGCAAAACATTGAATCGGAAAATAATGAGCAAAAATTTAACAAAAAGTTGAGGGGATCACTGAAAGTAATGCAACAAGAAAAATAATCGAGTGTGGAAGTTGGGAAGAAAAATAACCAAATGATACTGCAGAAAGAACGGCTACAAATAGAACGTGGGAAGTGGAGAAAGGTGAATGAACAAGGAACAAGGCAAAAACAGAAGACTCAGGAGAGAGGAAAGCGAACTGGTGGAGAAGGAGAATGTAGAGAGCAGCAGGAGGAGGAAGAGGAGAAGTAGATGAAGGAGAAGATAAAGCTAGAGAAGAGTAGGATTTGTAAGGACACTGGAGTAAGGTGAAGAACAAAGGAATATGTCAAAAACAGATGACTGGTGAAAGGGAGGAAGAGTTAATAATAATAATAATAATAATAATAATAATAATAATAATAATAATCTTTATTGTCATATAACATACATAAATACAATTATATTATTAATAGTTTGCATAATACAATAGTACAATATGACAAGGGGACTTGATACCGACTGGTGTATATGTCCTTTATTATATATTATAGAAAGACATTTTAAGGGGGCAGTTTATATTTCTTTGGTGTATATATATATTAAGTTATATAATAGTTTTCTCGCTAGACCTCCATCAAACTTAACCCCCCCCCCCCCCCAGGCTCCTTTTCAAGATTAATTTCTAAATTGTTCGGTAATATAATGTCCCGCCGAAGGCCGATTACTCCTAAAATTGCAGGCTCGCTATCGCCCACCAGGATATATATATATATATATATAGTATATGAGATGCATAAACATACAGATGAAAGGTTGAACTGGGAAGGCACGACGAACATGCAGCAGGAATGTCGACAGAAAATTAAAACATAAAAACAAAAGAGAGAACTAGATGGATGAAAAGGGTTCGTCAAAAACAAAGAATTATGGTGAGTAAAAGTAAAACTAAAATGATCGCTAAAAAAGTGAGAGAGAGAGAGAGAGAGAGAGAGAGTTAGTTAGTTAGTTAGTTAGTTAGTTAGTTAGTTAGTTAGTTAGTTAGTTAGTTAGTTAGTTTTGGAGAAGGGAAGAAATTGTAGTGAAAAGATGCTGTTGGAGCCCGGGAGGGAAAGACTATTGTGGTGTGATAGACCAGTCGAGAATGATGGAAAGATCTTGAAGAAATACAAACAAACCAGAAAATTAAATATAGTAAAGATCGTGATGGAGAAAATAAATAAGAAAACGAATGGAAATATATAAACATCCTGGTGAACGTTAGCAAGAGAATGGAAGAATGTCGCCAACATGTAAAATTGTAGAAGTGCCAAAGATGGAACGAGAAAAAAAATGACGAAGAATTCTTTTAAAAATGTAAGAAAGTGGCGAAAGAAAATGTTACAGAAAGAACGAACATTGAAAACATAATTAACCCTTTGAGCTTTGAGTACCAGCGACGTGTGTTACATTGTATGCTAGCTATACTATATTTAGACGATATTAGGCGACTTAGGAAGGATCTGTGATAGTTAAAAAGGTTGGTTGAGATAGTTTGAAGCCTTATTATTGCTAGAGGCCCTTCCTAAGCTGAATACAATCGTCTAGTCGTTGCCAGAATATGACAAAGAGGGACGTCCCTGGTACTGTAAAGGGTTAAGTAACTTTGGAGAGCGAATGGACGAACACGTGAAGGGACATTGCAGTATGAAATGTGGAAAGAACTGGGTGAAGAAAAGACGTTGCTGTATGATATAAAGGAGGAATATGGTGAAGAAGTTGGAACGATGCAGTATGAAATTACTTAACAACGTGGTGAACAGGGAACGTTACAGTAGTTATGAAAGCAGAACGTGAAGCATAATAAACACAAATACGTAAACCAGAAGGAACGTTGAAGAAATAATGGAAGACAAAGAAAGTAAAGAAATAAAGCAGTGGGAGAGCGAGAGCGAGAGTGAGAGTGAATTAGACGTTAAGGAAAGTAGGCATAAAGAACGTTGGGAAAAAAACTGCTGAGAAAAAACAAAGTGAAAGTCTTGGTAAAGAAGGGACCTAGAAGAAAAAGAGAAAGAAAATACAGATAATGGATGGAAATTATTATATATATATATACAGTATATATATACGGTATATATATATATATATATATATATTATATATATATATATATATATATATAATATATATATACGGTATATATATATATATATATATATATATATATATATATATATATATATATATATATATATATATATATTTTATATACTGTATATACCGGTACTGTATATATACTGCATAATGTATAAATAACAAAATCATATACTAAGCATGTAAGATATGGCCAAATTACGTAAATACAAATAATACATTATTTTCTTGGTTGAGTTCAGAAACAAATATAACATTGGAATTGTAAACTGGAGAAACACTAGCAAAGTGAGAAAGCTAAGTAATACGCAGAAAGCTAAGTAATACGCAGAAAGCTAAGTAATACGCAGAAAGCTAAGTAATACGCAGAAAGCTAAGTAATACGCAGAAAGCTAAGTACCGGTAATACGCAGAAAGCTAAGTAATACGCAGAAAGCTAAGTAATACGCAGAAAGAACGAGGACAAAATATGTTAGGGGAGGAAGAATATATAAGAGAGGAGGAGGAGGAGGAGGAGGGGACGGAAAAGATGAAGAATAAGGAGAAGAAGAAGATGAAGTTACGATGATGGGGAGGAGGAAGAGGAAACAGAATGAGGGGGACAGAAGGAGAAGAAACCCGGAAGAATAACATGAGAAACAAGAAAATGAATACACAGAGGAAGAATAATAATAATAGTAGTAGTAGCCATAATAAAGCCATAAACAAAATAAATAAGCGTGTTTAGTAGAGCACATATCTACGCCATCCGTGCAAACCAGATTATATGTCATTTAGATTCGTTCGGTCATGTGGAATGTATGGGAAGCGAGAGACTGACGGAGAGTGTACACAAGTGAGGTGGAAGGACAGAGAGGGAGAGGTAGACCGAGTGAGAGGTGGAAGGATGAAGTTAAGAATATAGGCGTGAAAGCGGTGCTGGATGGGAGGAGGGACGTCGAGTGACTGGAGACAGAGGTGCATTGGGGCGTTTCGTTCGTGGCCACCCCATCGGGGATCACGGAGTCCGGCATTTGATAATTAGATAGATAGATTCGTCCTGTCCGTGACCGTTTTGATCAGCGACCTATTTGGTTCATGAGAGATATAGATAGAGCCATGAGGTCGAAAGTCACCATTTTGGTCCGTGGCCGATTTGATTCACGGCCGTTTTGGTACAGTTGGGCAAATAAGTTGTGTCGTCGCTGGCATTACTTTTTGCTAGCTGTATGCGGTATTAATATATGTCAGATGTTGAATAGGGTGTGTAAAGATAGGGACAAGTTTGTATGTCTCACTCGAAACGATGAATTATTGCTTAGATATTGCTGATACCAATTATTGATCGAGATATACTTGGTGCCGCAGTATCATTTATTTTGCCGACTGTACATGGCCGTTTTGGTATGTGGCCTCTTTGGTCTGTGGCAGTTTCGGTCCATGGTGGATTTGGTCCGTCAGTGTATTGTGGCCAAAAGTTAATAGAAGCATGGAGGCACTGCTGAAGTTTCATGTTTGTCTGTCAATTAATTAGGATAAATATTGCTTACAAACGGATAGGCAAATTAAGACACAAACAAACACAGAGCCCAAAAGAAAACCAAAGATATAAACAGACAGAGAAACAAACAGAAACAAACTGACAGAAACAAACAGACAGACACACATACAGAGACAAAAAGACAGACACACAAACAGAGAGACAAAACGACACACATACAAACACACACACACAGACAGAGGCAAACAGAGAGACAAACCGACAGATTTACAAACAGACAGACATACAAAAAATGGCAAACAGAGAAACAAACTGACCTACATACAAACAGACAGCGACGATGACATAAGCCGATCTAACTAGGAGGGGTGGCAGGACAATTTTAAGAGCTGGGAAGTACCTTGGGCTCGTTAGGTTGCCAAGTAAACCTGTTGGCCTCAACATTATTAGCGGTGTAAGTCTTCCGTGATCACCCAAGAAGGTCCTCCCTCTCGCACTCTCTCTCTCTCTCAGCGCGCCTCCTCTCTTGTCTAGCGCGTCCTCTCTCCTCTCTCTCCGCCTCCTCGATCTCTCTCTCCCTCTCTCGTCTCCCTAGTCTCTCTCTCTCTCTCTCTCTCTCCTCATCTCTCTCCTCTCTCTCCTCTCTCTCTTTCCTCTCTCCTTCTCCCTCGGTACTCGCTCTCTCTCTCTTCCCTCTCTCCTCTCTCTCTCTCTCCCTCTCTCCTCTCTCTCTCTCTCTCTCTCTCTCTCTCTCTCTCTCTCTCTCTCTCTCTCTCTCTCTCTTTATTGTTTACGTTATATTTTACGTTAAGACATACAACGCGGAGATAAACATTTGCAGTAAAACACGCAGCCAGCCACCTAAACAGAGAGATTTGTACCAACTTATTATGTGTCGGGCGAAACGCATTAGCTCAAACATGCTGATCCTTCCAACAACTCTTCACAGGAAAGGAAGAACGTTGAGGGGAGATGGGTCGTTTTTCTGGACCCCTTTCTCCCTCGTGTTTTTAGCCCCATTCATTTTGAGATTTTAAGATGTTCGGTCTATTAGTTTGGCGATTTTAACACCTTTCGCCCCACTTCGTTGTCAATTTCAAGACCTTTCGTGCCATTTAGGTGTCGATATTATCCTGGCGAGCGATAGCAAATCTGTAATTCTAAGAGAAACCGGCTGTCGGCCGGGAAATTTTTCTACCGAAAAATTTATAAATTTATCTTGAAGGGGGGTTATGGGGGTGATTTTCTAAGCTTGATGGAGGTCTAGCGAGGAAGCTTAAAAATAAATGAATAAATTAATGGATAGTCCAAAAATTCAGCCACTGTCCCCTTAAAGCAAATTCAGATTCGCACATATTCAAAGACAAGGACAGTGATAG
The DNA here is from genome assembly GCA_032716605.1 of Paralithodes platypus. Lineage (NCBI taxonomy): Eukaryota > Metazoa > Arthropoda > Malacostraca > Decapoda > Lithodidae > Paralithodes > Paralithodes platypus. The sequence continues at coordinate 5,994,023 of CM064486.1, read as the reverse complement.
AATTATAGAAGGCGAAAGACAAATAATGTTCACGTTTCGAAAACGGATCTATGACTAATTATGAAGCCAATTGCTCATATCAGTATTATAGTTGTATTATAGTATTATGACTTGTATGCGAACTTGCAAGAGAGTTCGCTTTATCAATTTGTTCGAACACCGACCCGTGGTAATAACGTTCTTGACATTGTACTTGCAACACAAGAAGAATTAATAGAGAATTTGAATGTTGGTGATGAATTCAGTAACAGCGACCATCGTACGATAACTTTCACTTTAAACTTTACTAGTAACGAACCAAATAGTAGCATCGAAAAAGTCCCTAATTTCAAGAAAGCAAACTTTCATAAACTTAGAGCTATGTTTAAAGAAACTGACTGGAGCTTTTTAATTAACAATAACGACATAAATACATCTTGGAAGTTATTCGAAACCACTTACCTAAAAGCAGTGCAAGACTGCATACCATCGAAAATACGGCGTCCAGGCCGTAATAAGAAGCCCAAATGGTGGAATAAAGATATTTCAAACTGCCTGCTTGCTAAAAAATTTGCTAATGATAAATTAAAATCCTCACAAAATGACGAAGAACGGGTGAAATTTGTAGAGCTACGACGCAAAGCCAAAAAGTTAATTAAGCAAAGTAAAAAGACCCTAGAGTACCATATTGCGAATCAAAGTAAAAATAACCCGAAAGAATTCTATAGTTATATCAGAAAGAAAAAAGTAGTTACTTCAACTGTTTGGACCGTTAGTCGATGAAAATGGAGAATACACCAAAGACGAAGTACAAATGAGTAATGCCCTCAATACCTTCTTTGCATCAGTTTTTACAACAGAAGACCTCAGTGATATCCCTACACCATCGCCGATTCAGATTGATAATTCAGATGTTCTAAGCAATATCACCGTTACAGAGAGAGAAGTATTGAATTGTTTAGATAAACTCAAGGTAAATAAAACGCCTGGACCTGATACAATCTCGCCTAGAGTTCTAAAGGAAGCTAAGGATGAGCTCTCCAAACCACTGACATTACTATTCAATCAATCCTTGCAGTCTGGAACTATGCCTGATCAGTGGAAGATAGCCAACGTAACACCGATATTCAAAAAAGGCAGCAAATCCCTACCCCAGTAACTATCGTCCAATTAGCTTAACCTCAGTTGTATGTAAAATGCTAGAAACGGTCATAAGAGACAGACTCGTAAATCACTTATAGGAAAATAACATACTTAAAGATACTCAACACGGCTTTCGTAAAAAACGTTCCTGTTTAACAAACCTCTTAGACTTCTTCCACGATATCCTCAACCTCTACGATGAGAGTAAAGCTGTAGATATTGTATACCTCGATTTTCAAAAGGCCTTTGACAAAGTTCCCCACAAACGTTTACTGCTAAAACTAAAAGTGCATGGAATACAAGACGGTATGTTGAAATGGATAGAAAATTGACTCAGCGACAGAAAGCAAAGAGTAATCATAAACGGTAAGGCATCTAAATGGACCAATGTAAGTAGCGGGGTACCCCAGGGATCGGTACTAGGACCAATTCTCTTTCTAATTTACATCAACGACATAGATGAGGGTCTCACCTGTACAATCTCAAAATTTGCTGACGATACAAAAATTGCAAATAGCGTACTCTCAAAAGATCAAGTTGACGATATGCAACACAATCTAGATAAATTGTCACATTGGGCCCAAATTTGGCAAATGAGTTTCAATGTGGATAAATGTAAAGTACTACATATCGGATACCTAAATGAGAAAGCAAACTATTCGATGAATGGCACTCATCTTAAGAATGTAAACAGAGAAACCGATCTGGGAGTAACAATATCGAGTAACCTAAAACCGAGTCAACAATGTTCAGAAGTTGTTAAGAAGGCAAACAAAATAATTGGCTTTATAGGCAGGTCATTTGAGCATAAATCCAAAGACGTTATCCTAACCCTTTACAATTCCTTAGTCCGCCCTCTTCTGGAATACTGCGTTCAATGCTGGTGCCCTTATTACCAAAAAGACATAAACAAGCTAGAACGAGTTCAACGTAGAGTTACCAAAATGATACCTAGCCTAAAGAACAAACCATACGAAGAGCGTCTTAGAGAATTAAATCTATTTCCTTTAACCCAGCGCAGATTAAGAGGTGACTTAATTCAAGTGTTCAAAATCATCAAAGGCATCGACAATATGAACTGTAGTAAGTACTTCACTATCGACCAATCTAATTACACGCGGGGAAACGGTTGCAAAATTATTGGTAAATCTTTTAACTCACACGAATCTAAGAATTTCTTCTTCAATCGAGTTGTTAACTTGTGGAATGGGCTTCCCAGAGACGTTATAGACTGCAGCACCGTTGATTCATTTAAACTCCGCCTAGACAAATATCTCGCATCAAACCCGCGACTGACTGCGTTTGTAAATGAATAACTTTATTTTATCCTCCCCTCAGTTACTAACCGATATGTCCCCTACTAACTTCCTAGTCCTGCCACGGACATTAGTTCCAGGGCAGTAGTTCCCTTTCCAATGTTCCCTTACCCACTCTAAACCACTGTTTGGACACTTGATCCTCAGTGTTTTGGAGGACAAGCAGCCTAGAAGGGTCACTAGATCTGTTGTTGCTTGATTTCCTTTGTACTACTCCTTTGTACTACTCCTTTATTAATTTAACTAATGCTTTCTTCCATTTCCTAATATAAATACGAATATATACTTGTCCAGGTGCATAAATTACTACAGTTTTATGTATGACATAAACATGGATTTATACTAGTAATATAAAGTTTCTTCCATTCATAATTTTTTTTTGGAAAAAGGATACATATTTTTTGTAAATAACTCTACGGATTTTGCCTGTAATTGTGCTTCTGTAATTTCAACTAAAACAAGTAATATCCGAATTATATCAACTTTTTAATTTTAGAGGAAATGGAAATTGGTACATGGCAATAATTCAAGCTTGCATTAATTATATTAGCAGAACAGAACAGGAAATGAACACAGTGCACGTATCTCATTAATGAACACAGTGCACGTATCTCATTAATGAACACAGTGCACGTATCTCATTAATGAACACAGTGCACGTATCTCATTAATGAACACAGTGCACGTATCTCATTAATGAACACAGTGCACGTATCTCATTAATGAACACAGTGCACGTATCTCATTAATGAACACAGTGCACGTATCTCATTAATGAACACAGTGCACGTATCTCATTAATGAACACAGTGCACGTATCTCATTAATGAACACAGTGCACGTATCTCATTAATGAACACAGTGCACGTATCTCTTAATGACACAGTGCACGTATCTCATTAATGAACACAGTGCACGTATCTCATTAATGAACACAGTGCACGTATCTCATTAATGAACACAGTGCACGTATCTCATTAATGAACACAGTGCACGTATCTCATTAATGAACACAGTGCACGTATCTCATTAATGAACACAATGCACGTATCTCATTAATGAACACAGTGCACGTATCTCATTAATGAACACAGTGCACAAATCTCATTAATTTACAGACGTGATTTCACACCATTGTATTAAATATTATTAGTATGTCAAGCATTAACTCAGAGCCACACAACTAACTGTATTGTTGTTAATAGATAAACTACAAAAGTACGATTAGAAATCCAAAGAACAATCACTATTACTGAATGTGTACGTTTCACACACACACACACTCTCTCTCTCTCTCTCTCTCTCTCTCTCTCTCTCTCTCTCTCTCTCTCTCTCTCTCTCTCTCTCTCTCTCTCTCTCTCTCTCTCTCTCTCTCTCTCTCTCTCTCTCTCTCTCTCTCTCTCTCTCTCTCTCTCTCTCTCTCTCTCTCTCTCTCTCTCTCTCTCTTGTGATATTTATGAAGGATCTGTAAAAGTAAAAAGGGGTAAGTGAGATAGTTCGAAGCGTTTTAATTCCTGGAGGCCCTTTTTAAACTGAATGGAAACTTCTAATAGTAGTCAGAATAAAGTTAAAAGGACGTCACCGGTACTGAAGAATGAATATGGCACTTCCACGTCTCTTCTCATTAGCTCTCTACCTGTGCATATATATAATACAATATGGTTGTTTCTACATAGATATGGAATAGTGTGATTGATACTAAATTATATCAGCTCAGGTTGCTATAGTCTATTCGCTGTAAGTAGGCGAGAAATCATGACCTCTAACCTCTGTAACTCAAAAACGACTAGAGTAATCGAGCTAATATTTCTACTATTTGGGAAGTGTCAGTCAAGGAATAGATGTGGAAATTCACAGCCAATTTGCTGTAGCCCATTTTGAGTTACAGAGGATAGAGGTCATGATTGCTCGCCTACTTACAGCGAATACACTATAGACTAGGTGATGTTATACGTATGGGTGATCAGACCAGGGTTACGTAAACTGAGGCTACCGCTCGCGTTGCCAGGGAATGTTATAATTTCCCGGTATATACGCGTTGAGCTATGTACGTTAAGGGGACAGTGGCTGCTTGTTTGGTCTATTAATTCATGTATTCATATATATATTTTTAGTTTCCTCCCTAGACCTCCATCAAGCTTAGAAAAACACCCCTTCAAGATAGATTTGTAAATTTTTCGGTAGAAAAATTTCTCGGCCAAAGGCCGATTCCTCTTAAAATTACAGGCTCGCTATCGGTAGCCAGGAAAAAATCGACACCTAAATGGCACGAAGGGTTCTAATATTGACAAAGAAATGGGGTGAAAGGTCATAAAATCCCCAAACTAATGGAACCAACGTCTTAAAATATCAATACTAGTGGGGCTAAACATTAGGAAGAAGGGGGTTCAGAAAAACGGTCTGCCTCCCCATTAATATGGAGGCGACTAGTGCCGTATTTGTTCATATATTCTTCCTCGCGAATGGTCATATTATGGAAGCTCCGTTTTATAATATAATTTTGCTATTATTATTATTATTATTATTATTAGTATTAGTAGTAGTAGTAGTAGTATTGTCATTATTATTATCATTACTTACAGTATATTAGTATTATTATTAATGTATGTATTTGGGTTTTTTTTGCATCCTGCCTAAAGTGTCATTATGCATTTGGAGGTTCATTATGTAGTGAATATACAAATATGTAAGTATTAATATAAATATTTATCATATTTTAAGTATTATGCAAATGGCTCATGGATATCTGCTTCATTCTGCCTGAAAGATTATGCCTTCATTTGTATTATTATTATTATTATTATTATTATTATTATTATTTTTTTTTTTTTTTTTTTTTTTTTTTTTTTTTTTTTTTTAGTTGAAGAGACAAAATCGGGCACAAATTATACCATTACATAAAATGTATCTCTTCTCACAATATAACATGTATATTTGTATTCTCTAGTAACTGCCAAAAGGTGATTCTTTAATTTAATCTCAATAGTGTTTATATATTGTACCATTGTATGACCAGTAGTTTACGAGCTGATGGCATTCAAAATATGATATTTTGCGTTTTGAGAAAATGGCCCGCAAAGTTTGATTAGTGTTTTTCATTAGGGTAGTTAACTTTGAATTGATTCCTGTTTAATTTTGTATTTATTTATGCATATATATTAGTCCATACAGATATACAAACAAACTTACTAGTTTTCTGTTGGCACCTAGTCCCCTCTTATAGAGACAATTCCAAAATCAGTTGACGTTTGGGATTCTGTAAAATAGTAATTGATGGCGAAGTCTAAGAAACCCATCACGTGAAACACCACGAGACTATCACCTGGCTCTTTCAAGGAGAACTAAGGTGACTATCCTATTAACGTCCGCGGTAGTACAGTGGGTTAGCGCGCGGACCTGGAGTGACCCAAGGTTAAGAGATACAACGTTGTATCTCTTGTATCTCTTAACCTTGGAGTGACCTACAGTCACCTACTGAGGTCGCTAACCAGGCTTCGAATCCCGCGCCAGGCATCTCAAAACCTGGGGAGTTTTCGGGAGAGTTTAATTCCCTTCGTATACCCAGCATTTCATTACTGAAAGTTACTGGCAGTAAGTTTAGTGTGCACCACCTGCTCCCTCCTCTAGCCCTTCCACTTTCAGCACTTTACACACAGATTGTTCTCCTCCTACCTGTCTCTATCTCTCTCTCTCTCTCTCTCTCTCTCTCTCTCTTGTTATTCTTATTATATTAACGCATAATACTCTTAATCATACAGTATTTGTCATTTTTAATGTGAATAAAGTAGAATGTGAATAAAGTAGAATGTGAATAAAGTAGAATGTGAATAAAGTAGAATGTGAATGAATAAAGTAGAATGTGAATAAAGTAGAATGTGAATAAATTAGAATGTGAATGAAGTAGAATGTGAATAAAGTAGAATGTGAATAAAGTAGAATGTGAATAAAGTAGAATGTGAATAAAGTAGAATGTGAATAAAGTAGAATGTGAATGAAGTAGAATGTTCCAAATACGTGTGCCAATTGATAGTGCTACAGTTGCATTTGAAGGGGAAAGCTATTTTGATAAAGTCCCAAATTATAATATACGCTTTTATATGAAACAATTATATTTAGTAAAACGCATTTGCTGCGGGATGAATGTGGTGATGTGAAGGGTTTCATGATAAGTGACTAGTGTTGGCTTGTTAGTTGTGTTAGTACTGTTTTATTGACGTTGGTACAGGCAATTAATGTGCGTTGAGATGCCTTGTAATGAAAGGAGTAAGGAGGTGGGATATATCAAAAAAGAAGATGGTATGGTCTGGTGTTTGAGAGTGTATTAACGTGTGCTAAGTGAACAGATATGATACACATAACTCTTGATAAAATGTATTAGAAACCATGTCTTTAAGGGAACATTGGACAAACTGTTTGCTTTCTTCAAAGTAAATATTAAGATTCTTGACAGGCTTAAGGGGAGATCTCCACTTGAGGATTTTTTTTCTTGACCCCTTTCTCCCTCATGTTTAGCCCATTGCTTTTGATATTATAAAACGTTTGCCCCATTAGTTTAGCGATTTTAAGAACTTTCACCCCATATTAAGACCTTTCGTGCAATTCAGGTGTCGATTTTATCCTGGCGAGCGATAGCGAGCCTGTAATTTAAGAGGAACCGGCCTTCGGCCGGGACATTTTTCTACCGAAAAATGTAAAAATTTATCTTGAAAGGGACTCAAGGGGGTGTAATATTAAGCTTGATGGAGGTCTAGGGAACACACTAAATACCTCCCCTTAATACAGTCCTAGGCATAATAGTAATCTACCTCCTAAGTTACAGCTTAATAGGTATTCACCACATGTATAGAACTCAAGTTAGTGTTCGTTACAGTAACAAAAAATAGCTAGTTCCTAGTCCAGAGAATGTTGGTTTACATTTATTAAAACCGACTGGTTGCAAGTAGGACTAAGAAGCAATATTTTGTAAACACGTTTGCAATTTCGTGTAACCTGTGTGAGAATACCATCCTACATTTTCATTTCCCAACACTAACAGTTCAAGATACTTACACATTTGTTTCTTTAAAAAAACAAAATATATTCTTGTAATATATTAGACTAAATGTACAAATAACTGATAATACAATACAGTGAACTACTCCTGCTAGAAAGGCATATATATGTTATCACAGGAGTTCACGCCAGGCAGAAATCCTCCTGGAAGTAGACCAAGCTTTAACTTAATTAGCATTGAAGCTTTTGACAGCAGAGATTAGAGTGAGGGGCGGGGGTTATTTTGGGCTACAGGAACACGCACCCCACCAAACGCGAGAGCTTGCTTTGTCCAGGTCTAGGTATTTTCATTCACAAGCCGGTTTGACTCTCTTTTTCCCTCTATTGATCCCATCGGAAAGGGTTTTTTCAGCTACAATTATTACAGTATAATCTACAATACAAATTGCTTATTCTTATGGAGATATTATGTCGACATGCTAGCTTGATCATTAAGTTCCATATCACTTGATAGTCGTATAGTGGAGATTGTATTGAAAGTTTGACTCTTGGATGGTACGATTCCGGGTGGCCTGTGGTTTAGTTGGTAACATGCTCGCTTCCCAACCGAGAGGTCCGGGTTCGAATCCCGGCAGTGGAGATGGTTGGGCATTCTCCTCATAACCCATTGCCTCTGTTAGGCCTAACAGTTAAATAGGTCCGCGCCAGGGTGAATGGGGCGCCATGTGTTGTTCCCTCGTCCCTTCAACCCAAGAACAATATATATATAAATAAATACATAAATAAAATGGTACGATCCATTATATTTCGGGATCTGGCCCACCAACTAACACTAGAGTTCAGCCTAATACTTGAAGGGGATTTGATGTTGCTTAGCTAAGGTTAAGCTCGGTTTAATTGTATATAATACGCTTGATTGCGTTAGGATAAAATTGGATGGGACTGGGGCAGTTTAGATTGGGTTGGGATGATATCAATGTTTTGAGATAATTTGGTTGGGCTTTAGGATAGGCCATATCGTGCTCAAGTTATGTTAAGGGGAGGTATTTAGTTTGTTCCCTAGACTTCCATCAAGCTTAAAATTACACCCCCTTGAGTCCCTTTCAACCTATATTTGTAAATTTTTCGGTAGAAAAATGTCCCGGCCGAAGGCCGGTTCCTCTTAAATTACAGGCTCGCTATCGCTCGCCAGGATAAAATTGACACCTGAATGTTACGAAAGGTGTTAATATGGGGTGAAAGTTCTTATAATCGCTAAACTAATGGGGCAAACGTTTTATAATATCCAAAGCAATGGGGCTAAACATGAGGGAGAAAGGGGTCAAGAAAAAATCCCTTAAGTGGAGATCTCCCCTTAAGGCTAAGTTGACTGGATTCGGATAGGCCATGTACAGTTGTATTAGATTGTGTTGTGATAGCTTGGATTATGGTAAGTGTGAGTGGATCTAACCTAACTATGCAGGAAGTTAAGGCGGTAGTGCTTGCTTTTTGGTCTATATATGTATGTATATATATGTATGTATAATTATGTATGTATTAATGTATGTTTAAGTTTCCTCGCGAGACCTCCATCAAACTTAAAAAAACACCCCCTAGGCCCCCTTTCAAGATAAATTGTAAATTTTTCGGTAGAAAAATGTCCGGGCCGAAGGCCGGTTCCTTCTAACATTACAGGCTCACTATCGCTCGCCAGGAAAAAATCGACACCTAAATGGCACGAAAGGTCTTAATATTGACAACAAAAATTAGGCAAAAGGTCTCAAAATCGCCAAACTAACGCAAAGAACGTCTTAAAATCTCAAACTACTATGCTAAACATGAGGGAGAAGGGGGTCCAGCATAAAAGAAGCGAAACTCTTACCTGGCGAAAACACCTTTAACCCTTTACTTGTTGCCTGTGGTGTGGCGTGTTAGGGAGGGGACACTAATGTAATATGACAAGCGAGTTTATCATGCCAAACAAAGATCACGATACTAGCTTGCGGAAACACAATAGCTCCTTGCTTTATTTTGACACACGTTTGCAGTTTATTGTATAGTGATACTCCTCATTGTACTCTCTCTCTCTCTCTCTCTCTCTCTCTCTCTCTCTCTCTCTCTCTCTCTCTCTCTCTCTCTCTCTCTCCTCTATCTCTCTGTCTCTCTCTCTCTCTCTCTCTCTCCTCTCTCTCTCTCTCCTCTCTCTCTCTCTCTCTCTCTCCTCTCTCTCTCTCTCTCTCTCTCTCTCTCTCTCTCTCTCTCTCTCTTTTTTTTTATCTTTTTTTTTTTAGATAATATTTTGAGGTATTGTCACGGATGGCTGTCTGCTTATACATCAACGTCATGCTTAAAGCCTTATATTTTCTTGGCAACGTATGGCAGGAAAAACTTGCATTTATAATATTTGTACTATTCTCAATAATGTAATTGGCTAATATAACATTCCTACAATCTAATATTACTCGATATAATTATTAGGCTATCTTATCAGGTGTGTGTGTGTGTGTGTGTGTGTGTGTGTGTGTGTGTGTGTGTGTGTGTGTGTGTGTGTGTTGTGAAGTAATAATAACTATATGGTAAGGGCAAGCACAATTAATTAATTAGTGCTAATTGACTACGTGCTCACTATATGTATATCATAGAAACAGTTACGAGAATAATTAAGGGAGCCCACCTCGCATGTTTTCTCTTTCTCTCCCTCTCTCTTTGTCTTGTATCCATTCGGCCCCATTCAGCCTACTGTTTTAAGACGTTTACCCCCATCCAAATGTCAATATTTTCCTGGCGAGCGGTAGCGAGCAATCATATATATATTTTTGTTTTGACATTAAGCTAAATTTATAAATTTTTCGATAGAAAAATGTGTCCGGCGAAGCCGGATTTCTCTATACAATGCTGGCTCGCTATCGCTCGCCAGGAAAAAATCGACACCTGGATGGAGATAAACGTCTTAAAACAGTTGGCTGAATGGGGCCGAATGGATACAAGCCAATAAAAGAGAGAAAAGGAGAGAAAGATAAAAAAAAAAAAAAGAAACGGTGACCCCCTCTTAACAAAATACAACCGAGAGTAAAATTATTAACCCTTTGAAGATCGTGACGCATTTTGACAGTTTATTCTGGCTCTCATTAGACGATTTTAAGGGGAGATGTCCACTTGAGGATTTTTTTTCTTGACTCCTTCCTCCCTCATGTTTAGCCCCATTGTTTTTCTAATTTTAAGACGTTTGCCCCATTACTTTGACTATTTTAAGAACTTTCAACCCATTTCTGTCAATTTTAAAACCTTTCGTGGCATTTAGGTGTCGATTTTTTCCTGGCGAGCGATAGCGAGCCTGCAATTTAAGAGGAACCGGCTTTCAGCCGGGACATTTTTCTACCGAAAAATGTACAAATTATCTTGAAAGGGGCTCAAGGGGGTGTAATCTTAAGCTTGAAGGATATCTAGGGACCAAACTAAAAACCTCCCCTTAAGCAGCTTAGGAAGGATCTACGAGACTTGTATGGGTATAGAATGTCTCGAGCAACCCTCTGACTGCCATAGACCCTTCGTAATCTGAATAAAATCGTCTATTAATAGCCGGAACGCAGAACAGAAATGCGTATCGGAGCTTGAAAGGGTTAATCCAGTGTAATGCTTGTAGCCTGTTGGCCAATAATATAGCGTGTGCATGACTTAAGAGTTATTTAAGGGGAGACTGACCGTTTATTTGGGCTATTAATTCATTTATTCATATATCTTTTTAGTTTCCTCCCTAGACCTCCGTCAAGCTTAGAAAAACAACCCCTAGACCCCCCTTCAAGATAAATTTGTACATTTTTCGGTAGAAAAATGTTCCGGCATAAGGCCTGTTCCTCTTAATATTGCAGGCTCGCTATCGCTCGCCAGGAAATAATCGACACCTAAATGGCACGAAAAGGTCTTAAAATTGACAACGAAATGGGGCGAAAGGTGTTAAAATCGCCAAACAAATGGGCCGAACGTCTTATAATCTCAAAACTAGTGGGGCTAAACATTAGGGAGAAGGGGGTCCAGAAAAACGGTCTGCCTCCCTTTAAGTTGCCTGAACACCTGTACTGCATGGCGCTACCTGCCACGTTAAGGGGACAGTGGATATTTTTGGGGTTTCTTTATTTATATATTTCCATTTATTTTTTAGTTTTCTTCCTAGACCTTCATCAAACTTGAAACACATCCATTAGATCCTCCTTCGAGATTAATTTGTACATTTATCGGTAGAAAAATGTCACGTCCGAAGGCCACGTCCTCCACAATTACAGGCTCGCTGTCGCTCGCCAGGAAAAAAATCGACACCTAAAGGGCACGAAAGGTCTAAGTATTGACAACAAAATGGGGCGAAAGGTCATAAAATCGACAAACTAATGGGGCAAATGTTTTAAAATCACAAAACTAATGGGGATAAGCATGAGGAAGAAGGGGACCAGAGAAACGTGTCATCCCCTCTTAATGATTGCTAGTTGAGCTTTCACCGTGTTTCATGTTGTATTCATGTTGTATTCATGTTGTATTCATGTTGTATTCATGTTGTATTCATGTTGTATTCATGTTGTATTCATGTTGTATTCATGTTGTATTCATACATTATTTATGATACAATGGATTAGTGACATGACATGACCTTGATTTATCCAGCACTAATTAGAAAAGTGGGTAGTTTTATATAAATAGTTTACATGTAACTGTTAAAGCATATCAAGCACATACACACACTCTTTCTCACACACACACACACACACACACACATATATATATATATATGAACAGTGTAATAGTAACTGTGTGGAAGAACAAATGAAACTAATCGATCTGGCAGAAAATATACGGGTTGCTGGTAATTTGTCACCTGCAGGCATCGGATTACAGAGGGTTGTCCTCTGCAGTCGTTCTTTATAAAGCCGGACATCGGACAACTCCTCTATGAGACAACATTTTGGAAACTCAAATTTCTCTTCAATTCTCAATGCTACTATTATTTTCGTCAAAAGCATTTTCAGAAGTCTTCACCGAATTACAAGTTGACAATACAGTAGGCATGTTTCTGTATATATATGGTACAGCCAGAATACAGTCCTGGCCATACAGGTGTAGAAAGGTACAGTAGTTTCAGTAGTTTAACCATATAGAAGCGAAGATGTAAAGCAGCGTTGTATTATCTCGCTTGCGTTCAATACTGATTGAAACGGGTGTGTTGTTATGCAAGCTCTTGACCACGGAGGAAAGAATATACGGAGTGTTAAGGGGAGGTTTTTAGAATATACGGAGTGTTAAGGGGAGGTTTTTAGAATATACGGAGTGTTAAGGGGAGGTTTTTAGAATATACGGAGTGTTAAGGGGAGGTTTTTAGAATATACGGAGTGTTAAGGGGAGGTTTTTAGTTAGTTCGCTAGATTTCCATCAAGCTTAACATTACAGCCCCTAGACCCCCTTTCAAGATAAATTTGTACATTTTTCGGTAGAAAAATGTCCCGGCCGAAGGCCGGTTCCCCTTAAATTGCAGGCTCGCTATCGCTCGCCAGGAAAAGATCGACATCTTAATGGAACGAAAAGTCTTAAAATTTACAGAAATGGGGCAAAAGTTCTTAAAATCGCCAAACTAATGGGGCAAACGTCTTAAAATCTCAAAAGCAATGGGGCTAAACATGAGGGAGAAAGGGGGGGATTCTGAAACCAAGTTAAGGGGACATGGGCCGGTTTACTGGACCACTTTCTCTCTCGTGTTTAGCCCCATTAGTTTTCAGATTGTGTGACGTTCGACCCATTAGTTTGGCGATTTTAATACCTTTCGCCTCATTTCGTTGTCAAATTTAAGATCTTTCGTGCCATTTAGGAGTCGACGTTTTCTTGGCGAGCGATAGCGAGCCTGTAATTTTAAGAGTAAACGGCCTTCGGCCGGAACATTTTTCTACCGAAAAATGTACAAATTTATCTTTGTGGGTGTGTTTCTCTAATCTTGATAGAGGTCTAGCGAGGAAACAAAAACATAAATTGATACATGATTATTAATAGACCAAAAAAACGGCCGCTATCCCCTTGATGACATAGCTTGGTCAACAGATGGCGCTGTGATCGCCGGCGTGTCGTCTGTTTGTTTACAACAAAACCTCAAATTGTGAACGTCGACGCATCTTTTGTGCTAATAAAGAATAATAAAGGTACCAAAATAATACTTGCATTAATATACAGACCTCCAGCTCAATCAGTGCAAACTGACCGAGAAATTTACGAACAAATTGCAGATGTAAGTAACTCACAAGATACCGTAATTTTTGGCGACTTTAATTTACCTGTGACCAAGTGGGGCGATACTCTTACTTCACACTCCGGACATGACTTGTATACGAACTTGCAAGAGAGTTCGCTTTATCAATTTGTTCGAACGCCACCCGTGGTAATAACGTTCTTGACATTGTACTTGCAACAAAAGAAGAATTAATAGAGAATTTGAATGTTGGTGATGAATTCAGTAACAGCGACCATCGTACGATAACTTTCACTTTAAAGTTTACTAGTAACGAACCAAATAGTAGCATCGAAAAAGTCCCTAATTTCAAGAAAGCAAACTTCCATAAACTTAGAGCTATGTTTAAAGAAACTGACTGGAGCTTTTTAATTCACAATAACGACATAAATACATCTTGGAAGTTATTCGAAGCCACCTACCTAAACGCAGTGCAAGACTGCATACCATCAAAAATACGGCGTCCAGGCCATAATAATAAGCCCAAATGGTGGAATAAAGATATTTCAAACTGCCTGCTTGCTAAAAAATGTGCTAATGATAGATTAAAATCCTCACAAAATGACGAAGAACGGCTGAAATTTGTAGAGCTACGACGCAAAGCCAAAAGTTAATTAAGCAAAGTAAAAAGACCTTAGAGTTACATATTGCGAATCAAAGTAAAACAAACCCGAAAGAATTCTATAGTTATATCAGAAAGAAAAAAGTAGTTACTTCAACTGTTGGACCGTTAGTCGATGAAAATGGAGAATACACCAAAGACGAAGTACAAATGAGTAATGCCCTCAATACCTTCTTTGCATCAGTTTTTACAACAGAAGACCTCGGTGATATCCCTACACCATCGCCGATTCAGATTGATAATTCAGATGTTCTAAGCAATATCACCGTTACAGAGAGAGAAGTATTGAATTGTTTAGATAAACTCAAGGTAAATAAAACGCCTGGACCTGATACAATCTCGCCTAGAGTTCTAAAGGAAGCTAAGGATGAGCTCTCCAAACCACTGACATTACTATTCAATAAATCCTTGCAGTCTGGAACTATGCCCGATCAGTGGAAACTAGCCAACGTAACACCGATATTAAAAAAAGGCAGCAAATCCCTACCCAGTAACTATCGTCCAATTAGCTTAACCTCAGTTGTATGTAAAATGCTAGAAACGGTCATACGAGACAGACTCGTAAATCACTTAGAGGAAAATAACATACTTAAAGATACTCAACACGGCTTTCGTACAAAACGTTCCTGTTTAACAAACCTCTTAGACTTCTTCCACGATATCCTCAACCTCTACGATGAGAGTAAAGCTGTAGATATTATATACCTTGATTTTCAAAAGGCCTTTGACAAAGTTCCCCACAAACGTTTACTGCTAAAACTAAAAGCGCATGGAATACAAGACGGTGTGTTGAAATGGATAGAAAATTGGCTCAGCGACAGAAAGCAAAGAGTAGTCATAAACGGTAAGGCATCAAAATGGACCAATGTAAGTAGCGGGGTACCCCAGGGATCGGTACTAGGACCAATTCTCTTTCTAATTTACATCAACGACATAGATGAGGGTCGCACCTGTACAATCTCAAAATTTGCTGACGATACAAAAATTGCAAATAGCGTACTCTCAAAAGAACAAGTTGACGATATGCAACACAATCTAGATAAATTGTCATGTTGGGCCCAAATTTGGCAAATGAGTTTCAATGCGGATAAATGTAAAGTACTACATATCGGATACCTAAATGAGAAAGCAAACTATTCGATGAATGGCACTCAGCTTAAGAATGTAAACAGAGAAACCGATCTGGGAGTAACAATATCGAGTAACCTAAAACCGAGTCAACAATGTTCAGAAGTTGTTAAGAAGGCAAACAAAATAATTGGCTTTATAGGCAGGTCATTTGAGCATAAATCCAAAGAAGTTATCCTAACCCTTTACAATTCCTTAGTCCGCCCTCTTCTGGAATACTGCGTTCAATCCTGGTGCCCTTATTACCAAAAAGATATAAACAAGCTAGAACGAGTTCAACGTAGAGTTACCAAAATGATACCTAGCCTAAAGAACAAACCATACGAAGAGCGTCTTAGAGAATTAAATCTATTTCCTTTAGCCCATCGCAGATTAAGAGGTGACTTAATTCAAGTGTTCAAAATCATCAAAGGCATCGACAATATGAACTGTAGTAAGTACTTCACTATCGACCAATCTAATTACACGCGGGGAAACGGTTGCAAAATTATTGGTAAATCTTTTAACTCACACGAATCTAAGAATTTCTTCTTCAATCGAGTTGTCAACTTGTGGAATGGGCTTCCCCGAAACGTTATAGACTGCATCACCGTTGACTCATTTAAACTCCGCCTAGACAAATATCTCGCATCAAACCCGCGACTGACTGCGTTTGTAAATGAATAACTTTATTTTATCCCCCCCTCAGTTACTAACCCATCTGTCCCCTACTAACTTCCTAATCCTGCCACGGACATTAGTTCCAGGGCAGTAATTCCCTTTCCAATGTTCCCTTACCCACTCTAAACCACTGTTTGGACACTTGATCCTCAGTGTTTTGGAGGACAAGCAACCTAGAAGGGTCACTAGATCTGTTGTTGCTTGATTTCCTTTGTACTCCTTTGTAACACATGACAGGAACGATGGTAGGGGGTGTGGCGGAATAAACAAACATGGCCCCAAACGTTGACCACCGCTGTATGGTATGCGGGAAAAATAGACGAACTGGCCGTGACCTACGATTCCATGTCATCCCATATGTATAAAACAATCAGCTGATAAGGGAGTGATTATATTTTCACATGAATATGAATTGTGCATAGTAGTATTGTATTGTGTATTGTGCATAGTAGTATTGTATTGTGTATGGATTACAATCCAAAATATATAATTGACACCGGACACCTGTTTGCATTTCATGTTGACATGCCTAAAGCCGGTATCACACGAGAGCATTTATAGTCAACATTCGATGATCAACATTTGTCTGGCAACATTTCTGGAATATTTTGCACTGGTATCAGAGACTAGACTGTTGATAGATAAATTTAGGTTACCGAAATATTCGAAATGTTGATCTCATAAGCTGTCAGACCAGTGTTAAGTATAAATATTGAGGGAAAAAGCGCTCGTGTGATACCGGCTTAATTCTCTCTTATACATCGACTAATATACATAATAAATAAATCATTGAATTATTAGGCCTATACATTTTTTAAATGTCACTTACAATGGTGTACACCGGAATAGGTGTACATTGTTGATAATATCAATAAGGGCAATTCTCTGAGACCAATTTCTTACGAATTTGCACGTATAAGAGCTGTGTGTGTTTAGGTTACTGCAAAATGTTAACTTATTTCGGTAGCATTCAAGGAGACTACTGCAGGACTCTTCTTCTTTTTACCTCTGACCGGGTATAGGCTATCCTAGTGTTTACTAGCCTATACCCCTTTGAAAGGACATTAGCCTAACCTAACAACCTTACCTAACCTAACCGAGTATTATAGGTGGGGGCTGCCGCCCCCACACCCCCGGTTTGACTTAGATTTTTGGTGTATTTGTCTGTGAAGTGGGTATTTTTCAATTTGTTGATAACGAAAATCCTCCATGCGGACTATATGGAGAAAAATATGGCGAATCTATTGGTGCCTATTTTCCCTAATAAATTGTTTCTCATAACGCCGCACTAGTGTCCTTGAATATTATCCTTATTCCGACAGAGAGGTCAGAGGAAATACAGTTTAATATTATAAGATAAACCTACGTTATTGTGCAGTACAGCCATTTATTTATATACATGTGTAAAACATTTTGTGTGCCACATTCTCAATGTTTGAATTAATTGCATGTTGTTAAGGGGCATTTATATTAATATATTACATTCCAATTACCCCAAGGATAACATTAGTGAGACTTTTGGTTATCAAACATAATGAAAACGACACCATATACACGGATGAAGGATATTAATATGCATTCCAAATCTGCCTACATACGTTTTCTTTAACACCTATTGTATTCCCATTCTCATATCAACTAGCTTGGCTAATAGATGGCGCACATGTAAAGTTTCGCAATTATAGTGTGGAGTTGGCACTCCGTATATTATAGTGTGGAGTTGGCACTCCGTATTCTTTCCAACGTGGTTCGATTCCAGCCACCTGCGGGAAAAGGTTTGTCAAACGCTTTCCTGACTGCAGAGGTTATTAGGTGTAGCTGTGCCACCTCTGGGTTCCATTTGCATCCCTGCCTCTACCCCTACTGCAGGTACAATATGTAGGCGCCCTTGTGGCAGCCAAAGTTAACCGGTCGAGTACCTAAGATAAGTTAGGTTAAGGCACTGTGTATTTTTAGCTTCATTGGTTCCAGCTCGAAATAAACACGATTATAATAATAATGTTAATTATTATTATTATTATTATTATCATCATTATTATTATTATTGCACACGAAGCTAGTGCCTTACATTATTTCGGATCGTTGGTTCAGGAAAAAAAGTGATTTTGTATAAGTATATATTTCAGAGATCTGTTTCAAAATATTACATCACCGTGTCAAAACAATCCCAATAAATCACCACTTATCACTGCCTGCAACTGAATTTACTAACTCCCAAGTTGGGTCGTATTAAGGGGAGGTGTTTAGTTTGTTTCCTACTCCTCCAGCAATCTTAAAATGTTACCACCTTTCAAGATAAATTTGTACATTTTTCGGTAGAAAAATGTCCCGGCCGAAGGCCGATTACTCTTAAATTACAGGCTCGCTATCGCTCGCCAGGAAAAAAACGACACCTAAATGGCACGAAAGGTCTTAAAATTGACAGAACGGGCCGGAAAATCTTAAAATCACCAAACTAATGGGGCAAACGTCTTAAAATCTCAAAAGCAATGGGGCTAGATATGAGGGAGAAAGGGGTCAAGAAAAAAGTCCCTCAACTGGAAACCTCCCCTTAAGTGGGTAGTGCTTGTTTTTATGGTCTGTATTTATCACCGTAATTCATATAGTTTTGAGTGTCCTCGCTAGACCTTCATCAAGCTTAAAATAAACACCCCCTAGACCCCCTTTCAAGATAAATGTGTAAATTTTTCGGTATCAAATTGTCCCCCTTCTAAAATTACAGGCTTGCTATCGCTCGCCTATAAAAAATCGACATCTAAATGGCATGAAAGGTCTTAATATTGACAAGGAAATGGGGTGAAAGGTGTTAAAATCAATCGCCAAAATAATGGACGGAACATCGTAAAATCTCGAAACTAATATGCTAAACATGAGGGAGTCAGGGGACCAGAAAAACCGACCCATCTGCCCTTAACAAATAATACACACAATAACGAACTTTGCTGGAGCTGCCTCTCGCGTGCTGTCCAGGAATTGTTGGGAATGTCCGGGTCTCTGGTTGGACCTGCCTGCCCTGCTACAGTTGATTGTTGCATGAGAACCCAACATCTCTCCGGAGTAAGTACCTCCCTCCCATTACTACTATTCTGACTGCCTCCCCTACCCCGCCTCCCTTGAATTCCCCCCCCCCCCCCCCCCCCGCCCTCTCACTACTATCCCGATCCCCTATCCTCCCCTCAATCCCCACTCCCCTCCCCCCCTCCCCCTAGTAAGTACCTCTCTCCCACTACTAATATCCCGACCCCATACCCTCCCCTGCCCCCCTTCAATCCCCACTCCCCTCCCCCCCTCTCCATACCTCCCTCCCACTACTAATATTCCGACCCCCTACCCTCCCCCCGCCTCCCTTGAAGCTTTCTGTTACCGGAATAATGTTGCTGATCAGAAGTTGCCGAAATAAGCGCTCGTGTCTAGAACCACCAGCGAATCTCCCTGATAACTATGACTTACCCCACTATACCGTCCACACTCCTTGGAGGGAGATATGTTGCCCCTAGCCAGAACACGGTTAACCCCTTTTCATTAATTTCAGCTGCATTTAAACGATTTTATGAGGCTTAGGAAGGATATATGGTAGCTAAAAGGATTAATTGAGATAGTCTGTAGCCTTTCAATGCGTAGACGTCCTTCCTAATTTGAAGACAAAAAATTGTATTTGTCAGAGTATAATGCAGAATACATCACCGGTAGAGAAGGGGTTAAGGGCCGCCGTGATGATAACTTGTAGGTCTCTAATCATCGGCAGTCTGACCTCTCCTTTACTACTACTGCTACTGCTACCTGGCGGTGTACTCCTGACATCAAGGGGAAATGGGCCGTTTTTCTGGTCCCCCTTCTTCCTCGTGTTTAGCGCCATTAGATTTCAGATTTTAAGATATTTGCCCCATTAGTTTGTCGATGTTAAGACCTTTCGCCGCATTTTGTTGTCAATTTAAACAAAACTTTCGGGCTTTTTGGGTGTCTATTTTTTTCCTGGCGTACGAAAGTGAGCCTGTAATTTTGAAGAATCAACCTTCGGCCGGGACATATTGCTACCGAAAAATGTACAAATTAATCTAGAAGGAGGATCTAATGGATGTTTTGTATAAGTTTGATGGAGGACTAGGGAGGAAATTAACAAACAAATATATAAAAATAGATATAAAGGATCAAATAAATGCGGCCCAAAAGAGGTTCCTACTCACACATTTTTTTTTTTTTTTTTTTTTTTAGGATGATTACAGTAGTTTACTTTGACTCAATCCGACCTACCCTAGCCTAACATGACAGTAAACCCATTCATTACCGATGCCGTCCATTTAACTTGATTGTGGTTACTATTAGACGATTGTTATTCAGTTTAAGCAAGGCCAATAGCAATTAACAAGCTTCGATCTATATAGTTTAACCCTTTATACTACCACAGATCCGTTTTAAACTGCCCACAAGTGTTTAAATGTAGCTAGAATACAAGACTTCGCCGGTACAGGTGGGGTTAACTTGGCTATGTGAAGTGGTGTTGGGTTAGTTAGCTTAGGTTAGGTTAAATCAAAAGTCTGGTTAAGGGGGGGGGTATTTTTTTTTTTTTATCTTTCTTGGTTGTACCCATTCGGCCCCATTCAGCCTGCTGTTTTAAGACATTTATCCCCATCCAGGTGTCGATTTTTTTCCTGGAGAGCAATAGCTAGCAACATTTAATGGACAAATCCGGCTTTACTGGAGACATTTTTCTATCGAATAATGTACAAATTTAGCCAGCTGTCTAACTTATTATCCAAAATATGGTAGCTCGTTATCGCTGGCCAAGTATAAATAGACACCTGGATGGGGATAACGGTCTTAAAACAGTAAGCTGAAGGGGGTCGAATAGATACAACCCAGAGAGAGAAACAAATCAGGTCACCCCCCCATAGGCTAGAATAAGTTAGTCCCGGTACACTCGAATAAGTTAGTCCCGGTACACTCGAATAAGTTAGTCCCGGTACACTCGAATAAGTTAGTCCCGGTACACTCGAATACCATAGTCTCTATCCCACCCTCTCTGTTGCTCTGTATGCGATTATAACTATCTGGATGGATTTGTGGATAGAACTTGCTTTTTAATAAATAGTATATATATGGTTTTGTAGTTGATGTATAGACAATTATGTTTATAAATTCAATTCCAGAGATATATATGCATGATTAGAAATAGGTAAAGTTCACGGATAATTATGAGTGGGCTAAAGACTATGGTATCCGAGTGTACACGAGTGGTAGCGTGCCAGTATGACCCCTTTCAACCATTGGGGGAGTACGTCGGAGTGTACAAGAGTGGTAGCGTGCCAGTATGACCCCTTTCAACCATTGGGGGAGTACGTCGGAGTGTACACGAGTGGTAGCGTACCAGTATGACCCCTTTCAACCATTGGGGGAGTACGTCGGAGTGTACACGAGTGGTAGCGTACCAGTATGACCCCTTTCAACCATTGGGGGAGTACATCGGAGTGTACACGAGTGGTAGCGTGCCAGTATGACCCCTTTCAACCATTGGGGGAGTACGTCGGAGTGTACACGAGTGGTAGCGTGCCAGTATGACCCCTTTCAACCATTGGGGGAGTACGTCGGAGTGTACACGACTGGTAGCGTGCCAGTATGACCCCTTTCAACCATTGGGATAGCACGTCGGAGTGTACAAGAGTGGTAGCGTGCCAGTATGACCCCTTTCAACCATTGGGGGAGTACGTCGGAGTGTACACGAGTGGTAGCATGCCAGTATGACCCCTTTCAACCATTGGGGGAGTACGTCGGAGTGTACAAGAGTGGTAGCGTGCCAGTATGACCCCTTTCAACCATTGGGGGAGTACGTCGGAGTGTACACGAGTGGTAGCGTACCAGTATGACCCCTTTCAACCATTGGGGGAGTACGTCGGAGTGTACACGAGTGGTAGCGTACCAGTATGACCCCTTTCAACCATTGGGGGAGTACGTCGGAGTGTACACGAGTGGTAGCGTACCAGTATGACCCCTTTCAACCATTGGGGGAGTACGTCGGAGTGTACACGAGTGGTAGCGTACCAGTATGACCCCTTTCAACCATTGGGGGAGTACGTCGGAGTGTACAAGAGTGGTAGCGTGCCAGTATGACTCCTTTCAACCATTGGGGGAGTACGTCGGAGTGTGCACGAGTGGTAGCGTGCCAGTATGACCCCTTTCAACCATTGGGGGAGTACGTCGGAGTGTACAAGAGTGATAGCGTGCCAGTATGACTCCTTTCAACCATTGGGGGAGTACATCGGAGTGTACACGAGTGGTAGCGTGCCAGTATGACCCCTTTCAACCATTGGGGGAGTACGTCGGAGTGTACAAGAGTGGTAGCGTGCCAGTATGACCCCTTTCAACCATTGGCCGGGGGAGTACGTCGGAGTTGCCGTGTGAACCTGCCTCTTATTGGCGCACTCAGTCGTAATCACAGACCTCGCGGGAAATTTGTAACACCTTCTAATATCTGTGATTATCCGTAATTTTGTGTTCAACTCGCGACTGTTACCGCTTTTATTTTCCGATTTTCTTTCTAGTTTTGTTCATAGGTGCTCTATTTTATATCCTGAAATTAATAAAAAATTGATTAAGGGGAGTCCCGGCTTGTTTTATCTTTCTCTCCTTTTCTCTCTTGCCCTGGCTTGTATCCATTCGTCCCCATTCATCCAACTGTTTTAAGACGTTTATCCCCATCCAGGTGTCGATTTCTTCCTGGCGAGCGATAGCGAGCCACCATTGTATGGAGACATCCGGCTTCGCCGGAGAAATTTTTCTATCGAAAAATGTACAAATTTAGCTTTCTGTCAAGACAAAAATATATATACGCTGGCTCGCTACCGCTCGCCAGGAATATATTGACACCTGGATCAGGGTAAACGTCTTAAAACAGTAGGCTGAATGGGGCCGAATGGATACAAACCAAAGAGAGAGGGAGAGAGAGAGAGAACACGCGAGGTGGGCTCCCTTAATTGGCTGAGCAAATTGTGATGTTTACGATAACCATCCAATTCATTATGCAATTCCATTTCCGGTTCATGAGTTGTAAGTGTTTATTTACTAAGTCTGCCATAGCGTATTGTCATGCGATGGTGGTTAAGGGGGCCCACCTCGTGTTTTTCTCTCTCTCTCTTCCTCTTTCTCTGGTTTGTATCCATTCGGCCCCATTCAACCTACTGTTTTAAGACGTGTATCCCCATCCAGGTGTCAATTTCTTCCTGGCGAGCGGTAGCGAGCCAACATATTTAAAAACAAAATTTCTGACAGCAGGCTAAACTTGTACATTTTTCGATAGATACAACGCTGGCTAGCTATCGCTCGCCATGAAAGAATCGACACCTGGATGGGGATATGCGTCTTAAAACAGTAGGCTGAATGGAGCCGAATGGATACAATCCAGAGAAAGAGGGAGACAGAAAAGTAGAGAAGAAAAGCAGGTGACCCCCACCCCCCCCCCTTAATAAATATATATTTGCCAGTCCTTCAACGACTTCTCGGTTGTATTAAATCCTTTCAATTGTCATTCTATCCCTGTAATAATATGCTACGCTTCTCAAAAGGCGTCGATGTTCATAAATATTTTCGCCCAAATGTATACACGGCCAAGACTTAACGTTTAGTTTATTTACAGTATTCAAATGATGAGACATAAACGACTGCAAAATATAGTGTATAATTTGTGTTTAACTTAAGGGTTCAAATTTCACAGTCCAGCAAACTCCCTCATATGTAAGCTAATCTAACCTACTCTACTTGACTGCATACTGCGAGTGAAGCAACTTGAGTGTGAGTAAAATGGTATAACGAAATTACTTGCGGGGAAATAACAGGGTACTCGTTTTACCACTAAGCGAAGTTACGCAACCCTTTAAGTATCTGAAATTGATAACTTACCAATATTGCCTCACTTTAAGAACGAGCAAATAACAGCTTAAGGGGACATGGGCCGGTTTTCTGGACCACTTTCTCCCTTATGTTCAGCCCCATTAGTTTTCAGATGTTAAGATGTTTACCCCATTAGTTAGTCGATTTTAAGACCTTTGGCTCCATTTCTTCGTCAATATTTAGACCTTTCGTGCTATTTAGGTGTCGATTTTTTCCCTGGCGATACCAGTGCCGATACAAAGGTCAGCCCCGTGGATCTACGCGGTCTGCGGGCGGGTTCAAAAGAAGAAGAAGAACGATAGTGAGCCTGTAATGTTGGAAGAACCGGCCTTCGGCCGGGACATTTTTCAACCGAAAAATATACAAATTAATCTAGAAGGGGGATCTAATGGATGTTTTTTTTTTAATTTGATGGAGGTCTAGGGAGGAAACTAGAAACATAATGAATACATGCAAAAATCGCCCAAAAAGTGAACCATCCTCCCTTAATAGTTTAGTTTCTGAACTTATAAGCTCGCCGTGTCAGGTTGAAGACGGAGTAAATTGGACGAATTATTCTGTTTTTTGTTTAGTGATCTTTCGGTTGTTTGTGGTTTACCGGAAAGTATTGATTATTTGTGTATGTTGTTCTCAATAATATAATATATTTATTGAAATATTTTGAAAGGTTAGTATGACTTACTGTATGTAACTTATAATATTATTTCGTTGTTACCTACATTATATTGAACAAAACTCCGGAAAAATATATGGACGAGATAATATACAATCCGCAGCCGATTGTATCCATAGCGGATATGGGTAAAGCCGAAAGGTCGAATTGGTACGATCGGTTTTGACCCAAGTGGCCGATTTGATCCACATCAGTTTTGGTACACGATCAGTTTGGTCCGTGGTCAATAAGGGCACAACCAATCGGTCGCACTAAGACGATCGGAAATGGTGGAGTAACCGTTTTAGTTGGTGCCTGTTTTGGTTGGTGTTTTTGTTTAGTCCAGAACCGTTTTGGTGTGGCCGAATTGGTCTTTGGCCGAATTAGTCTGTGGTCTATATGGGCTTTGCCCGAACGGTAATAATCATCCGACCTGTTTGTGGCCATTTTGGTGAGGTCCCTCGGCTTATTAAATCTGAGGCTGTTTTAGTCAATGATCGTTTTCAGTCCATGGTATCCACTGAACACAGCATCTGAATCTTTTCATTTTCGTTCAGGCATGTTAAAGATGATAGCATGTTATAATGGTTAATCTCTTGAATCATCATCTCCTCAAATAGATAAACAGGCAGATAGACAGACAGACAAGAAGACAAACAGAAAGTGACGATCACATATTCTCCTCTAACCTGGTTTGACAGAGATAAAACAAAAATAGGAAAAACATGAGTAAACAGTACACTAGTGGTTCATATATGTCATAAGTCCACTACACAAACACATACAGTACATACATACTGTCTATCTTACTCACTCACTCACTAGTGGTTCATATATGTCATAAGTCCACTACACAAACACATACAGTACATACATACTGTCTATCTTACTCACTCACTCACTAGTGGTTCATATATGTCATAAGTCCACTACACAAACACATACAGTACATACATACTGTCTATCTTACTCACTCACTCACTAGTGGTTCATATATGTCATAAGTCCACTACACAAACACATACAGTACATACATACTGTCTATCTTACTCACTCACTCACTCACTAGTGGTTCATATATGTCATAAGTCCACTACACAAACACATACAGTACATACATACTGTCTATCTTACTCACTCACTCACTCACTAGTGGTTCATATATGTCATAAGTCCACTACACAAACACATACAGTACATACATACTGTCTATCTTACTCACTCACTCACTCACTAGTGGTTCATATATGTCATAAGTCCACTACACAAACACATACAGTACATACATACTGTCTATCTTACTCACTCACTCACTAGTGGTTCATATATGTCATAAGTCCACTACACAAACACATACAGTACATACATACTGTCTATCTTACTCACTCACTCACTCACTCACTTACTTGTTCGTCAAGGGGAATCCACGCAATGCGAGCTAAGCTCATTATTATCGCGCCTCCTTAACTGGGAATGTATTGCGTGAAATGCATGTTAAGTGCTTATGTATCGTTGGAATGGCTGTGGATGTGTGTGTAATCTGTATTTTAGCCAATTGGCGACATCTGGTCCACTTTTTCCAGGTTCCTATTTATACTGATAGGTGAACAGAGGCTACACTGTTAGGAGACTTGCCCAAATGTCTCTTCTCCGCCCGGGTCTCGAACCCGGGACCTTCTGGTTGTGAGCCAGACGCGATATTCCCACTTTTTCCTTTTTTTTTTTTTTTTTTTTTTTTGGGGGGGGGGGGGGATTCAAGACAGAGCCAGAATAGGGATAACACAACAGAAAACAATGAACACACAAAATAAAATACACATTCACACACATATTGTACATACACACAAACACTCACTCACGCCCAATTAATATAAAAAGCAGAAACTATGCTATTCCTGTCATTTTGTTGTTCTACTTTCGTATTTTTATAATATATACAATATGCATGTACAGCCTTTATTGGTAAGTGTCCTCGTAAAGCTAAACTATGTAATTACTTAATTGCCTACTGCGATATACACATACACCGAGTTAACGTTTATTGCTACAGTAAATATGGTTTATATTCTCCTCCTCCCTGGGTTACATGACCTAGCTCGAGCAATTAGTAAATTAACCTGGAACCCTCCTAACTGCGGTCCTAGTAGAATATCATAATAATGAAAACTAACGAAAATAATAACATAATAATAACATAACAATAACATAATAATAACATAATAATAACATAATAATAACATAATAATAACATAATAATAACATAATAATAACATAATAATAACATAATAATAACATAATAATAACAGAATAATAACATAATAATAACATAATAATAACAGAATAATAACAGAATAATAACATAATAATAACATAATAATAACAGAATAATAACATAATAATAACATAATAATAACATAATAATAACATAATAACATAATAATAACATAATAATAACATAATAATAACATAATAATAACAGAATAATAACAGAATAATAACATAATAATAACATAATAATAACAGAATAATAACATAATAATAACATAATAATAACATAATAATAACAATAATAACATAATAATAACATAATAATAACAGAATAATAACATAATAATAACATAATAATAACAGAATAATAACATAATAATAACATAATAATGAAAACTAACGAAAATAATAAATTAATAAATAAATGAACAAATATACGCAAATGTCCCCTTAACCTCTTTTGTGCCGGCAACGTCCTTTAAAGTTTATTGTAGTTATATTTAGACGATGTTGTGCAGTTTAAGAAGGATCTGTGGTAGTGAAAAGGGTTCAGTGAGATGGTTCGAAGCCTGTTATTTGCTGGAGGCCCTTTTTAAGCTGACTAATATCGTCTAATAGTAACCAGATTACATTAAAAAAAAAAAAAAAAAAAAAAAAAAATCGTAACCGGTACAGAAGGGGTTAAATGTTTGGTCGAGTTTGTTCCTGATAAACCTAGACCTAAAACTTTTACATTTCCTGTTATCGGTTCCAATACTTTTGATCTCGACTGTATGATATGTAGAGCATCCACCACAAGTATAATATGTAGAACACCCACCACAAGTATAATATGTAGAGCATCCACCACAAGTATAATATGTAGAGCATCCACCACAAGTATAATATGTAGAGCATCCACCACAAGTATGATATGTAGAGCATCCACCACAAGTATAATATGTAGAGCACCCACCACAAGTATAATATGTAGAGCATCCACCACAAGTATGATATGTAGAGCATCCACCACAAGTATAATATGTAGAGCATCCACCACAAGTATGATATGTAGAGCATCCACCACAAGTATGATATGTAGAGCATCCACCACAAGTATAATATATAGAGCATCCACCACAAGTATGATATGTAGAGCATCCACCACAAGTATAATATGTAGAGCATCCACCACAAGTATGATATGTAGAGCATCCACCACAAGTATGATATGTAGAGCATCCACCACAAGTATGATATGTAGAGCATCCACCACAAGTATGATATGTAGAGCATCCACCACAAGTATAATATGTAGAGCATCCACCACAAGTATGATAGGTAGAGCATCCACCACAAGTATAGTCCCGTTCCAATCTATGCCCCCAACCATCTGTCAATTAACTAGATCCCCAACTCCCTTCAGGATTATCGGCCAACCAGAAACCTTTGTGGGGAATTCTGTTCGTTTATTTACTAACCCCTTAAAGGGGAGATTTCCACTTGAGGGATTGTTTTCTGGACCCCTTTCTCCCTCATGTTTAGCCTCATTGTTTTTTGAGATTTTAAGACTTTCGCCCCATTAGTTTGAAGTTCTTAAGAACTTTCGCCCCATTTCTGTCAATTTTAAGACCTTTCGTGCCAATTAGGTGTCGATTTTTTTCCTGGCGAGCGATAGCGAGCCTGTAATATAAGAGGAACCGGCCTTCGGCCAGGACATTTTTCTACCGAAAAATGTACAAATTTATCTTGAAAGGGGGTCTAGGGGGTGTAATCGTAAGCTTGATGGAGGTCTAGGGAACAAACTAAAAACCTCCCCGGCACTTCTGTACCGGCGACGTCTTCGTATTTGTATCCTTGCTTTATCTAGACGATTTTGTGCAGTTTAAGAAGGATGTGTGGTAGTAAAAAGAGTGAAGGGAGATAGTTCGAATTAAGCCTTTTAATTGCTGGAGACCCATTTTAAACTTAATAAAATCTTCTAATTAAAATGTAAAACTTGCAAACTAAACAAACCAAAATTGGGACAAGGACAATATAAAGTCAAATTAAATGATCAAAATCGCGCTGTGGAAACAACGCTTACTAAAATGAAAATTATTAAATAAAAGAACACAATAGTAGCTATGACTGTAATTAAAATGATG
The DNA here is from genome assembly GCA_032716605.1 of Paralithodes platypus. Classification (NCBI taxonomy): domain Eukaryota; kingdom Metazoa; phylum Arthropoda; class Malacostraca; order Decapoda; family Lithodidae; genus Paralithodes; species Paralithodes platypus. The sequence goes on along the minus strand of CM064486.1, from coordinate 5,965,018 downwards.
TCGCCGGTACAGAAGGGGTTAAGGGGAGGTATGTCGTTTTTCTGGTCCCCCTTCTTCCTCATGTTTAGTCCCATTAGTTTTCAGATTTTATGACGTTCGGCCCATTAGTTTGATGATGTTAAGACCTTTCACCCCGTTTCTTTGTCAATATTAGGACTTTTCGTGTCATTTAGGTTTCGATGTTTTCCTGGCGAACGATAGCGAGCCTGTAATTTTAGGAGGAACCGGACTTCGGCCGGGAAATTTTTCCATCGAAAAATTTACAAATATATCTTGAGAGGGGGTCTAGGGGGTGTTTTTGTACAGCTTGGTGGAGGTCTAGGGAGAAAACTAGAGCAATGATAAATAAATGAAAAAATCGATCAAAAAGTGAACTATCCCCCCTAAAGGATTATGATGCGTTTTGATAGTTTATTCTGGTTATTCTTAGACGTTTTGATAGTTTATTGTGGTTATTCTTAGACATTTTGATAGTTTATTCTGGTTATTCTTAGACGTTTTGATAGTTTATTCTGGTTATTCTTAGACGTTTTGATAGTTTATTCTGGTTATTCTTAGACGTTTTGATAGTTTATTCTGGTTATTCTTAGACGTTTTGATAGTTTATTCTGGTTATTCTTAGACGTTTTGATAGTTTATTCTGGTTATTCTTAGGCATTTTGATAGTTTATTCTGGTTATTCTTAGACGTTTTGATAGTTTATTCTGGTTATTCTTAGACATTTTGATAGTTTATTCTGGTTATTCTTAGACGTTTTGATAGTTTATTCTGGTTATTCTTAGACGTTTTGATAGTTTATTCTGGTTATTCTTAGGCATTTTGATAGTTTATTCTGGTTATCCTCAACGATTTGATAGTTTATTCTGGTTATCCTCAACGATTTGATAGTTTATTCTGGTTATTCTTAGACGTTTTGATAGTTTATTGTGGTTATTCTTAGACGTTTTGATAGTTTATTCTGGTTATTCTTAGACGTTTTGATAGTTTATTCTGATTATTCTTAGACGTTTTGATAGTCTGGTTATTCTTAGGCATTTTGATAGTTTATTCTGGTTATTCTTAGACGTTTTGATAGTTTATTCTGGTTATTCTTAGACGTTTTGATAGTTTATTCTGGTTATTCTTAGACGTTTTGATAGTTTATTCTGGTTATTCTTAGGCATTTTGATAGTTTATTCTGGTTATTCTTAGACGTTTTGATAGTTTATTCTGGTTATTCTTAGACGTTTTGATAGTTTATTCTGGTTATTCTTAGACGTTTTGATAGTTTATTCTGGTTATTCTTAGACATTTTGATAGTTTATTCTGGTTATTCTTAGACGTTTTGATAGTTTATTCTGGTTATTCTTAGACGTTTTGATAGTTTATTCTGGTTATTCTTAGGCATTTTGATAGTTTATTCTGGTTATTCTTAGACGTTTTGATAGTTTATTCTGGTTATTCTTAGACGTTTTGATAGTTTATTCTGGTTATTCTTAGACGTTTTGGTAGTTTATTGTGGTTATTCTTAGACGTTTTGATAAATTATTCTGATTATTCTTAGACGTTTTGATAGTTTATTCTGGTTATTCTTAGACGTTTTGATAGTTTATTCTGGTTATTCTTAGACGTTTTGATAGTTTATTCTGGTTATTCTTAGACGTTTTGATAGTTTATTCTGGTTATTCTTAGGCGTTTTGATAGTTTATTCTGGTTATTCTTAGACGTTTTGATAGTTTATTGTGGTTATTCTTAGACGTTTTGATAGTTTATTCTGGTTATTCTTAGATGTTTTGATAGTTTATTCTGGTTATTCTTAGGCGTTTTGATAGTTTATTCTGGTTATTCTTAGATGTTTTGATAGTTTATTGTGGTTATTCTTAGACGTTGTTGTTGTTGTTCTTCCCCAGGCTGTCTGGCCGAACAGCCCCAAGGTCTCGAGCAAGGCCAAGGCCATAAACGAGCGCCCCCACAAAATCCTCCCTGCTTACCACTAACAAAGCCCGGGTGACCGAAGCCACTCCAAGGCAGGGAGCTGAGGAGGGTGCGGAAACGCCCGGGAAACCAAAGCCCCACCCAAGGCCCTGTGCCCCTCAGCAATTATGAAGGGAAAGTTGAGGGGTAAGGGAAAAATGTGACGCTTTGGCTCCCAATCTGCCAACTTCTAGGTTGGCAGTAGGGAGGTCAATCCACGGAAAAGACGCCGCCACTTGAGATCTAGAAGATATATAAGTAAAAGGAACAGTCAGAGTAAGCTATGGGTATGGCAGAGATCGCTCAGTTCTCACTCAGATAGACCAGCCCATCACCACATTCTTAGACGTTTTGATAGTTTATTCTGGTTATTTTTAGACGTTTTGATAGTTTATTGTGGTTATTCTTAGACGTTTTGATAGTTTATTCTGGTTATTCTTAGACGTTTTGATAGTTTATTCTGGTTATTCTTAGACGTTTTGATAGTTTATTCTGGTTATTCTTAGACGTTTTGATAGTTTATTCTGGTTATTCTTAGACGATTTTATTCAGCTTAGAAGAAACATTGAGAGAGTGAGTAAATTGCAATCATGTTTACCCCTTTGGTTCCCAGAGATTGTTCCTAAATTGCATAAAATCTTCCAGTGATAAATCAAATAAAGTAAAAATGCGTCCTCAAATAATGAAAGAGTTAATTGTATCTAAACCTAGAGTGGTCTTTTTTAATCTCCTCTGTTTGCCCCATTAGATCGGCGATGATAAGACATAGCACTATAGTCCAACTTAACCTACCCTAGTCTAACCTAACCCAGCATAACCTAGTAAAGTAGCCTACATTTCGCCAAGCTGAGCGCCTACCTAACTCTGTTCAATTCTTCCCTGGGTCTATTTACAGTATATAACCTAAGTTAACAGTGTAACCTAACCTACCCGATCCTTTCTTAAGGGGGCTAGTGGTTAGTGTTTGGTCTATTTAGCTATTAATTCATATATTTCTTTAGTTTCCTCGCTAGCCTTCCATCAAGCTTAAACAAACACTCCCTAGACCCCCCTTCAAGATAAATTTGTACATTTTTCGGTAGAAAAACGTCCCGGCCGAAGGCCGGTTCCTCTTCAAAATACAGGCTTGCTGTCGCTCGCCAGGAAAAAGTATACACCTAAATGACACGAAAGGTCTTCATATTGACAAATAAATGGGGTGAAAGGTCTTAAAATCACCAAACGAATGGGCCTAACGTCTTAAAATCTAAAACTCAATGGGGCTAAGCATGAGGGAGAAGGGGGTCCAGAAAAAACAGCGATCACGGGAACCCCCCCCATCTCTCTCTCTCTCTCTCTCTCTCTCTCTCTCTCTCTCTCTCTCTCTCTCTCTCTCTCTCTCTCTCTCTTTCTCTCTCTTTCTCTCTCTCTCTCTCTCATCTATGCAGTAAAGATAGGGATAAATATTGCTCTCTACCCACTACAGGGAAAACTTTTCGTTTATTTTGACACACATAGGCCTACACGAATTATATATATATTGCAGTACCGGTAATGTGTGTTTTATATTTCAAATATATTTAGACGGCTTTGTACTGCTTAGGAAGGGTCATGTTAGCTAAGGTTCATTGAGATGGTTTGTAGCACTATAACTGATAGACGTCCTTCTTAATTTGAATAAACCCGCATTATAGTTAGTAAAATATAATAATGCGATCGAACTATATTCATTCGGTACCGTTTATTAAATAATATAAGATATGATAGGGGTTTACGGTCTATTCGCCCTCAAGTCTGTTCGCCCACACTAGGAAATTTGTTATCCCAAACAATGAAGTTCGTTATCCCACACCTTGAAGTCTTTTCGCCCACACTTTGAAGTTTGTTAGCCTCCCACACTCTAAACTGGTTTCTAAAGGATGCAAATTTTGTGTATTCTGTTGACGACAAAATGTTGTCCATTCATAATAAAATAATGCTATGAATAATTTGTGTTCTCATTTCCGGACTTAACTTAGTTTAAATATCTTCAGATTAATTGGTTAACTTTTCATCATATTCATATTACTAACTCTGTGTAATGTTGAGGCTAAGCATTTTGTTTTAATCCACATTCAGTATATATATATAAGACTTCCATATGAGAGAGAGAGAGAGAGAGAGAGAGAGAGAGAGAGAGAGAGAGAGAGAGAGAGAGAGAGAGAGAGAGAGAGAGAGAGAGAGTATAATTATAGCTTATATTCAAGGAGCAAATCATAAACAAATATATAACAATACTAGTGAAGCATTGTACAACTAGGAATGTCCTGTGTTTTAGTGTGTGAGGAGACTAATGACGTGACCGATTAGAAGGATTAGAGTAGGAGGAGAAGGTATAATAATTATATAGGATTAACTGGGTCACCTTTCCTCAGCCACTTTTCTGGGCAACTATATTCTGGGATATCTAATGTTAATTTTGGAAGCTTCTAAATATATGTTATTATTAGAATGTAGATCATGGTCATTATATCATTCAAACTCAATATAGTTGTCAATTATATACATAATAGCGCCTCATAGTGCTGCCACAAACATAACTGTCGATCGAAAATTTCCGGAAATAGCCTGTACCTGTGCACTGATTCCTGTATACATTTTATGTCAAATACTCTAACCTCAAAAGTCCTACATAATTATTATCAATCGACGGTTGGGAGGAGGGGCGTCGACTGACTGGGGACAGAGGTGCATGGAGGCGGTTCGTTCGTGGCCACCCCTTCGGGGATCGCGGCGTCAGGCAATAGATAGATAGATAGAATTTATTGAAATGCTAACAAGAAGAACACTGTTTATGTTTTGTTTTTGTTTTATTTGAATGCTTTATAATATTTCCATTTATGCATTTTAGTTATCAAGTTCCTTTTCGTTCTGTGTTGACCAGTTGACAAACAAAGACTGTGAAATATTTCACTCTTCTATCAGTATTACAACCTTCAGTGTTCTTCTCGGTCTTTCTTCTACTCAACAAACTCTATCTCTTAATTAATCTTTCCTTCATCATATGACTTAGACTGCTATATATTCCTTGTGTCCAGGCATTTTGACCGAAACGTCCCTTGAATTTGGCTCCCTGTCACTCGTTTGGCTTTGGGTGAGACACTCGTTACACTCAGCCTGCCGTTTGTCTCCTTCATACACACATAAGAAAACAAAATACTTATTGAAACATTTTGCTGTCTTCTAAAGCTTTTAAATCTGTAGTATGAACACAAACAATAATGATAGGTTGTCCTGTCGTATATTGCATATGAATTGTTATATATTATTAATTTCGTGTTTCGAATATAAGAACATAAGAAAATGGGAGTCTGCAAAAAGCCGATCGGCCCACACAAGGCAGATCCCTGTCACGCCCAACCCCAATTACAAGGCCCAATTATAGGCCCAATTGACTCAATAATACCTTGAGTACTGACCCCACCAAAACGGTCAGAGATTAACACAAGATTACTGGGGTCTGCCGATTGGCCCACACCCGGCAAATCCCCCTCATACCCAACCCATCTCGTCCATATGCCTATATATATATATATATATATATATATATAATATATATATATATATATATATATATATATATATATATATATATATATATATATATATATATATATATATGTACAGGGTGTCCCAGGAGGAAAGGGCATAACTTTGGGAAATGATAAAACAAGGTATTCTAAGCCTAAAATGTTCTATAACAAAAAGTCCAAATCTCAACCGTTAAACAGATATTGAAGGTTTTATAGTGTCCTCCCCCGCCTCACTGTAATGGACTCTTCCATGTCAGATAGTTTCCAACTGGTCCAAAGTGAGATATTATATCTATAATAGTTTTGCAACTTACATAATTATAATATCTTTACTATAACATGGTAAAATAACTGCAGTTAGATGGAGGTGTGGTAGGTACTAGGACAGCTAGGCCACCCTTATGGGGAAATACTTAAGAAAATTGCCATTTTCAACATGCAATATCTTTACTGGTTGAGATTTGGAATATTTCTTATAGAACATTTTAGGCTTAGAATATTTTGTTTTATCATTTCCCAAAGTTATGCCCTTTCCTCCTGGGACACCCTGTATATATATATATATATATATATATATATATATATATATATATATATACATATCGGTATATATAACCGCGCTAGTGTACATGATACAGTATAATCCTATATTCAGATCAAGCAAAATTATACATTTTCACAGAAAACGAGAGCTGCCCAGCATTCCATGGTCTTGGCGGGAAACGCGTGACATCCGGGAACCCACCGGGAGAGGGTATCAAATCACCTTCCATATTTAACTCTAGGTGGTCCTTATAATTATTTTCACTTCCCATAAACAACATTATGATATTGAGTTAACGTTTGTATTGTTTAGTTGATTTTTAAGCCGGATATTTATTTTATTGTGTATAAGTGTACAGGTGGAGGACTATAGACTCTCGCTTGATTCCCAGAGACGGTGACGCTCGGTAAAGACGCGTTGCTTTTGGCGTAGTTATTTTTGTTATTTGTGCGCGATATTGGAGTGCCAGAAGTGCGGAAAGAGACTGGAGGTGGTATTTGACGAATAGCGGCCGGGCTGAGAGGAGAATGGGAAGGAAATAGGCTGAAATAAGGTGAGAAATATGGGTGATATAAGTAACCCCTTCAGGATACTATGACGCGTTCCTTCATTATGTTCTGGCTATTATTAGACGATTTTATGCAGTTTAGTAAGGACGTCTAGGAAGGAAATACATAATAACTATCTTTAATAACCCATTGAGAGGATTATGACCAGTTTTGACAGTTTAGTCTGGCTACTAATAGACGACTTTATTTTAATGGTGTGTGTGGTGTGGGTATGGTGCCTGGTTGTGGTTGTGGTAGTTATTGTGGTGGTGGTTATTGTGGTGGTGGTTGTGGTAGTTAACAAAAACAAAAAAACACTCGGTGTTTATCGTGGTGGTGGTTGTGGTATTAGTGTGTCAGTGTGGTTGTGGGAGTTGATTGTGATGGTGGTAGTGTTGTTATTGTTGGATGGTCGTGGTGGTTGTTGGTATTATTGTGTGGTGTTGTGGTTTTATTGTGATTGGTGGTTGTTAGGTGTGGTGGTTTTGGTTGTGGTAGTATTGTGGGGGTGGTTGGGGTAATTAGTGTGATGGGGTGGTGTTGTTATTGTGGTGGTGGTAGTGTTGTGGGATTACCTGGTTGTTGTGGTTTGGTGGTGGTGTATTTATTTGGTGGTGGTTTTGTGGTAGTTCTTGTGATTGTTGGTGGTGGTGTTATTGTGGTGGTGGGTAGTGTTGTGGGTAGTTGTTGTGGTGGGGTGGTGTTGTGGTTGTGGTAGGTATTGTGGTGGTGGTATGTGGCTAGTTATTGTAGATGGTGTGTACCTTCCAACCCATATTGTGGTGGTGGATTGTTTATGTAGTTATTGTGTTATGGTGGTGGTGTGTGTATTGTGATGGTGGTGTGGGTGTGGAAAAAAAAAAAAAAAAGTTATTGTGGGTGGGTGGGTGGGGGGGGTGTGATGGTGTATTATTGTGGTGGTTGTGGTGGTGAGGGTTAGTTATGGTGTGGTGGTTGTGGTTGTTATTTGCATGATGGTGCTTGGGGTTGTGGTAGTTATTGTGGTGGTGGTGTGGTCTGTGGTGTGATGGTGGTAGTTCTTGTGGTGTGTGGTTGTGGTGGTGATGGTGGTAGTTATTGTGATGGTGGTTGGGTGTGGTAGTTATGTGGTGGTGGTGTGGTGTGTAGTTATTGTGGTGGTGGTTGGGGTTGTTATAAGTGATGGTGTGGTGGGTTTGTAGTTATTGTGGTGGTGGTTTTTGGTGTGGTGTATTGTAGATGTATACCTTCCAACTCGGTATATTGTTGTTATTGTAGATGTATACCTTCCAAGTGATTTGTGGTGTTATTGTAGATGGTTATACCTTTCCAACCCATATTGTTGTTATGTTGTAGATGTATACCTTCCAACTCCATATGTGTATTGTTATTGTGTAGATGTGTACATTCTCCACCCCATAGTGGTGGTTATTGTGGGTGTTGGGTAGGTTCCAACCCATCTTGTTGTTATTGTAGATGTTATAACATCCAACCTCATGGTGATGGTGTTGTGGTATTATGGGGATGGTGGTGGTAGATGTGTACCTTCCAACCCAGCTTTGTCTCTTTGTTGATGTATACCTTCCAAACCGTATTGTTGGTTATTGTAGATGTTATACCTTTCCAACCCATGTTGTTGTGATGGTAGGATGTATCACCTGCCAACCCCCATATTGTTGTGTAGTTATTGTGGTGGGGTGAGGGGGTGTATACCTTCAACTCCATATGTGTATTGTGATTGTAGATGTGGTTAGTTATACCTTCCAAACCCATATTGTGTGGGTTATTGTTGGTGGTTAACATCCAACTCCATATTGTTGTTATTGTAGATGTATACCTTCCAACCCATAGTGTTGTTATTGTAGATGTATACCTTCCAACCCATATTGTTTGTTATTGTAGATGTATACCTTCCAACCCAGATTGTTGTTATTGTAGATGTATACCTTCCAACCCATAGATTGTTGTTATTGTAGATGTTATACCTTCCAACCCATATTGTTGTTATTGTAGATGTATACCTTCCAACCCATATTGTTTGTTATTGTCAGATGTATACCCTTCCAAACCATATTGTTGTTATTGTAGATGTATACCTTCCCAACCCATATTGTTGTTAGTGTAGATGTATACCTTCCAACCCAATATTGTTGTTATTGTAGATGTATACCTTCCAACCAATTGTTGTTATTGTAGATAGTATACCTTCCAACCCATATTGTTGTTATTGTAGATGTATACCTTCCAACCCATATTGTTTGTTATGGTAGATGTATCCCTTCCAACCCATATTGTTGTGTATTGGTATATGTATACCTTCCAACCCATATGGTTGTATTTGTAGATGTATACCTTCCAACCCATATTGGTTTGTTATTGTCGATGTATAACCTTCCAACCCATATTGTAGATGTATACCTTCCAACCCATATTGTAGATGTATACCTTCCAACCCATATTGTAGATGTATACCTTCCAACCCATATTGTAGATGTATACCTTCCAACCCATATTGTTGCTGTATACCTTCCAACCTAAAAAAAAAAAGAAAAAAAAAAAAAAAAAATTTAAAAAAAGAAGAAAAAAAAAAAAAAAACATATTGTTTTTTATGTAGATGTATACCTTACAACCCATATTGTTGTTATTGTAGATGTATACCTTCCAACCCATAGTTGTTGTTAATGTAGATGTATACCTTCCAACCCATATTGTTGTTATTGTAGATGTCTCACCTTCCAACCCATATTTTTGTTATTGTAGATGTAGAAACTTCCAACCCATATTGTAGTCATTGTAGATGTCTACCTTCCCACCCATATTGTTGTTATTGTAGATGTGTACCTTCCGACCCATCTTGTTGTTATTGTAGATGTATACCTTCCAACCCAGTATTGTGTGGTATTGTAGATGTATACCTTCGCAACCCCTATTGTTGTTATTGTCGATGTATACCTTCCAACCCATATTGTTCTTCTTCTAGATTTATACCTTCCAACCCATCTTGTTGTTATTGTAGATGTATACCTTCCAACCCTTATTGTTGTTATTGTAGAGGTACGACCTGTCCAACCCATAGTGTTGTTTATTGTAGATGTAAACCTTCCAACGCCCATATTGTTGTTATTGTAGATGTAATACCTTCCAACTCCATATTGTTGTTATTGTAGATGTTATACCTTCCAACCCATATTGTATGTTCATTGTATATGTATACCTTCCAACCCCATATTGTTGTTATTGTAGATGTCTACCTTCCAACCCATATTGTTTTTGCTTATTGGAGATGTATACCTTCCAACCCATATTGTTTGTATTGTAGATGTATACCTTCCCAACCATATTGTTGTTAATTGGTAGATGTATAACCTTCCAACTCCTATTGTTTGTATTGTCTATGTAATACCTTCGCAACCCATATTGTTGTTATTGTAGATGTATACCTTTCAACCCATATTGTTGTTATTGTAGATGTATACCTTCCAACCCATATTGTTGGTATTGTAGATGTATACCTTCAACACCCATATGGTTGTTATTGTAGATGTATACCTTCCAACCCATATTGTTTGTTATTGTAGATGTATACCTTCCAACCCATATTGTTTTGTTATTGTAGATGTAGACCTTCCAACCCATATTGTTTGGTTATTGTAGATGTATACCTTCCAACCCATATTGTTGTTATTGTAGATGTAGACCTTCCAACCCATATTGTTGTTATTGTAGATGTATACCTTCCAACCCATATGTTTGTTATTGTAGATGTATACCTTCCACCCTATTGTTGTATTTGTAGTGTATACCTCCACCCAATGTTGTTATTGTAGATGAGACCATTCCAACCCAGTTGTTGTTATTGTAGATGTATCCCTTCCCACCCATATTTTGTTATTGTAGATGTATACCTTCCAACCCTATTGCTGTTTTGTAGATGTATACCTTCCACCCATTTGTTGTTTATTTTAGTGTATACCGTCCCCCATATTGTTGGTATGGTAGATATGAATATACCTTCCAACCCATATTGTTAGTTAGGTAGATGTATACCTTCCAACCCATATTGTTTGTTATATGTAGAATGTATACCTTCCAACCCATATTGTTGTTATTGTAGATGTATACCTTCCAACCCATATTGTTTGTTATTGTAGTAGATGTATACCTTCCAACCCATATTGTTGTTATTGTAGATGTGAACCTTCCAACCCATATTGTTGTTATTGTAGATGTATACCTTCCAACCCATATTGTTGTTATTGTAGATGTATACCTTCCAACACCATATTGTTGTTAGTGAGATGTATACCTTCCACCCATAGTGTTGTTAGTGTAGATGTATACCCTCTTCCAACCCAATTTTGTTGTTGATGTAGATGTATACCTTCCACCCAAGAAGAAAAAAAAGGAGCCCGGCCCCATATTGTAATGTATACCTTCCAACCCCAGTATTTTTTTTTATTGTAGATGTATACCGTCCACCCATATTGTTGTTATTGGATGTATAACCTCTCCAACCCATATTGTTGTTATTTGTATGCATGTATGCCTTCCAACACATATTTTGTTATTGTAATGTATACCTCCAACCCATCTTGTTGTTATTTGTAGATGTATACCTTCCAACCCATATTGTTGTTATTGTAAATGTAGACCTTTCCAACCCATATTGGTGTTATTGTAGATGTATACCGTCCAACCCATAGTGTTGTCTATTGTAGATGTATACCTTCCAACCCATATTGTTTGTTAGTGTAAATGTATACCTTCCAACCCATATTGTTGTTATTGTAGATGTATACCTTCCAACGCCTATTGTTGTTATTGTCGATGTATACCTTCCAACCCATATTGGTTATGTAGATGTTACCCTTCCACCCATTGGTTGTTAATTGTAGATGTATACCTTCCAACCCATATTGTTGTTATTGTAGATGTTAATACCTTTCAACCCATATTGTTGTTATTGTAGATGTAATAACCTGCCACCCCATAATTGTTGGTATTGTAGATGTATACCTTTCCAACCCAGATTGTTGTTTTGTAGATGTATACCTTCCAACCCGTATTGTTGTTATTGTAGATGTATAGGCTACCTTCCAACCCATATTGTTGTTATTGTAGATGTATAGGCTACCTTCCAACCCGTATTGTTGTTATTGTAGATGTATAGGCTACCTTCCAACCCATATTGTTGTTATTGTAGATGTATACCTTCCAACCCATATTGTTGTTATTGTATATGTTTACCTTCCAACCTATGTTGTTATTGTAGTTATAATGTAGCCTTCCAACCCATATTGTGGTTATTGTAGATGTATACCTTCCAAACCCATATGTAAGATGTATAACCTTGGCAACCATTATTGTTGATTATTTGTAGATGTATACCTTCCACCACATATTGTTGTTATTTTCAGTTAACTTCAATTCGCTTATCCTTATTCCAACTTGTGATTGCCAACATCTATTTGTATATGTATTTAAGCAAAACTTTCTATAATATTATAATTAACATTACTCAATTTCCTGTACCCAATGTAGTATCCCTGTTCCAGTTATCGTAAGTATGTTATAATTCCCTTCCAAATTTTACTCATATTGATGAATGCAAGCAAACAACCGTTATAAGCGCCTTCATGACAATATATCTATATAATGTTTGTTATTCTGTTTCCTTTGGACGATTTCAGGGAATTTACAATCAAGTATATACTGTATATATCATCCATCAGTAGAACGAAGTAGATATTGAGTGGTCCTTGAAAAGTAGACAGAATGGATAAAAAACACCATCTGAGGAAGAGCACTTTATTTCAACGTTTTCGCAGATAGCTTCCATCAGGTCCCTGTATGCAGTGACCTGGATGAAGCTATCGGCGAAACGTTGTCAATAAAGTGCGCTTCCCTCGGATGTGTGTTTTTTATCCAACTAAGTAGATATTAGAACTCATCTCACTTATTGCTAAATTAACTCTCCGTCGTCGATCATGACCTGGTCAGGTGAAGGTATCGAGATATAATGAAACCCCTCGTCGCATGGCATATAATGCTAGCAAAGGAACACAAAAATATGCATTTGCACATAATGTTGACTAGCGTATTTCAATGTATTACATGCCGGGTATGTCCACGTTTAAACTCCTAACATCCTAATTTTGGGTTAGTCTTAACCTACAAAAAACCTCCCTTTAAGAGCCGGTCCATACTACAAAAAAACATCTACTGGATTGCATTATTTTCCTACAACTTCAATGCACACATTCTTATACAGTGCATCTAACTCGAACTTCAAACTTATCTGATTATTAAGCGATTTGAAGTTGACGGTAAATAACACAAACTTGGTTGGAAAGTATACATCTACAATACCATAGTACGGAATATTAGCACACGAAATTTATGATAAAGCCAACAATCTTTATGAAATAATTATATTGACTGACCACCTCCCTATCACGA